>QHHH01000118.1:0-467381 GCA_004367485.1 Fusarium citri
GCTAAGTATACTATTTAGTACTTAAAGAAATATATATATATATAAAGGTATATAAGTTAAATATAGTTAGTTTATTAGGATTTAAAAGTTAAATATAGTTAGTTTAACTTAGTTTATTATATAAATTAAATAGTATATATTTAACTATTATAAGGTAAGTAACTAGCTATTAAGTAGTAAATATAAGAGGTATATCTTATATATATTAAACTTATTAAGTTATAATAACTTAATTTATTTATTATTAAGAGATATAATACTTTACTTTACTTAGTATTATACGTTATAACTTTACTAATATATACTTAAAATAAACTAGTTTATCCCTTGGAAAACTTAACTATTTTAGCTAGTTATAAGTTAGTATCTTAATCCTATATATTAGCCTTGAGACCTGGACAGCTAGCTGAAATAGCGTTTGACAGAGAGGTGTTTTATAGGTAATCGTTGTACAAGTAGTAGTGCACAGGCAGAGTATTCAGCGGTACATTAGAAAGCGAATGCCTAACACCAATTGATCCATGGATGGACAATCAAGTCCACTTATTCAATGACCTTCGGAGGCACTTTGCTAGCGACCTAGTAGCCTTTCTAGGTCTACAACTCATTATTGTATTTACTGCAACGGCAATCTTTAACATTAATTTTACTATCTTAGTAGACTACTTTCCGGAAAGCTCGGCTGGCGCTACAGCTACAAATAACCTACACAGTTGCCTCCTTGGCGCTGCGGGCGTGAGTGTGATACACTCCTCTATGATCACCAAACTCAAGATCCGAAACGCCTTCCTCGTTCTCACAGCAACCGCTGTTTTCTTTCCACCACTGGTCTGAATCCAGTGGCGAATAGGGGGAAAATGGGGAAGAAAGAAACGCCAGCAGTGTAGGTGCAAATGAGTTTCTGTCGAGTCATGCCTCTCTTTCTCTAAATACTTCGGAGAGACTGAGACTTCCTCATGTCTATCTACATCTGATAGGTCTTTGCTTGTCTGTGTACGGTAAATCGAAGACTCCGATTGCTTTACGTCATTCCTCGTGGACGGCATTGATTAACCGGGCACGAGGTCTCACGATGTTAATTAATGAAGGACTTGATTGGAAGCTTTTCTGAACTTGTTGTTTTCGCCGGCTAATGCTTCGAATAACGTCCTACAAGCGCTGCTTCGGTCGAGATACATGCCCCCAATGTTACTGAAGATAGTTAGAATGGTGATGCTAGTGTTTTGCCTAAACCTCTCTTATCCGGATATCTAATATCCACGACATTTGATTCCCTGCGCCTGACCCTGAATATCGTCGGACCCATAAATTTAGCTTCGGGGTAACAGCTATCCTGTGAAATGTTAAGTGCATAGAATCTTGATAGAATATCATGACCCGAGGTTTGAAAAGCGGTGTTCTTGATTGGATGTTTTATTAGAAACTGGAAAACAAGCTCAAGTACAGCGAGGGCAAGATTGAAGCATTTAAAGAGACTGTCGTCCGATGTCCGTTCTCACACACAGAAGATTCAAATTATTACATAATTATTCTACTCAGTTACAGTCAATCAAAATGTTTCGCTTACGTTTCCCTGCCTCTCATCATTTCACCATCTCCATCTTCGGTTGCCAATATCATGCAGAAACTCCAAGCACCGCCAAGTCTGAGCTTATTACCAATTTCGACAATCTGATCGAGGATGCTGCCATTCATGTGGAACATCTGGAGCAGAATGATATCCCTTCCAAGATTTGGATGAGTTACTGGGAATCGCCCCAGAGTTTCAAAGGCTGGTGGGAAAAAGGCGATACGGTATCCTTCTGGGCATCGCTCCCTGATGATGCTGGGTTCTGGAGAGAGACAATTAGTCTACCCGCCACTAGGGCTATGTATGAATCAACGGCAGAAAGACGAGCTGGTTTCGGCAACTGCGGAGAACTCATTCCACTCACCGAAAAGACAGGGTATTGGGGGGCCTACCGTTCTCGCATGACTCCCGACTTCACCGGTGATACTTTCAGCTCAACGTTATCCACTCTTACCGAGCCGCGGCCATTTTCTGACAAGATACGGTATGGAAGAGTGAGGATGACGAAGTTTCCGGAGAACCTCTGCGTTGTGGTAGAAGGCCAAGATTATAGTGCTATGAAGGAGAGAGAACGCGACTATTGGAACGAGAACTTCGATGACCTCACAAAGCAATGGGTCACCAACGTCGTTACAGCAGGTCCACAGAGAGGCATGGTATCTGCAAGAGCCTGCCATGCCTTTGCAGGAGGAAAGTCACTGGGAGTAACAAGCACCGGGAGCAACGGAGATACAACGTCCAAGAATGGAATTTTCCCGGGGCTTGACTACGTTCGCCAAGCTCAGATCTTATTCTGGCTTGATATCTCTAAGATGGAGTACTTGGGAAAGTGGGATAAGGGACATGTGAAGCTTCGGCGCAACTTCATGTCGGCCTATGGTCCTGGGGGTCCCATGGAAGGCGGAGATCTTTTCCTGTGGGTAGACCTTGGAATTTTGAAGAGTAAAGAGATCGATGCAGAGTACATTGGATGCTATGATAGTACCGGATTCCTGGCGTTTGATGAGCATCCACTTTTTGCCAGCGAGTCGGTCCATGTCGCAGATTTGCCACCGTTCTTTAAGACGCCTATCTCATGTCAACCGATTGAATGGTAGAATGGGCAAGTTTGCTATTCAGCATGGAATTATCCTACACAGAAATACAAACAATGTTTATGAGAACTTTAATATCTCTGTAAAATAGGTCAAGATCATACATCTATTGGATCCAACAAGTAACTCCACCTTGGCGGCAGCTATTGCAAGACCAGATGGGCTTCCCCGGTTGTTCCAAGAGTCGCGGGTGCGGCTGGAAAGTAAGCAAAACTTCCTGCGAGATATGGTTGATAGTGAGCCGAGGTTGGCTAGGATCTAGTTGATAGCAACGTTGCATCGATGATAGTTGTCGGGGACGATGGATGCGCCAAGACAATTGGTGAATATCACTTTGGTGAGGAGTTTTACAGTGCGAAGCTTTAAATTACCCAAAATTACCTGGTTCTTGAATTCATACCCCGCATCTCCTTTAAACTGCTTCATGTAGTCTAACGTAGGTCAGATTGATGCCTGCAGATCGACTGCTTTTATTCTCAAAAGCCCGATTGTACGGCGAGGTTCGGACCTGGTTTTGTTTCCCAATGCCCCGCCCGCAATTCTTTAGCACAACTTGAGTGTTATCAAGTGACTCGAAACATGACAATATTTTAACGTCAGTGGTCTTGGATGAATTGACTACTGGGAAGCTGTCTTAGAGAAATCCCTCTCGAATTTCCATAGGACTGGGCTTTTGAGTCGCCGCATATTCTTTTGGCTCACAGGAACAAGTATATTCAAAAACACCAAAAGGGTAACACTACAAGGCTTTTCATAGTTGTACTATTAAATGCCACAAAATGGGCCGAGGTCAAGATTTAATAAACCTACTTATACGTGCTACTGAAACCTCCCCGGACTAAGTAATCGAAGCCGTGCTAGCCAGTTTCCTCCCCATGTAACTTCCAAACGATACTCTATCGTGTCACTCTACAGTTCTTGGGCGACCTGGTCCTGACGCTGAAGCGCTACTAACTCCCTCTCAGCCTTAGTGACAGGCTCCTAGGCAGGAGCTCGAAGTACCAAGGTGCAACCATGACTATAACACAGCCCAAACCACAAGTAGCAGTTAAGGTAGCGAAACCAACGAGATGCTGCGGGGCATTGGTGCTAGGCCATAGGTAACTTCCATAGATAATAGCCAAGTGTCCGAAAGAATCAACAAAAGCAATTACGATGGAGCGTTTTTGATCTGGGAAAGGCATTGACTCGCTTGTCCAGTTGAGCATGAGAGGCAAACCGGTGTAGAGCCCAGAAACCAACAAGCACATCATGACATACTTCCCCACAGCAGAGCTAACCAGGGCGGAGACGACACAAGCGATGGCAGCGAGACCGTAGAGGCCTACACTGTGCCACCTTCTATCCTGACACTTATCTGATGTCCAGGACAGAGCCAGTTGGCAGACCGGTCCAGTAATCCAAATCGGGACTGTCATCCACTGAGCGGTGACGTTCGTATAACCCATGGTCTTGAGGATTGTGGGCACAAAGTATGAGATGGACATGCCGAGGATGATGATGCTGTATGCAACGAGGAAGAACCAGGTCTTTCCATCTGTGACAACAGCCTTGAAGGCCTGCCATGAAGTCATCCGACGGGTGCTGCCGACACTGACTTGTCTGTCGACCAAGATTCGAATCTGGACAAGTCGTCGTTGGTCAGGTGAGAAGTAGCGAGCGTTGCGGGGATAGTCTGGGAGGAGCAAGTAAAGAGCAAAGCCACAGACTACTGTGAGGACGCCTTCAGCGATGAGAAGCCATCGCCAGCCAGGAATGCCTCTTGCTCCCTCGAGTTCCTTGACAATAGCACCAGGCTTGATTCCACCCAACGCAGGAGCGATACATCCGGAGGTATAGAAGATACAAAAGCGTTTGCTTGTGATAGCATCAGTAGTGACTCAATCCTTCGAACGGCGACCGTGCTCACAAATTTTCTTCTTTGTGTACCAGCATGTTAGAAGATAGATTGCGCCAGGGAAAAGACCAGCCTCAATGCAACCAAGAAAGAAGCGTCCAGTGAGGAAGCCCTTGTAGCTCTTATCTTGGGACAGCGCAATGACAACACAGCCCCAGACCCAGGGTATAGAAGGCAGGTATATCGAAGGTCGGCATTTGTTCATAATCATATTGGACGGAACCTCGCAGAGGAAGTAACCGACGAAGAACAGGTATACGAGGAGGGAGGAATCTGTGCGATCGGTTAGACGGTCTCTGGTTTGGTGGAGTTAGAAGTGCTACTGTTGTCTTTCATGTCCAGACTCTCGCTCATTCCAGCTGCATTAGCGTTAGCGTGTAAGTGTTAGTTCGCTCTTGAGTAATCAGTCAGTAGTACAGAAACTTACAATATTGCCACGATCCAAATATGCAAGAACGTACACCCACCAAAGACAAGGCAGAAGGGTAAAGTCGATCTTGCGAACAAGGCCTTTCTCCTCAGCAGTGTCGGGGACATAATTCGCCAGCGCAATTGTAAGCTCTTCATCGTCAGTCAATGCACCACCAGGCTTTATGATTTCTCCATCAGCAAGGTCTTTGGAGCCATGGTGCTCAATTTGAGCTTTGGTATCAGTCTGCGAAGCTATTGCAAGAAGGTGAAGATGATAAAAGCGCCAGGACGGATTGAAGGCAGGAAGCCACCCATGGTATTATAGGCCCGAGTACGAGCCAGTTTTAGTTGCCGACCTGGAGTCGTAGTGGGTTTAGCGCCTTTCCCCAGGTTCTTATCTAGGTACGCTATCTGCGGGGATGTCTTAGTTCCGGCGTTACGGCGTTTCGCCGAGGAGATCAGTTATGTTCTCTTGAGTAATGGAGCCCTTGCTTTCGCCAAGAAATATGGTTGGGAAAAGGTTCCAACGCACAGTGCTCAGGTCTCCCGTCGCGCGGTTGTCGGTATTCATTAGACGTGTTAACTCCCGTTTTATTATATGTGTATTATAACTTATAAATCGATAACCTTTTATGCAGATTTATGACGCCCTCACGTGGATTTATGGGGCGGCTTACAACGAATAAATGCCTGCCTAAAATATCTCATCTTACCAAGCTATTTCTTTGCTGGGCAAGCAGACATCTACACTCGTATCTTCGACCGAGGTTTTATTATTGCTGTGTTCTATGCATTGAGGTTTGGATCAGCACATGATATCTATCACTAAGAATAATGCCTCAAATATCCTACGTACTTCCCGGCCAACCTACAAGACGCCTAGGCAAAGAAACAGAAGCCGTCCATAATGAGATGCACGAGACGATCCTGGAGAGGTTGCAAGAGACTGGCAACAAGGCAATCGAGCTTTTCGACAACTCTGTTGGTCAAACTCGTGGGTGGGGAGAAGCCCTGATATTTGTACCGAGCGATCCTGAAAAGGTCGTTCCTCACGACTATGTCTTGGCTGTAAAGAAGACCGACCATTCTGCACTGACAAAGGCTGAAGACAAGTATGTAGCCGATAGTATGCAACTCCACAGTGGTCACCAGCTATGCGTTGCATGCAAAGCCACCTTCAACTATTTTTGCGCGTCCCAGGCCGATCCAGAAAAGATGAACAACAACGTGTTGCACTCAGAGTCTCTCCTGTCGGTATTCAAGTCTGCTACATCCCGCCATTGCTACATCTGCCATCAGCTCTGGGGGAAAATCATCAAGATGTATCCAAATATGGTACCAGGCATGTATCCAGACTACAGAATCGAGTGCTGCTGGACCACTTACAGAAAGGCTGAAAAGGAGACCAAGATGTGGATGGTCATGTACAACCCGTCAATGCGGAAGTTGCCTATCTATAATTATCAGCATATTCTGCGCTTAGGTGTCTGGTCGAAAGAGCACTTTGGAAAATACTTTGGGAAGGATACTCACAGTGCAAACCCTCCCAAGACGTGCCAAGAGCGAGGTGAAAATAAACCACGATTAGGTCTCTGGTCGAAACAGCGCTTTGGTAAATACTTTAAGAAGGATATACACAGTCGAGATCCTGCCAAGACGAGTAGAGGGCCGATTGAAGCTTTGGGTGATCATACCAACGACAATGAGGACACGAAAGCTCTGGCTCAATCATGGATAGCGAAGTGTATGCAGAACGCCGATGGGCAACATGATATCTGCAATCGCCGCGACGAATACTACCTTCCAACCCGTCTTCTCGACGTTCGACAAGCTCTACAGAATAGAGTGGTACGTCTAGTTTGCCTCAGCAAGGAAGATGAAACATCGAAGGGTACCGAGTACGCATCTTTGAGCCATTGCTGGGGTGCTCATGGCGCGAAGGAGAATCCCAAGCTTCTGACCACCAACATTGAGAGCAGACAAACCGAGGGACTAAAGTGGGACAACTTACCCAAGACATTCCAAGACGCTTTTAAAGTTGCCTCTTGGCTCGGCCTAGATTGGCTGTGGATTGACTCGATGTGCATTATTCAAGACTCTCAATCAGACTGGAAGGCTGAGGCGTCTGTGATGGACAAAGTCTACATGAACGCCAAGGTGAACATCTCGGCAGACAAAGGTCAAGACAGCCGTTCGGGTTGTTTTGCACAACGCCGAGATGTCGACATCACGCCTCTCCAATTTGAGGGCACTAAAATCAACAAAGAATGGATGGTAACTACGGAGAACAGTTTCGGCTGGATGGAATCTGCACCTTCGCTCTCACGAGCATGGATCCATCGTGAGAGGCAGTTAGCAAGACGCATCTTACATTTTACTGACAAGGAAATGGTATGGGAATGCTGTGGGATCGGGAAAGCCTGCTTTGCTAGCGAGACGATGCCACTTGGCTCGCCTTTCCAAAGGATCTTCAATGGAGAGACTAAATTCCAGATCCAGATTGCAGATTCCATGGATACGAAGCTGCGAAGAAGAGAACAAAAGGATAAGCTGCACACACTCTGGAACGCCACGTGTCAAGACCTCTCAAACAAATCTGTCACCTATGCCTCGGACCTGCCTATCATACTCTCAAGTCTAGCTAGGGAATTCCATACCCTGTTCAACGGCGATGAATACGCTTGCGGACTGTGGCGGTCTACTATGGCTGAGTCACTTACCTGGTGGATACCCGGCACTAAACCAGAATATGAAGGCTACATTGCACCATCATGGTCATGGCTCAGCGCTGCATGCCCAGTAGAGCTGTACCATCCCGGACACCAACAACACAAACGAGCTGTTCTTGACGTATTATATATCTGCAGGGCGTACGAATCGCGACTGGATACTGGCTTTGGGAAGCATGCTGTTGGAACATTCATGGGTGTGAATGGGTTCTTGCGCAAGTTGCATTTTTATTATACGGGTCCTACAGCAGACGGTATCGTATTGAGTGTCGTTGAAGAGGATGGTCATGGCAATGATCTCATCCGTCGCATTGGCGGAGATTGGGATGAAGATGAAGGGATGATGTTCCGCATGACGACAGATGGTTGCCTCAATCTGCAATCTCGTGAATTTGAATGTTATGGTCTTTTCACCACATTGGACGAGTGGGCACAAGATCAGAGCCAATGCCGGCGACGGCTGGCTTGTGTTCTTCTTGAGTATGAATCGGCAACTCACAATGGTCCCCATACTTATCATCAGTACAAGAGAATCGGCACGTTGGACAATATCAGCGACTTTTACAGCTTTAAGCTACGTTACCGAGTTGCACCAGACGCAAGAGTTCCAGAGGCTGGAGTGCCACGAGGTGAATGGGACGAAAACGCCACAGACTACGCCGGGCCGCCACCGCCTGAGAAGTGGTTCCAAATAAAGAACGACAAATCTTCCTCGGGTGAACAGCTAGGTGATGTTGACGAGAAGAAGCGTGGACCACTAGATGATATATGGTACCTACTTGCACAATACCTCAGCTGGGTCCGCTGGATAGCTATACGCGAATCCAGAGAGAATGAAGAACCAGATTCGACTGTATACTCGACTTCTGGAGAATCGGAAACTGACCAGGGTGAATGTGAGGAAGAGAAAGAAGGCCGCCAGGCTCATCAGCCGCACGGCAATCTCACAGTGGGGGAGAGTATTAAAGGTGATGAGAGTGCAGTATCGAATGACCAAAACGAGGATAGTGAAACAAAACCAGTGTCTCCCAAGATGAACGACGATAAGAAAGAGCCATCGGAAGATACGGACTCAGCGTTCGAGGGAAGTCAAGTTCACTCCCCTTCATCCGCCGACTTCATTGCCACTACCGAAAGAGAGAAAAGGAATAAAGATGCAGATGATGGAGATAGCGGCGAGGACGATAGAAAAGAGGACGAGCAGGAGGAGAAGCGAAAGGAGAAGCGTCAAGAGACTTTACATCTAGGCAGTGTGATTTTGAGAATCCACGATCATGCCTCTTCCGGGCTTGAACCCATCACTGGCGCTGAGAACGAAGATGAGGCCTGGGACCGTCTACAGGAAGTGCTGTGGTTCGAAACGAAGACGCGGGCATACGGAGCGAATTATCGCGAGGACCCCAAGGGTGCCATGTACCAATTTGACGACGTGTTGGAAATGTGGCAGAAGACATATGGTGTGGTTCCATGGTTAGAAAGGTTGGATGTTTCCGAGTTTAGGATAGTTTAAGGAACGACCTGGAAATAACCAAGAGGATAAGTGGAAATGGGCTTTTGCTGTCATACCTTACTTGAATCGGCATCGTGGGTCGCTCAATCCGGATATACAAGAAAGACATAATTTATCTCCACCCAGCCGGCAGTCCTGTCGCTTCCAGACACGAAGAGCAAAGTTAGACTAGCCCAGAAGTCCATGCCAATCCAAAGGGTACTCTAGGAAAGCTAGCACAAGTTCATGCGAGTGTAGGTCGTAATATAAAGTTTACTTCCAATGTCACAGCGATGGGCAACATCAACACTGGATGTTACCAGGTCATTCCGCGTCTTAACCGAACCTCCTATGTCTATCTCGTAAATAAGACCCTTGGCTATTGGCTGTTTAGTGGAAAAGCTAATATTAATAAGCGATGCAAAGCAAACAATAAAAAGAAATAAGGTTTAATACCCAACCCTGTAGCGTAAGGCACAGCATGTATTTATTGGAACAGCCCCAAGCCATCCGCCTTGTCTAGTGACAACGCTAGGACGTATCCGAACCCAATGATTTACGATATCCCCTCAGTAAGAAGCTATCATCTCATGCTTATGAACAGGCTGTCATCGCTGTCGAGGTTTCATATGGTTTTGCATGCCCTTTATCCAAAATAGCAGTTCTCGCAATGTACTATCGCGTCTTCTCAATATCGCCGTTGATCCGTTATTCAACGTACATAATGGCTTCTTTGATGGCCGGTTGGTGAATCGCCGTGGTAATAGTCAGCAGTACGCGACCCAACAGTCTCTTTGAAACACATCTATGCTAAGTCATGACATGACAGTATTTACTTGCAACCCAGTACACGGCTATTGGGACCACTCAATACTGAGCAAATGCATCGGCTCGAACAAATTTTACATTGGAATTACAATTTCTAATATCATCTTCAACTTGGTTACTGTTGCGCGTCCGATCCGTGAGGTTTGGCGGTTACACATGGGCAGGGATAAGAAATTGGCCCTCGCGTCAATATTCCTCATGGGCGGAAGGTAAGTTTCAATCTGCAGCTTAGATGCCCATCCATTGATAACTTTGTCGTTCAGTGTTGTGTTTGCCTCGGTCGCGCGCCTCGCTTTGTACCTCATCTTCAAAACCTCAGAGAACATTACACAGAATCTCCATTACGGCAACTTAGCATCATCAAGTCAGATTTGCCTAGCAAACATCCCAGCATGTATGCCGCCTTGCGCGCCACTCTTGAAGCGTGTATTGACGAAAATAAATACGGTCATTAGTACCTCGAAGACGAAACAAGACGAAGAATCGAACATTACAGATGATAGAAACAAACTTGCCACACTGGTCACTATTGGACAGAATCTAGCTAAGTTGTTTTTGAAAGTCACGCCTCTCAACGCGTACAGGTACTATTGGACAGAAGCCCAGTCGTGGAAAGAATATGACAATTATACACGAAAATGGCTCATTCGAACATTTTAACGATAGCGGAAGCTTGCAAGGCTCGACCGACGGCTTATATGTTAATAGTGTTAGCGAAGCAGACCGTAAGCAAGGGAAATGGTGCAATATATACGTGCGGCATGAAGTGGCAGTTGAGAGCACTACCAAAGACATCCAGATGCGGAATCTTTGATAAGACATATGAGAGCAAATACTACTTTCAGTTGGTCCGTTTGCGACTTCGGCTTGATATTGTATTGAAATGTTAACATAAGACACCACGCACTATTATAACATATGAAATTACATACCCACGCATATGCTTACATCAGTCTTCTGCGCTTAGTTTGTTGGAGCGCATAACTTCCGTCGCTTTCTTCCTCGTCGCCATCATGACTTTCATTTTCCTTTCCAAGTTCTTCCTCCTGCTCACCGGTCAAATCAATTTCAACTTCCGACTCTTCATCTTCCACCAGGCTCCTCTGTTCCTCTTCATCATCATCGTCATCATCATCGTTATCTCCATACCCTTCTTCCCCTTCATAACTGCCCTCGTCCTCATCCGAACTTGCCTTGTCTTCGTGCTCTTCTTCTTCTACATCTTCATTCACGCCTGAAACCTGTCTTTCCTCATTTAGCCTCACACGCTCCATGACTCGATGGAACGCTCTCATAGGCCGTAAGGCTATCTTCAGATGACGTCCGCAGATTTTATCCTTCCCCGTGGTGTCTCCTTGTGCCAGAGCGCATGCGGCACGAACAAGATTCTTAATTTGCCGGCCATTCAGCCTTTCCTTCGCAATGCTTTCAAGACTTCCGTCTTTCCTCAAATCGTCTGCGCTCGTTTGGGAGACCTGTTTCAGAAACGTATAGAGGAGTTTACTTCGACTGGATTGAGCAAGGGGTGGGTAGTATAATGCAAGATGGATACGAGATACGAAGGCGGTGTCGAATGCGCTGATGCGGTTTGTCGTTAAAAATAAGATACCGTGATAATACTCAATCATTCGAAGAAAGACTAGTATCCGATTAGTCGGGTTAGTTATATACACGTTGGAACAATCTCACCGGATATAACTCCATTATGGGTTAGGTTTCTGGACCTTCTTTGTTCAAGATATACGTCGGCTTCATCAAGGAGAAGTAGGGCGTGCCATCTCTCGGCAAGACGGAAGGCGTCTTTTAACCCCTCCTCGACAGACCTTGGTGATGTCCCAAGTGTTCCAGCATCAAGTCTAAGTAGAGGCTTCTTGCAGTAGTCTGCAACACTTTCTTGAAACTTGTTAGTTTGGGTCTAGTTTTAGTGTAGAACGTACCAGCTGTCAGTGTTTTCCCAAGACCCGGGTCTCCATATAGAAGAAATGTCATTCCTTTTCCTTTTCCTTTGATCAAGTCGTCAAAAGAGGACTCATCACCCTCGTGGACACGTACAAGAGAAAGAAGTTGCTGTTTTTGATCTTCTGGGAGAATCAGATGATCGAAGGCTGCTAGATCGTAGTTGACCTCCTTGATGCCGTCAGTGTAAAACATTCCCCACACGTTTTCTTTCAGTGAGTATCCTGCAAATCTGCGGGAGCATGTGATGAGGTCATCGTCCCCTAGACATTGCAAGGGGTCTTCGGGTTTGTGTTTTCTCTTGTCATCACGCAAAATGTACCTGGGTGCATGGTTCAAGTTGACCCAGCCGTCGTAGTCAGCCATGACGCGCGTGTTCATCTGTCTATTAGTGGAAATATTGCAAAGTTCTCAGTGCAGACCTACCCAGTTAGAGGAAGAGCCAGGACTTTCCTCGTACCAGAAACAACGCTTGCCATGAGTCGTCAAATATTTGCGTCCGCGAGCCATAAGCATTTCCCTTTTGCTATGCCTTTCTTCTTCAGGCAAACGATGGAAAGGTATAGCAGTGAGCTCATTCAAAGGCTTTAGCCCTTCGTAGTGGTCGATGTGGAGAGAAATATCGGAGAAACCGAAATACTCGCCGTTATAACAGACATGAACCCCTTCTAAGTACCAGTACCTCGCGAATTTTGTCATCGATTTGAACTGGAGCGCCCACGGTGGTTCAGCTCGAACATAGACAAGATCTCCAGGCCTAAATATCATCCACAGGTACTCATATTCCAGGGCTGGTTCAAAATTCGCTAGCCAATCCAAGGCGTTGAAAGGGACGATCTCTGCTGAAAAGACATCCCACATATAGGTAATGAGGTGTCGAATATGCTTCGCAGGCTCCGCATTCTGGTTTCCCCACTTTTCCCGTCCGTAGGTCATGATTTCCTCTCGGTAGTGAAACAGACAATGAGGGGCGCCAGTGATGGTGATATTCTTCACATTGATGTTAAAAGTGGCGTACGCGGGAATTACCGCTTTAAGGGCTTCTTTCATAAATGGAGACTTAATTTCAAGGACCGTTCTTTCAAGATCCTGGTCTTTGTCCCAGTAGTTGGTGACTGTCAGAGCACTTTCGTTGGCTCGCGAGGTTTTCGAGCTGTACTTTTTGCCAGCTGGTAAAACAACACGTTCCCCATGGGAATTGTAAAATGAGTCGAATTGTTTTGTTTCGCAGATGGCGCCGGCGCCCTCAAGATCTATCGGATTGACTGGCTCGATTGGCAAAGCCATGTTCCAATCGAATATCTCCAGGTCAGGTTCCATGGCGTCTCAGCTTAGGTATGGTGGTAGGATACGATTGGATCAATTGGGAATAAAAGGCCTGATAATGGCGACACGATGAGAATCGAATGGGGGCACTTATGATCAAGGTCTACGAGGTGGGAAGAAAATAGGAAGAGTTGGATCTTTAAATAAGTACGAGGTACCATCAAATATGCCTTAGCAGCCAACAATCGCATCACCCCTGCATAGGAGATGTACCGGTACATGACCCTTGAAGCCCCACTCCCCTGCACAGCGCCAACAGGTACGGGTGGGTTTGACCATAGGCGAATTCATGACGACTGACCATTCTTGCCCACTGTTTCCGAGACTGATTCAGAGTCGGGCATTTCGCAGTCGTCGACGGTGGATCCGAGCTTGACAGCAGCAATTGTATTGTATGGCTGCTCATTTACTGACTCCGAAAGCCATCTATCCATTTGATGGGTCTGATGGCGATCAGACTGGACTTGAGAGGTTCTTGTCTTCTCTCTCGGACGCGGCACGGTGACATATGTATCAGGCTATACATTGGGTTAATTTCAGAACCGTGCATCCTTGAAGATGGATCTTACCATTTCGACACCCTTCGCTTAGGTGGTTGGCGATTAAATAAATTGGACTCGTTATGATATGAATATGAAAGAATATGTTTTTGAGGATGACCCAGACGTATATTTATATCTACCTAGAAAGCATTAAAGGGCTTTTTAGTCCTTTTTAAGATCTTCTCTTAACATAGTATTAAGTCTATTTTCAACCTGCTCCTGTACGTATGTCACTTGTTTTAGGACTGAGTATATTGCTAGTTCCTTACAGTTCTTCTCAAACCTTTTCAAATCTGGTGTCAGATGTATAGTGGATGGTTTTCATTTACCTACACAACGGCAAATAAGCGGAGGCCTTCCTAGGCTTTCGAAAGCATTTACTGAACGACCAATGCGAAACTAGCTTCTCAGCCTCACGGGGTTTTGCACGGCTCACACGCGTTTGGGATTTGGCTAGATCATTTCCAGTTCTTTGCAGGCTTTCCGATGACCAATAGGAATGCAGGAGGCTTGGGCAGAATTGTATCAGTACCTCTGAGTCCTTGAATATTTGGAGTGGCTGATCAGCGCCAGGTGTCATAACCGTCATCACACGTCTTGCTTGCTATTGGACAGCAAAAGGATTACAAAGGACTCGAAAGTGCCCAGCTCCGGCCAGTGCCGCGTGGCACCTTTCAAGACCTTTTAGTACTTTTTTTCAGCTTGCACAGTCCAGCCTTCGCACACTGGTCCAGCAATTTTCGACTCCTCTCTTCCCAGCCCATCTCCTACTTGTCCGACTCTTCTCATTTTCCCTTTTGCTCCACGCACACTTACACACCACATCACCATCATACTGATGAATTCGCAACCAAGGGATCCCCATCACTTCTCAGTAAAAGCTATAATGAACCAACAGGTCCACTGGGGTAATCCTTCCAACCCACGACCGTTGACCATCGAAAGCTCAACCCAACCATTGGATGTTTGGTCGTCATCAGCTTCTTTACCGCCACTCCAACCCCACTACTCCCAATTGCCAGCAGAAGCCTCGCTCCAGAGCCATTTCAGTGCAACGCAACCACAGGGTGAAACGGTAAATGATGCCAACTTCGATGACAATGGTGCGCCAGCCTCAAGACCGCACAATCCACCCATGTTGCAAGGAGTTTGGCGGTCGGGCCTTGCTCAAGAGCACCAAACTTCTTCCATTGAGGTGGAAAGGCCACATTCCGACGATCGCTCTTCCAAGCGAACCTCGCGACGCAAACCTAGAGCACCTGCCCTGGGAGAGTCGCAATGGGAAGAGAAAAAACCATACATAGAGCAACTATATATGCGAAATAAACTCCCTTTGTCAGACGTGATCAAGAAGATGGGAGATGATCACGAATTTCACGCGACGTAGGTCTAATCCTCGATCACTCAATAGTCTTGTAAACCAACCAGAGCTGACACTCTTCTATTACAGAGATCGGATGTATAAGAACAGATTCAAGGCTTGGGGCTGGTCTAAAAATGCTCCAACTGCTTGGATGGCAAAGAAGGCGCGACAACGCAAGGCCGATGGAAAAGACACCGTGTTCTGTTGGAACGATCAAATATTGACCACAGACGAAGTGGCACAACGAGGTGGCAAGGTTTGGCAGAGTCAAACTGATGATTGTAAGTGCACACCAGTTCCATGCTGATAGAGTGCTCTTCCTGACCTTACAGCCGCATCACTTGTCTGCGGTCGCACTCCGAAGGATACCAAATACTTCACACCCGGAAACGAGGAACATCAGCGACAGGGCATCCCCCAACAGCGGGTATGGAAGGCGAGCCACGACGAAGACGTGTTCTATCTCGACACGCCGCCTATCAACTTTGAACTCAATGGGACAACATTGTCTCAACTTCACGACTTACTCAAAGAAGCCTGTAGTGAAGCTGCGGCCGGAAATATCAACGAAGCCAATGCGGCCTTCCGTGATGCAGTATCGGGCTATCGGTTCACACTATCACCAACCCACGATGAAACTCTTAGGGCAACATATCTTTATGCTTGCTTCTATGCAAACTCCAACGAAATGCGAAATGCAGATGCAGTGCTTAATTGGATGTCTACCCATCATATCAAGAAATGGGGACCAAGAGATGGCAATACCTACCTCCACTATGCGCGAATGATAGAGCTGTTTCGTTCATGGGGTCGCCAGGAGGACGCCGAGATCCTCGTCTACAAGCTCTTAGACGATGAAACTGATGAAGGTGTCAACATCTTGGAAGCTGGACTGGAACCCTCTATTCCTAACGTGTCCACGTCAATTGACCTCAATAGATCATTTCCCGAGACGGATGATCCCGGATTGATTGACCAGCAACTCAAGAAGATTGATCTGGCTGTTATCTCAAACATCGCAGGGCTGGACGATGTCCTTAAGGTCATCATCAGGCATTGTGAGAGTAAACCACGAGATCTTGAAATGTCTTTGCAAGCTTGCCGTGCGAAGTGTGCGCTTGCAAAATGGCATAGTAAGAACAGTAGCTACGGAGAAGTGTCTGCTCTCCTCAAGAGTGCCAGGCAAACAATCACGCCCTTCCTTACTGTAGAAGAAGAGCCTATGGCAAGAAAGACGATCGAAACGGCGAAGGCTCTTGCTTATCAGTTCCTGGAAATGAAGGACGAGCCTTCATGCAATGCCATTTTAGAGGATATTACCAGCTCCCTTCAAGCACGCTCTCAGACCTTCGAAAGCGATGAGAATGATAAAATGTTTCTACTGGACCTTGTGTTGACCTTTGCGTTTCATCTCCACGAGGTGGCATCTTGGAATCGATGTCGCTATTGGGTGGAGAGAGGGCTTGGACTCGCTATGGGGATGTATGGGCTCAAGTCGCCGGAAGCTCGCAGATTCGAAAAGATTTTGAACAAAGAGGATTTCGATATGCGGAGTCCAATTAGCGTTCATGATCTGATGAGGGCCAGCGGTAGCCTTTTTAACATCAGGCTGGTTTCTAACCCTGGGTCCTGTAGGTAACAACGATAGAGAGAATTTATATTCTATTTCCTTTAGTTTTATTATTTGTATTCTGGCAATTATTTGAATGTTTCGATAACGTCACACAACAGCTTTATCAGCATGAGGCCAGTCTCTAACACTAGGACTTCTTACCTAGTAGCAAAAGAATGGGAGTCTTGTTCTTTTCAACATTAATCCAACTAATTAGAAAAACAGTTGTGATGCCAATCTTCAGCAATGGTTTTCAGTTGAGTAAATACGAATCCTAAATGTTCTTTGATTTAAAGTGGCCTGACATATCATCTGCTCAGAGAGTATAAACATACTGAGAACCACATTGCCACTTCTCTGTCAAAGCCTTGGTCGCACTTCCATTCAGAGTACCCTCGTTTAGAATATCATGTTCCCTTGCCTTCTCCAGCTTCCTGTTTCTTCTAGCAAGGAAGAATCTCAGCACGGTCGCCATGATGATACAAAGCCCACTGAAAGCCACGTTCGCGACGTTTGCCTGCCAATATCGTGGACCTTGAGTGAATGGGTAGAAGTATGAAGCATAGATGGAAGCAAGATTGGACCCGGCGTTGACCACCGCATACGAGATAGCGCGTTTTGTCGACGGACGCGGCAGTGAAGATGACACCCATGATAGGATACAACCGAAGGATCCGTAAATGGACATCATCATAAATGTAGCGATATAGCGAGCAGCAGTGTTCAGAGTGACAGCTGAGATGATGAAGCCGACACTGCAAAATATCTGCGGCCAAACAACATGTAGCCATCGCTCGTTGACACGATCACTATGCCATGAATTGGTGATACCGAGAATAGCAGCGAAGACATATGGTGGTGCAGAAAGCAGAAGTGTAATGGTCGAGCTGTATCCAAGTGTCTTTACAATAGTGGGGAAGAAGTTGGTGAAAGCGGCAGCGGTGTTTGAGTCCAAGTTGCATAATCCAGATCATATAAAGTGCAGGGTCGGCAAAGGCCATCTTTGTGCCCTCCCATGCCGACACATCTGCACGGTCATCCTCCTTGTTTGCATCTTCTGCCATTCTTAGGACGGCGATTCGGCGTTCTTCGTCACTGAGCCAGCGCGTGGTGGCAGGATAATCGGGGACGACGAAGTATGTAACGACTGCGGCGGGATACGTTGCGCATCCTTCAATGATGACTGCAGGGCTGTTAGTTCGGGGTTCCTCGAGACAATGCGGAAAGGAAAGTACAGAGCCATCGCCAGTTGGCAAGTCCCGCTTTACCATCCATCCCAGCCATGATAGCACTTCCCAGAAGGCCACCGAAGGCACCGGCCATTTGACCGGCAGCATAAAGAACTGATATGCGGACGGCAAGTTCTTTCTTAGTGTACCATGAGCTGAACAGAAACAGAGCGCCGGCTATCATTGGATGTTAATCGTCTTGAAAGAATTTGATGATTGAGTTCAACTCACGGAAGAAGGGAGCTTCGACGAAACCAAGGATAAACCGAAGGGCAATCATTCCCTCATAGTTCTGCACAGCTCCGGTACAAGCGCTAACAGTTGCCCAGCAGACCATGATAGAAGGCTGAAGAGTCAGTCGGGATTTCAGACTAACAGAACGCCACCATCACGTACCAAGAAGATAGACGGTCGCATCTTGTTTAGGATCATGTTCGTGGGCACTTGAGTGAGGATGTAACCAACGAAGAAGATACTGATGACAGTATTGTACTGTTCATTGACAAGACCAATATCTTCTTCGAAGTTGCCAAGTCGTGCTGTCGCGATATTGTTGCGATCGAGGTAGTTAAGAATATCTGCATGGTGAAAACGTCAAGCAGGGCCAAATGGTGACATCTATCAAACTTACACAAAAGCATCATCAACGGCATCATTCGCTTGTCGATTCTTCTGACCAGAGCCCTCTCCTTGGTCGGTCGTTCATGGATATCAGCTGAGGCGCCATCCAGGGTTTCAAGCCGGACCTCCTTGCCTTGATCCTTGATCATGTCTTCACCAACCATCTTGACTCCAGATTGTTTTTCAAACTGGCTCGATCTTTGAAATGGGAGTTATTGGTCACAAAGAAAATAGAGACCTCGAGCGCTGTATTTATTTGAACCACACTCTTCGCTGCTTCCAGTCTACTAACAGCCAAATTTGCCGACGACCCACCATAAAACTGGAGACCTGGGGTAAAGAGTCTGGGGAAAACAAGTCGAGCGGGGAAGAAACCCTGCGAACGCAACCTCATGATACACGTAGTTTTCATCCTCTGGCCAATCCACGACTATTCCGACATGTATCCGAAGGATCGACAAGTTTGCACCAGTAACATCTTGATGTGAACAGCCGAGCCGAGGAGATAAACTCGTAGTCCATTCATCTTACATGTTCGCGATATCCGATCGGCATGATGAGGAGTTGACGGACAGTAGACCGGTGTTTTGCAGTTAAAGTCGCCGGTTAGATAACCGGTTGCATCTGAGTGTGTTCTGCAGATATTAAGCCAAACATAATACCTACTGTTGATGCGCCCATAGCTCCGACTCCTCTGATTTACCCCACACTTTCTTCATCTCTCTCACAATGTCAGCCGACCAAAAGCCTACGATCCTCCACATCGGAGATCTGGTCAAATACAACCATGAACTCTACCAGAAGCTTGAAGAGAAATTCACCATCATTCGACCCTCGGCAGAAGAACGCCAGCGAGGTCCGTTTCTAGAAGCCCTTCGACAGAAGAAATGGGGTAACTTCCAAGCAGTCATGCGCCCGTTCTGGATTACGGGTGGTGAAATGGGACGCTGGGATCGAGAGTTGATTTCTCTTTTGCCTAATTCAATTAAAGTCTATGCTTCGGCTGGAGCTGGGTATGACTGGGCTGATGTCGATGTCATGGCCGAAGCAGGCATTTTATACTGTAATGGTGCGGCTGCATCTTCTGAGGCAGTTGCTGATATGGCGCTCTATCACATCATATCCGTGTTTAGAAATATGCAGTGGTCGAATATGGCGGCTAGAGGGAGCGAGGAGGAGTTTAGAGATGCTCATGCCCATACCCAACTTACAGCATGGAACCCTCGTGGTCATACATTGGGGATGATTGGTCTGGGCAACATCGGATATCAGATTACCCTCAAGACGTACAAGGCACTTGGCATGCGTATTGCCTACCACGATCCTTTCCAAAAGTCTTCAAAGCAGGAAGCCGCGATTGAAGCAACGCACTATGCACAGCTTGAAGAGATGCTGGCAATCGCAGATTGTGTCGTTATCGCTGCCCCAGGCGCGGGTGGAAAGAAGATTCTGGGCCGAGACGAAATTGCCAAAATGAAGAAGGGATCACGACTAGTCAATATCGCTCGAGGTAGCTTGGTGGATGAACAGGCTGTCGCTGATGCTATGGATTCTGGACATCTGTTTGCGGTGGGACTGGATGTCTTTGAGGATGAACCAAGACCGAATCCGAGATTACAGAAGATGAAGAATGCTTCATTGACGTGTCATACGGCTGGTGGTGCGTTGGATACTTCGATTGGGTTTGAGAGGTTGGCTATGGAGAATGCTATGGCTGTGCTTGATGGCAAGGAGCCGATTACACCGGTTAACAAGCACCTGTTCAAGTAAAGCAAGATAGAGATCATTTGTAGACATTGGGTAGACTCAAGAATACACGTGCTATTAAGGCATTTATGCTTAAAAGGCAACTCTATCTCGGATCTAAAACTTATATGTAAAAGATGCCCATCCCCAGAGCAAGCACCAATGACTTGCCGAGTCCCCAAGAACCAAGCTTCAAACCTGCATTGTCCTCAGGCGAGGCAGTCACTTCTGACACTGCATTGTTGGTCGCAGGTGGGGTGCTCTCCGCAGTGTTGACAGTTTCGGCTGCACTGGTGGTTTTGCCTGAAACACTCGAGGATTCCGGCGAGGCGGTCATTGTCGTGGAAGTCGTAGTCGTTGCAGTCAAAGCATCCTTGCCAGCGAGTACAGACTTAGGGCATTCCTTGTCCATTCGGTCACGCATATCTTCGATCCATCCGTTGGCAGGGCTGTAAGAGCTGATGTCAAATGCCCAGAGACGCCTGACATAGCAAGGCTCGCACATATATTTGACCGGGAGTCCATTGGCATCGTAGTCTTCGCCTCCTTCAGGGAACTTATCGATGATGACTAGAGGAACATGTTAGCACCATGAACAAATTGGACAGATCCTTGTACAAACCGTTACAGTATTTTCCTGTCTTGGCATCCTTGTCACAAAGCTGGTTACGACCGTCCATCATAGGCGGCTCTCTTATCGCTTCCTTAGCGCAATGTTTCTGGAAGGAATCATGCCACTTCTGAAGAGAGTCGCCGCACTTCTTGGCGCAAATGCCATCGGTTATGACAAAGTCGTCGTCACCTTCGAGGGTGCCTTCCCACCCAGTGCTTCCCATGTCCTTGAGGTTCTCATCGCAGTCGATGTCAGATAAAAGCACCTTGAGACAGGCTTGGTTGTCTTCCATCCACTCGTCAACATAAGGTGAATTGTAAGGGATAAAGGCACTTGCGCCACAAATGAGGGGCGATGCAAAAACGAGCGTAGAAATCAACATGATGGCGATGCGACAACTGAAAGAGTGAAGTCGTCGGGATTGAATATCAACGAATGGAGGAATTGGCTGCCAGGTAGAGGCACACATCTTTGTAAGGCTGGTTAGCTTGTTTTATAGCGAATGGATGGCATGGACCAGTCATTTAGAAACATGCGAGAAAACCCCTGGTTTAGTGGGACTGCCAAGACGACAGCCTAGAATAAGATTAGCCAAGCTCGCCAAGTCGGCGTGAAAAAAAGGTGTAACCGAGCTTCTCCCAGCTTTCACCCAATCACAGCTTTTGAACATGTTCTTGGTTAGTAGCAACTGAGAGCAAAAGTCCCATGCTTACTTCTCGTTCCATTCCCAGGTGGGGAATTCATTAGGCCTTGCCAGACGACACTTCGGCGGTTTACAAGCTTGTGATCAGTGCTTACTTTTGGAAGTCCGCTTAACTTACCCTGTAATACCCGAAGTCAATTAACGACGGAGGCGTATTAAATCGACTTAAACCTCAATAGCTGAGATGATGTGTTTCATTGCGCGCGTGTATTAGTGTCAGAAATTTTCGCAAAACGGGTTTCGAATTGCTAATAAAAGAAATACAAAAAACTGGAAGTGTTTAAATGCAAACGAGATTTGGGCAACTAAAGGTCTGGCGAAGATAAAGAAAAAGTCAAAACGAATGTTTTTGTTTCAAATAACCTGCCAACATCACGGTCGCCGACACAAAGAAAGATATCTACTAGTGTTGCAGGGAGTTGAGATTACTGGAATATATTGCCCATTGGCTGTCATCGGTTGCGGCGAATCGTGTGATGACGGCGGTGAAAGACTAGGGTTTCAACTTAGGAAAGCAAAAACCTCAAGGCATCAAGATCAAAGGAAGCTACTACCTAAAGTCAAGTATTACTGATCAAGATTGACATAGAGTGTAAATTGTCTCGGGTAAAATAAAGGATCCACTATCACTCAGTAACTATTGCTTGCCATCCGAAACCTTCATCTCATGCAGTCTGCGAGCCAGGTCTTGGGCATATCCACACATGGTCATGGTAGGATTCCAACTCCCCGCAGTTGGGAAAAGAGCAGATCCAGTCACATGAACATTTTCAATTCCATGAGGGCGATAAAGCTCATCCACCGAACCACCAATATCCTTAGCTCCCATGAAACAAGTACTTGACTCATGAACAACACCAGGGATTCGAATAGTTTCGACTGGCGGTTTGTTCTTGCACCATTTGTGAGATGCCTCATTCCACCACTCGATGTCAGACTCTTGCGCATCACCGCCTGCCATTTCCTTGATCGTGTCGTAGGTTCCCTGATCCATTACATCCCACGCTGTACGATCCTCGTCGCTCAAGGTGTATTGCAAGGTGACGTTACAAGTCGGGTCTGTGCCCTTGTTAAGAATGACATGATTGTTTTTATTGTTCTCGTTGAATTCCCCGAGAGCCGAGCAGACTGAACAGTACAAAGTTAGCATTAATCATGAGTTCCAATAACAGGTTTCATACCAAACACAACGTGATTCTCAGAGCCCACCAGCTGATCATAGGTCGCAGCAGCAGCATAGTCAGGACACTCCCGAGCCAAATCCTCCGCGTCATCTTCCGGGTGGGGACTGTTCACAGCTGTGACAGAGACGTGGTACTGTAGACCAGTCTTGGGATCCTTGCCAGCCACGTACGCAGCCGCCACCTGGAGGGTCTTTTCCTTTTCCCAGCCCTTGATATTCTTGACGGGGCATCGTGCTGAGATGTGTGTGTCATAGTGGCCAGTAAGTCTCTTGCCGACAGTGTCACGGCAACTCTCAAAAGAGTTGAGTAAGATCGTGGCATTAGCAATAGCCCCAGTGCAGAGAACGATCCTGGTCTTGTTACCAGTCCACGACAGTGCACCTTTGCTGGTTTCGACAACACGGACGTAATCGTCGTCGTCACCTTTGATCATGTTCTTCACGGTACAGTCAACCATGATTTCTAGTGGAGATGCCTCGTTGGCGTTAGCCTTGGCGCGTTGCCTCTGTTTTTCCAAGATGCCAAGAAGAGGCCCAGGAACAGAAAACTTGTTAAAGCGCAGAGTAGAAGATGGGCTTTGCCGTCCAACAGCGAGCGGGGCTGACTCAGCAGTGTCGGCAGTTGGAATGTTTTTCACTGAGTGTTCGAGAATGTTATCAATGGCAGTCTGCAGAGACCCAAAGATCCCATCTTGGATCTGGTTTGCAGTCGTGACATTCAACAGCTTTTTGGCATCTTCCCAGAAGCCATCTTTCTCAGCAGTCTTTATCATGGACTCGGGAAAGTCGCGCAGGAGATCTGGAGTCGGCTGTGGGCTCCAGGCAGACCAAAAGGTGGATCGACCACCGAAGAAAGGACAAGAACCGTGTAAGAATTTGAGTTCCTCTGTTTCAAAGGTCTTCCTCGAGAGTGTCCAGGGAAATGTCTCAGAAGGACCTCCAAGAACCATCTTGAAGGGAATTGGCAGGTTCTGGAAGTGAGAGGGCAGCCAGAAACCTATAGCAGATAAACGCATCAGAAGGAGATTCTATTAAGAAGTGAAGCACGAGATATTTACCTCCACGCTCTAGGCAAAGGATCTTGGCGCATGGATCAAGTTCGAGGGTCTTTTGGATAAAGGCCAGGGCAGTGAAGCCTGAGCCCACAACGATGTAGTCAAAGTCCCCATGGGCAAGTATGTTCGACCAAGTCTCGTCACTATGTACAATTCTAGTGAGAAACGGGATAATATCGAGTAGTATGTTCGTACCTCGCAAAGTAGTCACGGGCCATGACCGATGTAGACGAAGGTGACTGCACGCCAGGCACAGGAAACCCGTAGGTGTTGGCTGGTAGAGGTTGGCGATCATTATGTCTTTTGCCTACGCGGCAATGAAAGCTAGGGATGGTTTTCCCTGGGATAGTGAGGTAGTCTGGGAGACTTTCGGTTGTCATTTTAGAAGTATTTTCGCATATGACGAGAGTGAGTAATGGTTTGAATCGCTTCTTTAGTCGCCTTTGTAAAGGGTTTAATGTGGTCTATTTATTCTCCTGCCGCAAGGAAACACCTTTACGAGGTGTCTGTTCAGTAGAATGTGATACGGAGGCATTGGACAATTGCCGACGATATGATTTCCATCCGCTTCCTAACTGGATATGTGAGAATCAGCTAATGCAACTTGCGGTCCGGATCACCAAGGGAACTTTGGTTTGCATTCGTGAACGCAATGTTCTGACCACTGATTACTGTTTCTATCAATTGATGAGACAATGGTGGCGAGCTGAAATGCCTGATGAAAAGTATGTCTTAGTTGACGATCACACTCTAGATGCTTCTTACCCCGCCTTACCCTTTCGTTCAGTCTAGACTGCCCTCGATATAACGGTTATAACGGCAATTCTACCATTTTGAGGCTTCAGCCGCACCGAGTGGCTTGACTATTGGATTGTAAACTGAAACACACTTTTTAGTCTAGTCGCTGATGGGGATTTTAAAGCCCAATTGAGCAGATTACCGATGCACTGAGACGCCATTATGAATTTTGTAGAGCTGAAAAGCGTCCGGGAAGTATCGTCAATTGCAAGAATGGAGTTTCAAACCGTTTGTGGCTTGGGTCTGGACTAGTCCAGGAATCCACCCGAACCTTGGCCTCTAATCACAGCTTGCCACTAGTGATCGACCATACCCTTTTTGACATTTTCGTCTAAGCGGGCCGCAGGAGCTAGAGAGCTCAAGTAAAATGGAGAGACAAGCTTTTGCGGCTGAGTACGAAAATGCAGCTGAAGGTCGTAAACGAACCTATAGCTTTCATGTTGTAGCTATGGGCAGGGGGTGCTAGATGAAGTCAAAATACTTGGGACAGTAAGCGCGTGTGATAAGTGTTTCGGCGAAGCTCGGTGTACTTGAATACATTGTCTGAGCGGTCTTTTTTGTTTTCCAAGTGAAGGTCACAGGTCTTCTGGTACCCAAAAGAGGGGAAAGAACGCTCCTGGAATTATCAAAATTGACGAGGATGATGGAGACTATGATTGGGCGACTCAGTGAGCGAGTGTCTCGGTCTAAAATGCTTTCGTCATATATATAGAGCTGATCTACCACTCCTCATTCATGTCCTAAACACCATCCAAACACAAGAAATATAACAGCAACAGTACGACGAACAAACATTATACGCTGGTGTTATCGTTCAGCAGTCATGACTTGGCTTGCCCACGTTACATCAGTGCTGGCAGTAGCCGGCCTGGTGTCAGCCCGATGCGGCGGCATGTCAGATGCCTGCGCACTCAACCCTATTTTGTCGCGACAGGACAACGTTCTCAACTACCAGGTTGACTCATGCAACCTCAAATGGAAACAGAAATGCACCACCGTCAACAAGAGAGGCGAGGTGCAGCAGAAGCCTCCACCATATCTTCTGTGCAATTCTTGGGGTGAGCCGTCTGGGCAGATGCCCGTCGACGTGTACACCCTGGCCATGCAGGCCAAGGACGAGGATGCCCCCGCAAACTCAGCCGACTACACACTCCACGGCTTGTGGCCTGGCTCAAGCGCCGGCAAGGGAGCCAAGAATCAGCCATACGGTTGCTTGAATGGCGAGTCATTCGACGAGAAACTCCTCACTACCTTCCATGACCTTCTGAACCACTACTGGCCCACCAACCCAAAGTTCAAAAACACAATGCAATGCTTTATTCTCTCCGAGTGGATGAAGCATGGTACATGTGCAGTCATTGCTGGCGCCGACGGCAAGGCATTCAGGTTATCGCAAGAGACCTATTTCCGCACAGCCTTTGTGTTCGCTCATGAGTTCAACAAGAACCCTGACCTGCGCAGCCAGCTCAAGGCAACAGGTCCCGACAGCCTTGAGCCTCTCATCCCCGTCAACTGCGTCCAGTGTGCATACCAGGCAACAGTTGGCTGGAAGGGCACAGATGTTTCTAGTGTGCCGCGCATGCCAAGTGAATGCATTGACCAGTGCTTTTCGTGCGGCAAGACATTTGACTTGTGCCCACCGGCCTTTCTCAGGAGTACCGTCAAGCTCGACCCGAGCAATGCTCCGCGCCTGGAGAACAGTGACAGCGACAACAACATCGAAGCAGACGCAGTTGAAAGCTTCCCTGTGCTGGACCATGCTGTACCCGGCTTCATCAGCAGTGACAAGATCTCTCCTTGGGAGGGTACCTGGCGCTCATTTGGTGCTGAGCAGGGCGGGTCTGGCAAGTTCGAGTTTGCGCAGACCTTTTCTGACAACACTCTGACTGTTACTACTGACAGTCCCTACCCCTCCAAGTGCAAGTATGAGCCTAACGGTCTCAAGGAGCTAGTTCTGCACTGTGAAGGCGCCAAGCCTCACCTCGAGGGCTGTCTGGTCCAACGGCTACCAGATGTTGGTGGACTCGAGGCAGCGTTCCTGGCTTGCAACCATACCGGTGAGATAGCTCCTGGAAGCTTCTTTTCGGCGATGGATACACCTGGGTGCGGTAACTTTCTCATGTTCCGCTGCAAGGCGCACGCGGAGGGCTGTGCCTTTTCTCCAGATGCTATATCTGCGCAGCCTGACACCAAGACTAAGACCAAGCCTGATTCTGAGTCAGAGTCTGCATCTCCTGTGATCCAGTCCAAGTCTGGTCTTGCCCGACCACCTACTGATCTGCTCGGTGTATGGCGCTCGCTCCAGGTATCTAGCAATTACGAGAATGGACTTGCGACATGGAGCTTTACTTCTGATAGTCAGGCAACGCTACAATGGCCCAATTACCCCAGCCGAGGCGTGGAGCGCTTTTCAGTCTCTCACGCGCCAAAGGATCCCAACGAAGTGCACCTCACCAGCGCCAGTGGTAGTGTAACTACTTGCCGCTTCGACTTCCAGTACCAGCCAGTGTACTCGTACGCTGTTCTCAACTGCGAAGACAAGAAGGCCAAGAAGCACACGAAGTGGGCCATGGGTCGCTGTAACCCATGCAGCGCCTCGTGTCGCTACTCATGCACTCCTGAGAATAACAATTGCGGCTATGGCTCATGCGACCCAGCTGACAATGAGCCAGTGGCATCTATCGGCTCCTACCCAAATGATATCCCCAAGTGGTGCACACCCGAAGACCCTAGCTGCTGGCCTACCAAGAAGGCTATCTGGGACCTGGAACAGGCTCTGGACCCTACAGTCCCTCGTCTTGGCGTCCAGTGGGATGGATCTCAACCGCAACCAGCACCGGTACCAATGGGCTCCATCAAGAACCAGAGCTTCTACGGATTGGGTAGCTCACCCGCTGGTCTCAAAGCTCTGTATTACTACGAGAACATCGACGAGATGCAGCGCCCATGCTTTGTGCCGAGTAAGGAGACTCCTGCTACCTGGAACGTGGCATCAGATATGTGCAAGGCAGCACTACACAATAACGAGTATCGCAACTGGAACCCCTACATTGTCGTCTTCCCACTGAACGAGCGCCATGTCGTTTCTGCTCTTGAGTTTGCCGCCAACCACCGTCTTTGCATTGCTACTGCTGGTACTGGCCATGAGTACAACAGTCGCAACTCATGCCCAACTGGAGGTATCCTCATTCGCACAATCCTACTCAAGGACAAGACCTGGATTCCTGAATGGAAAGCTGATCCAGATGTAGCTCCCGATGGCGCAATCCGCTTCGGGGCTGGCTCTATTTTTGCCGAGATGCACAATTTCTCTGCCAAGTACGACCGCGTTATTGCATCAGGATGGTGCTCTACCGTGGGTATGGCTGGATTCCATCTTGGCGGTGGCCACGGACCCTTTGCACCGTCAATGGGTCTCGGCGTCGATAACGTGCTTGAGATTGAACTTTTGCAAGTTGGTCGCGATGCGCATGGCAGGACTGTTGTTCACAAGAAGATTGTCAATCGTCACCGTAATCCGCAGCTCTTCTGGGCCATGCGCGGTGGTGGAGGCGGCGTCTGGGGTGTTATTCTCTCCATGACACTCCGCGCTCATCCGATTCCTAAAGGAGGCATCAGTCGCGTCTACATGGATGCGAAAGGCACCTTTTGTCAAGATGGGCGTAAGTTTGGCTACGAGTGGCTTCGGAAAATGTGGCCTCGCTTTGCTGAGTGGCAGATGAGGATCAATCAGAAAGTCAGCACGCAGCCGGGCTTCTTCATCACCACCGACAATTACAAGAAGGGTGATCTTTGCTCAGTTACTTGGGGGTTTAAGTTTGAGTACATCTACGCTGGCGGCCAGGAGGAGGCTGATTACAAATTGTTCCGCGATGGCCTGAAGGAGGTGTTGCACACACGAGACGTGAATGAGACCAAGTTCAAGTCGGCTTATGAGTATGTTCTCTCTATGCCCCCTAACAAGTTCCAAATTCCGGCCACAAACCCACTTCCTGAGCCACATCCACCCTCCGACGCGGCCACGGGCTCTCAGAACTCGGTCTTTGTCTCGCGAGAGGCCATGGAGAAGAAGTTCGCTTCGACCATGATGGACGTGCTGGACATTTGCGTTGAATCCCTCAAGACCCCCGATGATACGTCGCCTGCTGCCAATGGAACTCGTTGTGGCTTCCATTATCTGTACACATCAGTGACAGGTAATCTGGGTAGCATTCAGCCAGACGATACAGCCATCGCTCCAGGTTTCCGCAAGGCGCTTATGCTGTGGAACGCACGTACCTTGTCGACAAAGCAGGCAGACGAAACGATTTACAAGCTTGGGCCGAACAGCTATTTCTCCGAGAGCTCGTATGTGATGCATAAGTGGACAGATAGGTACTGGGGACAGAAGAGGTACGAGCAGTTGCTGGCGGTTAAGAAGGCTCACGACCCTGGAAATCTTTTCTGGTGCCACCATTGCGTTGGGGATAACCCTGATGATGCGTACGGTGATCCACTGGGTGTTTATGCTGATTCTGATAAGAAGTTGGACTCAGATACGAAGGGTGATGCTTACAAACATGATGAGTTGTAAGGGGCTGATTCTAGTATGGGAGATGTGGAAACGGCTTTTTCCATACGCCTCAGCTGTTGGGAAAGGAATGTTTTGTCGCATCATGTCTTAATATAGTCGATTGTGATTCTGACTTTAGCTACTACACAAAGGAAACAATAAATGCTTTTCTATGTACCTTCCTTCCTGTGTGAAATGTGAATGGTACTATCGAATCCGTGCAAGACCCCTCCAGACTGAACAGCAGGCTGTAATAACCTCAACCTAATTTGTCGCGCTAGTCCTCACCGCCATCGAGTCATTCCAATTCCCGGATTCTGACCGTCGAGAAAGACACTTTTAAGTGCAAGGCTTCCACCTACAAATCCAAGTGTCGCGACTTGCGAGATTGAACAGTGTATATTGGCACCAGTGATCGACGCCTCATAGCGTCATTTGCTAAATGAATGATTGAACCCAATTCCCGCAGGCGAGTGGTCGCTCGAGAGGCAGACGTCTGAGTGGAACCAACCTGTGACCAGGATTCTTAGATCCACACTGACCTCGCAAGTGATGCCGATTGGTCACGTCCCGCCCTGGTCTAAGCAATGATATTTAGAAGGCAGTGGTCCATACAGCGCTCCGATGGTTCCGAGTTAATTTACCAACGCTCGGATTTTTAACACAGCAATTACGTCCGTTCCTGGGAATAACAATACCTCCTCATCTAAGAGAGTTACAAGTCCTAGCAATAAATTTTGAGACCTGTCAATTAATAACAGTATTTTCAACCATAGTTTAGTTTGAGGACGAAGGTTAGGTAGCACCAACGTGCCTGAGATGACTTGGAAGCGGACTCTGATAAGCTCTCCACCAATATACATACATATAAAACCCAGGACTCATATCGACCCCGAACTCGGTTTGCCCATGGGCCACTTCTAGCGCCTGTGTATCTTACCTTTTGGCCTATTCATTGCAACACTTCTTGCCCGTCTCAACTCTATCAATCTTAAAGCCACCAGGTACCCTCTTCTGGAAGAAGCCATCGGCATCGTACTTCTGCGCCACCTGTCTGATATGATGTACGTTAGCCTGACCATAAGAGCCTAGTGGATCCTGCGGCGCATCGGCGTAGGCCAGATAGACCCAGTCCTCCGAGAGGCCAAGCGACTTTGCGTGAGTGATGATCCTCTCATTCATCGCCACAGAGAGTTGATAGATCAAGGCGACATCTTGATCGGAATGCTGGCTCCCAAGGAGAATTGCCCCGACGGCTGCAATAACTCTGTCGCGGTTGTTCCGCTCGAGTCCCAACATATTACCGCCTTTCGAAACACTGTAGTCAGCGACGCGAGATGGCATCGGCTGAAGGTCGAAGATTGTGCTGAAATTTGCTGGGTTGACCTTCTGCTTGATGTCCTTGACGAAACCAGTGTACTGGTCGACAATGAAGTGCAAGATTCGGGGGTCGTTGGCGACGGTAAGAGGTCCAGCGCCAATAGTCCTAACGGGTAAAGTCAGTTATGTCCTTCTTTGGATGGATATTGACCTGTGTTGGCACGACTTACCGCATTTCATCGCTCAGCGAAGACCCATGGGCGGACTCAGCGAGAGACATTGACTTTGCGGGAATTTGACGAAGCGTTGGAATTTTTCTCACGCTTTCAAACGCCGACGAGTTCAGATTGTTTGCCGTGTTTACCTCTGTCAGCGAGATGACCGTGGAATCACTAGCTTGATCGTAGTTGAACACCGTAAGCAAGTAGTTATCCTCAAAAGACTGATCAAGGCTTGTAAATTCCACGACCGCGTCCAACACCTCGTCAAGGTGATCAATACTAACCACGGTCGTTGCCTTGGTGATGTTCTGGGCTGGAAAGGCCTCCATGTCGAATCTGGTCACAATGCCAAAGTTTGCACCACCTCCTTTCAATGCCTTCCAAAGATCTGCATGCGAGTGAGGGTTTGCATAAATAACAGAGCCATTAGCAAGTACCACCTCATAGTTGACCACACTGTCACAAGCAAAAGCCCGCTTGGGAGTGTACCATGAGACGCCACCACCGAGGACTAGCCCTCCTACGCCCACCACGCCTTCTCTTCCACCCATTACACTGACATCGTGCTCAAGGAGATCCGCGTAAACGGCACCCCATCGGGCCCCTGTGCCAACACTTGCGATGTTCGTCTCCTTGTTGTAGGTAGTTGCATTGATCTGTGTCAGATCGATTGTAACTCCAGTATCGATGTTGTTCGAATGGTCAGTCGCATGTCCGCCGCTGCGGACGGCGATATGCCAGTCTCCGGCTCCGCTACCAGCATCGCGAAGTGCGAGAATAGTTTGAGACACCTCCCCGGTCGTGGTTGGGAGGACGAAGCAGAATGGGCTCTTGCGAGTGTCGGGTGCCCAGGAGCCGTTCACCAAGGTCGGGTAGAGTGGCGAGTCTGCGAGGTGCACAATGTGGGAAAGGTTCGCCTGGATCAATGCATCGCACTAGGATAGTTCAGTACAAGTTGAATGAATATCCTCAAAGGGACTCATGAAGGCAGGGAATTCATACCGGAGGATAGCCAGTTTTGGCATTTTCCACCTCTTTTGCGACGGCACTACTCAAGACAAGCGAGGCGCATAAAGCGAGACCTGCCTTATTACAGAGTTTGGGGACTTGGGGGATCTTCATATTGACAATTGTAGACAGCGTATCTCACGATGTTGAGTTTGTCTGAAAGCCTTCTACAAACAGCTGTCGGCGGCAGCAGAGCTCTTTATATGCGGGCGATACATGGAGACACCCTTTTGTTCGTCATTCGTCAGCTAGAATAAACCGCACCAAATCAATCCACATAATTGACGCTTACTGAGATCGCTCGTCAGCCATGACAATTGGCCGGAAGTTATCAATGTCTCGGAAACTGGCTCAGCAGACCGCCATGCGATTCGCTTGCAAATCATGAGGAAACCGAAATTACGATCCGTTGCAGCTGACGCTCAACAAGGCTTGCTCTTACAACAATCCGAAGCGTGCAATATACATTGCCGATCCACAAGACCGGGGTATCGAATCCCACAAGGTTGATGTGACCCCACCCTCCTTCGCAACGCACGCCGACTGGCTCCCAAGAAATGATTTCAGTGACGTCGGAGGCTGAGCTTCATAGCCTCGAATCCGATTGGTCATCACCTTGGACCGCAATACGGCTTATGCTTTCGGATATACTGTACTCTGTAAATCTTGATCTAAATAATTATGCTTCGCAAGTTATGCCGATAGGCTCTGGATACGTTCTTGCCTCGCTCCTACAAAATGACTTTTAGGCTGGTAAGCGAATTCCATACCAGGATCTATGTCACAATTGTGCAGGTTCGCAACCAAGTTTAAGCATACAACCGTACTATATGATCAACACACACGGTGGGGCATGCTCGTCATCAAATGAAGGAACGGTCAGCTTGATACCGGTTTCGGGACCGGTTATTGAGCATAAACCTAAGATACAATCGAATTATCTAAACACCTTGGTTTGGTAGCTTTAGATGTCTCTCTCAGTGTCAATCACGGGCTCAATATCTACTTTCTGGGTAGTCAAGGAAGCGTTCCTCCACCGTTTGTCTGTTCTCCTGCTTTTTCTTTCGCGGCTCGATCTCATAGGGTTGGCGATATGGCGTGATACAGGACTCTCTCCCGTTTGGGCACCCATCCAATCTCTTGGATCGGCCACCTTATCCAGAAGCGGTGAGTCTCATCCAAAGATGTATATATGCGTTCAATCAAGTGCGTGCCCCAACCTTGAAACCACCAATTGTACTCCAGTCGATGAAGAAGCACACAAAGGAATGCCAATACGCATAGTGCCCTGCTGTTACTCTGTTGGATTAGAGAGAGGAATTCGTCAGGGATCTTATACATCCAAGTGAATAGGCTGCGAATTTTAGCTTCATTACCGAGGTCCTCATCGTAGAAAAAGTAGAAGCATCGTCTGAGATCTTGGAATGCGTCGAGTAGCAGTTGTCGTGAATGGCTATCGTCTTCCGAAATGCTTGTACCAATATAGGTCTCGAATTCTAGGAGAGGTCTCAGGTCTGCCTGCTTGGATCCCCACAGCCTTTTGACCTCAGTAGAACGGAAAAGAAAGGCAATGGATGACGAGTAGATTGCACCATTGTTTGCCTCCAATACAGTACGCACGCCACGGAAAAGAGCGAGCCAGCTCGGCATGACAGAATTGGCATGAAAAGGAAGATCATCCTCATCCCTGAGGCTGGCGAAAGAAATAAACATTGTCAAAATGCTGAAGCAGTACATAGGTATCTCGTTGATTGTTGAAATGTTGGACAAAAGAGGTGTAGCCATGGATGTCGCCGCTGTGTGGCGAGCTCTGGCGTGTTCATAGTAATATCGACGCGACTCTGGTCGAAAGTGCGCCAGGTGTGACGCTGCCAGTGCCAAAAGAGAATAAAGCACATATGGATGGGAGAAGCCAACCTGTGGGACGCCTTCAAGGAAGTAATTGCGCATGATGGGGTCCGAAGATAGTGTCAGAGAGGTTGATATACAGTAGTGATGAAGAAGCTCTAGATCTAGCATCGTAAGACTTGCCATCCCAGAGCCGTTGCCCTGGGCGGAAAGCGCTCGTGGTATTTGGAGGGGTATCTCTCCGCTGCTAGGTGTTTGAGCCTGGGATGGGTCTGCACGGTTCGCAGTCAACGAAAGGGAATTGTCCAAGAGGCTGCATACTTCTTCACGTCTTGCACAATTCCGGCAAGATGGTTGCTCCTCACCACACTATCGTGTGGGTGTCAGCTGTGTAGAAGCCGGGGCTCAAGCAGTGGTCTCGTACCTTGATTTTTCTTCTTTTACAATTCTGGCAGCCGGTCCTGGACTTAACGGTTGAGCGTCGCGACCCCTTTCCTGAAAGTGCTGGTGTCATGATGAACAAGCCACCGAGAGAATGTTCGTTACCGTCTCTTCTTGGCTCGTATTGATTGTGGAACGGGTAAGGGAGTAGGCTGCATGGAGTGGAGACCTCGGGTAGTTTTTAATCCTTTGTGCGAGGCTGGGGTTAGTCCGATTGGCGGACAAGAAAAACAAAACCAATGACATCATGACGTTTTCTGCTCCACATCTTGTTTGTTTATCGGTGTCTTGTTCTTGCAAGCTCCTTATGCTAAATTTCACAAGTATTTAGCCCTCCTGAGCAACGTCCACCAGACGCTTATGCATATCATATATCTGTTTAAGTATCGTAAACTCCCACGTCATGATTGCTAGCACAATAGATGGATGACGTGGTTTGTAATAAAACACACGGCTGGGGGTCATAATTCTCGCCAGCAAGCGCCTGTATAGGGTGGGTATTCAAGCTGAAAATATATTGAGACAGCTATATCTAATACAGACCTAGCTAGGATCTTGGACGCCTAGTTGAAAAGCTAGGTAATCACTAAGGTAGCATCCAGATTGCCAACTACTCAGTCGATGGCTTGAAAATTTTGAATCTATTCATCGTCTAGTCGCGATCACCGCAATGACGGGCCACCTAGCCAAGACTTTGCGATCCCCGAACGTGTTTTTGATGTCCTTCAAGTCGTCTTCGATCAGACCAGATATATCGTATCCAGGAGCGAGATTTTGAAAGTATGCTGGGAAGAACTCGTAGTCCACTTCCCTCGTGATAAAGTCATCCTGGACAGTCTCAACTCGCTCGACGTCGGCACGAACACGTGATTCAGAGGCGTTGATCCATTCAGGCCATATGTACTCGTGCGAAAGAGAGGTGACGCGTCTCACATCCGTCCACAATGATGGGTCAAAGTCCACGTTATTGTAGCGTGCCTGACCTGTGCCTGTAGCGTCGATCTGATCGAGCTTCGTAACGTGTTCATGGAACCAACGTAGAATCTTGTCTTTCGCCGAAGCGACAAGATCTTTTGCCGGGTCGCTGGGTGGGAGAATTGGCAGTGAACCGTAACTGAACGCGGCCAAAGTCCCTCCAGATCGGACCGAGCTTGCGAGCTGTGTCGTGAGCTTCGATGGATCGCCAAAGTGTATGCATGTCCCAGCAGTAATCATGTCTACAAGATTGCCACTGGGAAAATCGGTTTCCGGGTTAAACTCATGGAACTTGCGCTGCAGAAAACTTGCACGTCCTGCGCTTCTCTCAAGAGAAAATCGCTCCTCGGTTTGGGCTACGTAGCCAGCGGCAGCGTCACTGCAAACGACGTGGTTGAAGTGGTGAAGCAGGACTTTAGCCACGGTGCCTCCGCCACATCCCACGTCCAACGCCAAGTCCCAGTGCCCTCCATGTTCTTGGTGATGCCGAAAGATTATGTCATATAAAGCATCAGGGTATGGGGGGCGATGTGATTCGTATGTATCCCAGTCGATCTTGCCGAAGTCAAAGGTATGGTAGTTGCTGTTCTGTTGAGACATCGGTACTTGTTTTGACCAGAATGATTTTGATTAGAAAAGGAGGGAGAGAATGAGATGGGGCTATGGAAGCTTTCAATTTATTGCAAGCAGTCGTTTTGACTTATCCGGGCGAGAGAACTCTAGTGACTGGAGATATCCCTAGTACTTTAAAGTGCATGACTTTGCTATTCCGCCATGGGCAGCTTGCATGGGGCTACTTGTAATCTCTTCTGTTCAATGGTTTGTTAAACAGTGACGTCACTGATCCGGATTTGTAAGAATGAAAACTAAAGAAAGCAAAAAAGAACACGCTAATGCGACATTATACGTGGCGTAGACCACTACAGAAGAGAATTTAAGCACGATCAACCAATCGCCTTGCGATGCGAGGAAGCCTTTTTCTCATACTGCACGCCTCGGCTTTTAGGGAAGGGTAGTTTTGTCACATTACGTCCCAACTCAGTTTGGTAGGTACGCATTGCCTGCGGAGTCCAAATGTACCACCAGCATAAATAGCTTGCAAAAGGAAAGGGAGTCATAAACGTGCAAGAACTTACATCTAGTGTAACCAGAAAACCTTACTATAATTGTCTGCAAACTAGTTGAAGCGTTAACGTCGTAGCTGACTTTTCAACTGAAAGCCTTCTGCACATATTAAAAAAGAATAAATTTCTATATCGATTATGAGAAGATAAATAAAATAACGTAGGTGCTTTATACACTAGATGTATCGAGGCTTTTCGTATTATCTCTTGCCACCCATGCTCTCGGTGTTCCACTTTCATCTCTTCTTGCAGAGCTTACCAGAGTTCAAGTTGTAATCCCAGTCATCACTTCCCACACCGGAGAGAACCCAAAAGCTGTTACTGGGATCGTACTTGTTCTTGATCTTTAGCAGCTGGTGGTAGTAACTCCCATAAAAGTCCTTCTTGAAGTTGGAGGTGAAAGGGTTTCCCTCATTCATGTAAGAACCGGTCTCTGGAGCCCACTCACGCCAGAGACTCTCAGCGCCTTCTTCAAGGCGGTCTGCAGTGTCCTTGAGCATCTCTTGCGGCACAAGAGACTGGTTGAACTTGGCGCCATAGCTCATGACGTGGAGGTAATTGGACCGCCACGCCGGGAGAAGCGCACCGCGCATACGCTCATCAACTTGAGCGGGCCCGGGCCCTCCTTGGAGACCAATGACAACAAAGCCATAACTAACAAGTCGCTTTGCATAGTCAACGAGCTTCTCTTGGCTGAGTTCCGACAACTGCGGACGTCCAAGAAGGCGACTTGAGATCATCGCCATGGCGCCAGCTGTGTGAGAGCCACCGGCGTTCATCTCTTTGAAGAACGATAGATAGCTGGACTCCGAAGGCTCGCTGGGCACTATAGTAACCAGAGTGCTGTTTTTACCACCACTGGCATCCAATAGATGCTTTCTGCTTGAGACCATAAGCTTCTCGACAGCTGATAGTGATGTGTCATAAGCGTAAATGCCCTGACTGATGGTCACGCCGGTCTTCATATTGCCTGAAACAATGGTGGCACCAGCACAGCCAGCGTCCATGAGAGACGGAAGGTCCTGCAATAGAGCAGCCAGCGCCTTGAAGCTTCCTTCGACAGCAGCAGAGCTGTTGCCAGCAGGGCTGACAGAAAAGCCGGTGTTGATGACTCGAGGCGCAGGATAAGTCTTGATGGCGTATTGGACCACAATACTATACTGACCTGCGCCGCCACCGCGAATAGCCCACAGCAAGTCCTGGTTCTGAGTGGCGTCGGCTACTAGGATCTTGCCATCTGATGTGACAACGCGAACTTGATAGATATTGTCGGCTGCAAGACCGAAGGTACTTGACAGTGGGCCATGGCCTCCTCCTTGGATGTGACCACCAAGGCCTACCGTTTCGTCGTTGCCGCTCACAATCACACGGTCGGAATTGAGAGCATGACGAACGGCTTCGCCATAGTTAAGACCACTTCCAGCGAACAAGACTGTATCTGTCCTGTTTGATCCCGGTATCGTCCAGTTGCGCACGAGCTTTCTATGCTTCAGATTATGGGTCCAGATGGAAAGGGAATGGGCGCCGGTGGATCTATCAGAGCGTTAGGCTTGGAACAATGCAATTTCTGTTATACATACCGTCCAAACAGGTCATGGCCAGTTCCCTTGACTACAATGCGTATGTTCCTTTCGGAAGCCCAACGGGTAGCGATGGCAATCTGCTCTTCGCTGGTAGCGCTGACGATGTGATTCGGATATCCACCAAGATGACATCCACTGCCAGCATTATAACCGTCGGCACCAGGGGGCAAGCAGGAATTGTTGGCATAGAGCGGAGAAGCGATAGACTCAGGCAGTGCGGCGTGGAGGTTGGCGGCAGTCCAGTTATCCTCGATGATTCGGCACTGATAGGGCGAGTCAAGTGGGTTGCCTTTGTAACATGATGAAGCGGCTGGCTGGGTTTTGAGAAGAGCACCGTTGATGGTTCGATTGAGCTCTCCCCATTCTTCAACGGAAGGCCAATTTGGATCGGATGGTGAGAGTTTGCAACCTGGGATGGTGCCGCCTAAGGCTGAGCCGAAGAACGCGAAAGCGAAAGAGTGAAGGAGCACCATGTTGAGTGCGTGAAGTCAAATGTGTGTCAAGATCTTGTTGCAGGAAGGATTCCGGCGTCCTATATATAAGTGTTGTTATCTAGGATCATGGTAGCTAGTCTTGCCACGTCATATCGGCCTGCCATAATAATGTCTTGTTTCTCATAACAAAGATGCTCTATCAAAGCGTAAAGGAGAACAAACTATGCGAAAAGCCTGTTCATTCATCTTTTAGCCACGAAATTGCGTAGAGTTAGGTCCACACTGTACGTGTATAGGGCCAAGTCCCTGTATCGTTAGCCTGGTATTTCTATCCAGTTAGGAGCTATAGTCACAACCTTAATGGAGAAAGTCAATTTCTTCAAAGATCTCAAGACACCCAGACGCGTCAGTGATAGTCCACATTTATCGTGTTCCTGGTGTCAGGTCGTAAGCGATGAAATTCGATTGATTTCGTGGCTATGCCCAGTTGTATGCGAATGCGTAAACGACATGATTGGCCTGGGTACTCAAAAACACAGTCCGCTACGACCCTAGTCTTTACCTCCTTCAGTTTAGTCCAGAACCTGATAGAGCCAATCGTAGGCTTTACGCGTAGTGATGAAACCGCACTAATACTTATAGCGCTTTGACATTCAGCCATGACGTCTTTTACATCCGACTGTTCCGGAAACCGGAGGATTTGTTCTGGAGTATAGGGTAATGTCAATGTAGCCAGGTGCTTTTCGCGGCAACACCTCTAAAATTGTGAGGTAAAGCGATGAAGGCCTTACTCTAGAATTCCAGCTGTCAGTAAATTTCTCAAGAGGTTGCTCGTCCATTTATTGCAAGAATGAAAATTGTCTCAATTGACGGAAGCGGGCGACAGAATTGCTTATTGCCGACTCTTTCTTGTCGGAAGGTTCAGCACGTGAATGTGTAGTTGTCTAAATGTAAGGCTCCTCCGCTAAATTTCAACCAAAAGCTTTCATATTACTTGCTGCTTCTGGAGATACAACGACATTATTCAACTATGGCTCATTCATCGAGGCCAGCGCAATCGCCCTGTCCTTCTGCTGGCCTTTCTTCCGTCGAGCGCAGCACCCGATAAAACCCTGCACAGTTGTCGCAAACCACAGCAGCATGCTGACTAAATTCACCCAGACCGCCGCGCGCATCCTGCTACGTGACACCACTGCTAAGAATGCATCGTCGTCTGGCCTTTCTCTGGCTCCCAGATAGATGCTAGCAAACACTCCAAATTGCGCCAGCCACAAGACGAAAAGAGGAATGTCAAGAAGACTCCAATACCAAACAGCTGGGGCGAAAAATAAATGAACGAGACAGAAGATGATTGATACCCCGGCCACGAGCTCCGCGTAAACCCAAGCGCTTCCTGCCTTGGTATTATTATTTGTCGCTTGTGCAAGATCGAGGCCGTACAAAATTGCGACAACGATGGCAAATGTACATTGCAATGTACGTATGGCAGCGCGGAAGGCTAGGCTTGGCAGCCCTTTCTGTTCCCGGTAGCTGATTGTATTCATCGCGACCATCGTAACTTGCTGGTATGAGAATTGGGTCACGACCTTTCCTTCTACGAACAATTGAGTGCAAGGTTAGAAAGGTTCCTTTGGTGTCATAACGTACCGAATGAGCTCACCTGTTTGCTTTGGGAAGATATGAGAGGGTTGCTGGTTCTTCAATTGCTGTAATTGCGCGATGGTGAAATTTCCAAACAGAAAGACTCCGGGCAGGAAAGGAACGCTGCATAAATACGAGAAACTTTTACCTGTTCCCTCCTAGGGCTGTGTGAAGTAATGGGACGCAGCACACTAACTATTCTTAGGAAAGGTTCGCCCTTCGACATCTTGACGATTAAAATGAACCAGCCACTTTCGTCTTCTAAGAATAGTGGGTTGAACTTCATGATTCCTTGCAAAGGCTTCCTCGGGTAATGAACGAACAAGATGACAAAGTGGAGCGAAAATGAGAACGTGCAGAGCTAGATTGGAATATGGAGTAGGAAGGGACCTATCGCAGGAATCTCGTTTTTGAATGCGAAAACATACGTCAACTTGAGACTGAAGCGGTCAGTCGACCGGAGCAATCCATGCGATGGCCCACAGCAAATGCTATTAGCGTATCGCCGGTGGAAACGAGTGTTTCAAATGCCCCATAATTCTCGCTACCTTGATCAAGACATAACAGGATGAAGGAAATTAAAGCTTGGTGTCACAGAGCATGTTCAAGAGTGATTTAAAAGACGTGCGTGACCAGTAGGATAGTAAGTTGAATTTTATCCACAGAATTTCAGAACAGTGACCTCTTTTGTGCATCTATGAAAATATGCCATGGTCTCATAAACTAGCCCGACTGAAAGACAAAGACACCAATAAGTAAGCGCAAAGATCGGCCTATCAAATTGAGCACTCCACTTACAGAGGCTTTCCAACTATCGCCACACATTCGATCTCGACCTTCGACAGTCTTGTTAGCCTTTATCAAGTTCTGTTGTCCGTAGTAGTCCATTAGAAACTCACCTTGGCACCCCGCCCAAGTTCTGAAACAGTGACGCAACATCTCGCAGGCTTTGGGTCAGGAATCGTCGCAATATCTGTTATATCAGCAGCGTTCAACCTTTGCATAACTGTAGGATGGCTCATACAAACTTCATTCATAGCTGGAAAATCCGCTATGTTGGTAAGATAGATATTGCACTAGCGTTGTCAATGTTTGTTTCAGGGCCTTGATCTCGGAGGAACTTACCTTGAGAATTTTGTCAAGGCCACTTCCAGATGTCTTTAGAACGGACTCGAGTAATGATAGGATTGCTTTCTTCGATAAGTCAGCACTGGTGAAGCGAGGCGATCAGCTTTGGCTTACAGTTTGATCAGCCACGTTGTCTGATACAAGAGTTCCAGTTTTAGCATCGACGCCAATCTTTCCGCTGGTATACACGAGACCGTTATGGATAGTAGCTTCTGAAAGAATGGGAGACGAGAAGCCTGGTCTGTTAATAGCTTGTCTGGACGCCATTCTTGCTGTAGATACTTTCAGGTGTAGACTTAGTATATGATGGTAGGTGAGCGTGTTCGAGTGACAATAGTTTTACCTCCTGTCTATAGATATACATAAATATAGTTCCACTAGAAGACGGCCTCGGACTCTTTGTCCGGCATTTGGGGCCATATTTGGTGGGACTACTACATCTCTAGATTCGGATCATTCCGAGTGACAAGTCCGGAATTGTCCGATTGCCGAATCCCAGTCGTAAGTACTATGAGATTTATGCTGTTTATTCTACTTTTGAACATGATTTATCCCGATGTGGGGCTAAAGGGAACCAGAGGCCAGTAATGTAACGCTTTCGTGTTCTTCCGAAGCTTAGTGGAGCTAAGTTAGGTCAGTCACCTCGAGGAATTGTAGTTGGCATGCATTCAGTTTCTATTGTGTTAGAACGTCTTTCGAGCGCAAAATGGGGGGCTGAAGTAAACATAATTCTCCCTTATTCTGGTTTGAAATCTTCCTGTCAACGAGATTATGTAACCATCTTCCCTCCAATGTATATACAGCGAGAGCTTCAAGATGACCGTCCTGCCCACACACAACAACTGTCCTTTCATTAACCCGTCTTTCTCAAGTGATCAACAGTTCAGCGTTCTCTATTCCGGAGCCGGATAGTCATCTATCAGCTCACTCAATAGCCAATCCACTCCAGTCGAGATTCCCACATCCGAGATTCCGACTGCCCATTGTGACAGCCCTTCAGTATTGATATTTTGTTCTTCACCCAGTGTAGTAGATGTGACCTGATTCCCCTGTTGAGAGTCCGTCAACATAGTCATAGTCCGACTTGCAAGCGCCTCAAAGATATTCCGAAAGGGTGCCGCTTCGGGCCATCTCTCAGCCAGCATGACGAGGACCATGGTACAATCCGTACACGTACTACTGATCTGGTCATATCTAGAAACCTCTCTAGCAGCAGGGGACATCCATAAACAGTAGAGATATGTCAAACCTGCGAGGAAAAGCTCGTTCAGGCCGCTCCAGGTGTACGTCATTGGCTTACCAAAGTACTGACGCCGGAAGCTATGACAGGTCTTCTTCGCGGTCGTCAAGCATTTTAGAAAGACCTCATTGGGTGCAGGATCTTTGGTGTCTGTTATTTGGACCCGATAGAGGTGCAAGATAGCATAGTTGTAGTTGGCTTCGTACCAGTCTGGAGTTACGAAAAAGGAGAGAGCACCACCGTGGGGAGGTACCATGGGAGGTGGACATGACTCTTTCCATTGCTCGAGTTCTTCGGATAGATGTTGAACAAGTGCTTGACGGATGGAAGGATCCTGAAGAGTGCTGTCGGAATAAAGGGCTGTTTGTATGCGTCCTATGAACGCGCGAATACGAAAGCCGTGGATGGCGTGGGTCATCATTGTTGGGGTCTGAGCCGGTGAAGACCTTGGATTTCCATGTACGCCTATTGCGCATATCTTTGATTCTTCGATATCTATAGGGAACTACATGCAGTCAGAACGGATGCAGTCTAGCAACATGATCCAGGCTTACCTCTGCGTCGATCTCTTGGTAATGGAGGCTCAGCGGTCGTCCAAGCATCACAGCACAAGAGCATTCCATTGTGTACGCACTCCAAAAAGCTCGCTTCTGTAGCTCCCTTTGAAGTGGATTGAGAGCAGTCCTCAAACGCTTCTGATTTCGGTGATATCCAAGATTCACACATTGGCGTAATGCTTGCCCTCCAAGCTTCCTGTGATATGTAAGTACGTATGCCCGGGACAACTCGGGAAACCTACCAATGTGATGTTCCTTTGGAGGATCGTAGTGAGTAAGCAGCGCAGCATAGTATTGCTTGGATGCATTCCAAGTTGTCGTTGCACAGAATCTCATCAATATAGAGCATGGCAGAAACGTACAGTTGCTCTGCTGAATACCCTAAGTTAGGCACCAAAAGGGCCCCAACGGCATAGACCTAAATCCTTTTAAGAAACTTCGATCGATAAAAGATGCGGTAACTAATCATACCATGTTGAGAAAGTATAGTGGTACAGGGTCATAGCTAAGACTGCTCATAGCTTCGACGGGATCTTCAAGTACGGTCTCCCACAATCGAAAAGTCGGTTCATGCAAAAATGGATATTGAGGGTGGATATTTTGGAAGTATGCATTGCTCAGCTTGACGGCTGTCTGGTAGTCTGGCAACGGACAAGGCTCTGGTGCCAGTACTCCATGACTATGAAGATTGGATGAGATGTCGGGGGGCAGCGACGCAACTGCTTGGCGAATGGACGGTTTCATGAAGCGTGCGAAGGCGAAAGCACTAGATGCGCCTAGATAGCTGGGTTCTGACCCTGCTGCATTCAAACTCAAGGTGCCAATCATGGAGGATAGGTCATCCAGTTCATACCGCTCGTCGACAGTCGTTGTGCTGTCTTGATCACGGCTAGCAACAGCCTGGCTGTTAGACAAAGGACTCGGTTCACTGACTACACTTGAGTGAGCCTCTCTTAATTGCTCCTCAAGGAGAATGACGCGTTGCTCCAAGGTTTCAAGGTAGTTGCGTGGTTGATGTCGTTTTGTTAGAGGATCTTCGATGAAGCAAGCTACGGTTTGTGGTCAACACAGAGTCCTCGGTGAATGGTGATTTCTCTATCTTACCAAGACCACTACGCCGGCAATTGCCACAGGCTGGTACTTGTTCATCGCACTACAATCACCATGTTAGGCTTGGCGTTGAAGGGCGTCAAGGGGTTCTCTACCTTGAGTTTCCTATCTTTGCAACTTATGCATGCTACGAGCGTTCTACTCCCAGTACGCACCCGTTGTGCCGCGCCCCTGGCCGGTCGAGGTTTTGCGGGTTCTGGCATTTCTAAAAGATTTTGCCATCAATAACTTGTCTTACGAATTCAGCTTGGCGGGATTGGTCCGGAGTTGAGATATTGAGTGGACTCGTCTCGGTTTTTACCCCGCAGGCACATGACTTAGCACAAACCGGCAAAATCCGAACCCTGTAGGGAAGTTCAACGTATTTCGTGGTCTTTTCTCGGTTTCTCCAGGGCCGTCCTCGAAGGTAGGAACTTTACAGAGAGGGTTGTATCAGCTAGACCAATTGTCACTTAATAATCTCGGATGAACCGTATCAATTCTTTATTACGTGGCATAAGAAAGCTTGCTCTAAAACCCAGCTCTTGAAAGGGGTGGAGAATAATGTGGCAATAAAACCGGTAACTCCATGATACTTGAAGTCTAAGCCCCGATAGGTAAAGATAAGCATGTAGATTTGCGGGTGAGTTTCCACTTCTCGGAAGGATACGAAGGACCAATAGGAAGAAAGCATACTCTGGGAGAGGAATATACACCACATCGGCGATGTCATGGCCGAAGGCTTTGGACATTCCGCCGCGCGTTGGCCCAGCAGAGGAAAGTCAAAGGTCATATTGACTGCGATCTATTAAAACAGCCTTCCCTATTCCACATTGCCATTGAACATTGCCTACACTAAGAGTAGAATTGCATTCCAATTGATCATCAACACAATGTCATCTCATCTTTCCAGTAAATCCTCGCCAATCGTCATTGTCGGCGCTGGTGTCTTTGGCTTGAGCACGGCCATCCACCTCGTGGATCGTGGCTACACCAATGTCAAGGTTCTCGATAAGCAACCCTACCATGAGTCGGAGTACTCGTATAACAAAGGCTGCGATGCCGCTTCAGCGGGTAAGCGAAAGCGCCTCTCTATCTCGCATGTCCTAATAGTCCAGACATCAACAAAATCATCCGCGCTGCATATGGTACTGAGATCTGGTATCAGAACCTCGCACTCGATGCCATCTCCAAATGGAAGAGATGGAACGACGAGCTCAAGGCAGGAAAAGTGACACCTCCTGGGCTTTCTCCTCAAGATGCACTCTTCGTCAATAATAGTACCATCACAATCACATCCGACGCTTCGCTCTCCCAATTCGATAAAGACACTATCCAGAACATGGCCAAGGTTGGGCTGCAGGATACACAGATTGATCTCAGTAAGCCAAACGACGTAGAGCGCGCGAGGGCTCAGGGCTTTGGGTTCGCCGTAGACGCAATTGACCTTAAAGGTCATGCTGCGTTGATAGATACCCAATCCGGCTTTGCATACGCAGACAAGGCCTGCCGATTTGCCCTCACAAAAGCACAAACCCTGGGTGTACAGTTCGTCTTTGGAGATTCGCGTGGAAAGTTTATAACCTTTCTTGAGAACGCTAACTCGCAAGTTCTTGGCGTGCGAACAGCCGATGGGGTACCGCATCTTGCAGAGCTAACTATCATGGCGTGTGGCGGTTGGACGCCCTCTCTTGTTACGCAGCTCGATAATCTTTGCGAGACTACTGCAGGGAGTGTTGCCCTATTTCAACTACCACCTGACAAAGCACTTTGGGATCGCTTTGCACCCGAGAACTTCCCTACATGGTCGTGAGTAGGTGTTTTCGATTGAGTGAGCAGTTCTGACAGATTTCTCCAGATATGACATGCGGCATGGCAAATACGGTGGCATCTACGGCTTTGCACGAGACTCCCATGGCGTTGTTAAAATGGGATATCGTGGTACAAAATTTACGAACCCCCAGACCCAACCGGACGGCAAGATTAGAAGTGTACCAAAAACACGCTGGACGGAAGACTCTATCCGCCAGATTCCAGTTGTGGGAGCTCGTGTCTTCAGAAGTTTTGTGCAAGACTTCCTACCAGAATTGAAGGAGTGTGAGATGAGTACCCGTCTATGCTGGTATACCGATTCATACGACAACCACTTTGTTATCGACTTTGTCCCCAATACTAAAGGTCTAATGGTAGCCACGGGTGGAAGCGGGCATGGATTCAAGTTTCTTCCAAACCTAGGAGAACATGTTGTGGATAGAATCGAGGGTAAGAAGAATGACTATCTGGATCTGTGGAAGTGGAGGAATCTGAAAGCTGGGGTAAAGCCGTTCAACAGTCTGATGGAAGGATTTGGTAGTGAACGATCACTTCAACATCAACCTTTGACGGTAGTGGATAGTTTCACCAAGCCGCTGAGCCGCCTATAACTTTGAGAATCATGAAAACGACTTATGAATGATAAGAATATGTAACCTCATATTAAATTAATTTTCTCATGTATCCAGACTTTTTGTAGGAGGCCTAAATTCATCGTTGGGCGTTATTGAAGTCTTGGTAACTACTGTATAAGCCCAACCAGTTGGTACGGTCTGTGATCAATTGGAAAGAGAACCAAGACTAGAGTTCAGTTGAACGAGAGGAATGCACTTGCCACACCATTGTGAGCGCTTGAGTAACTACTGGATGACTGGTGTCAGCCTTTACAGAACACAGCCTTCTCTCCTTTGCGTCTCGACCATATTACGCGCATATCACACATGCATCAAACGCCTCAATATCTTGGGGAGTTCTAGAAACGAGCATATCGCTGGGTACATACTTAAAGCGCGATCGATCATTCTGGTATACGATTCATGTGGCGATTAATGACGAGGAGAATCTACTACCAAGCCCCTCAGAATAATGACTCGAAAGGTAAATACACAACTTGACTATGGATAGACGCAGGAAGTTTACCGAAAGGTATGAACAGTCTGTTACTATCTGGCATAAATAATTATAATATTGAATCAAAGCCGGAAACAAGCCGGTTTGATTCGACTTCGACGAAATCCCCTTGTTCAAATTGGCCCAGCCTAGTACCGTGATCCCAAACATGTATCTTTAGCCCGATGATTCTCAAGCCGTTTGTGACACGGAACGCCCGACTTCATCCTACTCCTTCATCTTGTTCGGCCTATTTCGTGTTGTCAGTTCCAAAGCAGCATATAGATTCCATGATACCCTTACGTGTTTTTTCCCAGACCCTCAACATCAATTTCAGGAACGCCTTGAACAACAGAATGCCTAGTAGACTGGCGAGCGTTGAACCACGGCCCTCTGAACAGCGCTTCGATATCTTCAACACTCAATCCTGCGACCTCAGGGATCATGAAGTAGGTATACAGGATAGCCACAGCGCACCACGCGGCGAAAAACAAAAATGCACCCCATTGATGGAAGCTTGAGAGGATAGAGGGCATACTGTACTGCATGGCGTAAATGAAGAGCCAGTGGAATGTTTGGCTCAAAGCGCCACCAAAGGAGCGGATGCGGTTAGGCCACAATTCGCTTCCAAAAACGTACGGGAGGATGAAGAGTCCTTTTTAAAATCAGCATTGCATAATTAGGGTATTATGAAGTGATGTAAACTCACCCACACCATAGCCAAAGGCATGGATGAAAAGTGCGGCGATGGCAGCGTTCGAAGCCGCTTCAGGAACTGGACCTTTTTGGGTGTATCTCACGTAAACGGCAAGATAGATGTGAGTGACCAATTGGAGACCTGCACCAATGAAGAGGGATTTGCGACGACCAAGAGTATCGATGAAAAGGAATGTGGCTATGAGGATGAAAAAGAATTTAGAAAGGCCATACATGCCACTCAGGAACATGCTATGAGATGTGCCACCCTCGACACCCACGATGGCTAGGATCGGTACGAAGTAAGAGGTAATGAGGTTCGCACCGGAGAGTTGGGCGAGTGCATAGCAGACCACACTCTGTTGTACTCGCCGTAGGTTTGAGGCGATGGTAACTGTCTCCTTGACGATTGTCCAGACACTGGAGTTTCCGATTGCTTCGGCAGTTCTGTTGATATCGTCTTCGATGTCGTGGATTTCTTGCTCCACACGAGTGTCGTTAGCTGGTAGACCTCGAATCTTGACCAGAGTATCGATAGCTTCTTGGCGACGTTGAACCATAAACAGCCAGCGAGGCGACTCTTCAATGAAGAGAGTTGAGATCATACAAAGGCCCATGAGGATCATAGGTGTAAACCAGACGATCTGAAATTGCAAGTTCCCAGTCGGAACATGAAGGTAAGCTCCAAGCGTACAGAATACTGATGTAAAAAGCCCAAGGCCCATTAATACCGTGAACCACGATGCGAGAAGACCTCGGATCTCGGCTGGCGCGATCTCGACAATAGACATAGGACAAGTAACCGTCAACGGTCCGAGTCCGAGGCCCTGGACGACACGAGCAGCGTAGAGGACTTTGAGGTTCGGTGAAAAATTCGCTATGATGGTCCCGACGCAGTACACGAAGGTGTAGAGGCGATAGGACCAGATTCTTCCAAGTCTGTCGTTGATGAAGAACGTCAAAGCGGAGCCAACACCGAAACCAGCATATACAATCGAAACGAAAATTCGAATCTCGTCGGCGTTGGATCCGGAGACGATCTTGAAGTGGTTCTGGAAGCCTGGGAGTGATGGGATGACCGAAGAAGCTCCCTGGTCCCAAACTAATTGGGATTATGTTGTCAGCTTTCATGTTTTTTGACGTATTGGAGAGATGTGTTTACTTACTAACAGGAAACCCTCCGAAAGCATAGATTAGAGATGAGAGGAGTAGATGGCGGTTGTAGATGACTTCTCGGGGGGCTTCGCGGATGGCCTTGCCATAGCCTGCTAGGGGCGACTTGCGAATGATGTCCTTTAGAGCCATGTTGTTAAAGCGTAGTGTAATGGATGTGATGGAGAACTGATACACCATCAATTCCTGGTAGGAAAGACTAATTATATAGCCAGCGTTGCTTGTATTGATAGCGTTACTCTGAGATCAGACTATTTGCTGAAGTCCACGTGGGTTATCTAAATGCATGCGAGTTAACCATTGATGATCGAGACAAGGCTGTACCAGTCTTCTACGCCTATCTTGTCCAAGATAAACCTTATCCGTTAGTCTGGAGTTATCAGCGTCATCCCCACTTCCCAAGCACTTCTGATAGGCCCTTCGTATTCCTCCGAGCGTTGTGGCACTACCCCGCCTCGGTGATTTAGCGAAGTTTGCGGGGCCTTCAGCGTCTCGATCTCAAGACCCGTAAGTGGTCAGAGTCGTAGCTGATGCTATGAGATTTTGATGGAAAAAGAACCAGGTCAGATATTTGCTTTACGATTTTTGACGATAAGTTCTACTGTATCTCTGACACAATGAGAGTAGAGTCAGATAGTGGCGTCCGCAATAACTTCTATTAAGTTATTAAGAAACTTAGAGGCGAATTTGTCTTCCAGCAATGCAACGTATGGAATAGCGTGGAAATACAAGAGCCTGTGTTCAAGGCCGCACATACATTTGAACGTCTTAACATTCTGGTTAATAACGTTAGCATTCTTACAGGTCTTAAGGACATTCTTAAGAAAACTTATTATAGTTTTAATCAAACCATGTCGATCAACACAAAAGCGATTTATGTTGGATGCAAAGACGCCTTAAAGCAGTTTTTTCAACTGTTTGGATCTGCGCTAGGTATATCTAAAGATGCTCCGTCTTACCCTACTGCTGAAGAGACTTTTAACGTTGCCTTAATAGGAGGCAAACTCGGCCTGGCAAGGGAACCCTCCTATTACGCTCCAAAAAGGAAGACATACCCTAGAGGGAGGGCAGGGAAGAAGGAAGGGAATAGAGCTTTAGTAAAAGTGTCAGTTACAGCCCCCAAAACCTGGGAGATAAATGCAAGTTTAACTATTATCCTCCTCTGCTATTATTACCCAGCACAGTAAATAGGTTTTAATTATGTTAATAATTGGTCACTGTATCTCAATTTCCAGGAGTGCCCCGTAAAGTTCAGTTGCTTTATTGTTGTAATGTAGAGTAATTCCTTCTTTTCTTCACTCCTTTTATACATCCACTTTGCTATAGCCAGGATGCATAAGTCTTTGCTTATAGTCGCTTTGTTAACACCTATGTTCATCACTCCCATTGCAGCTGCAAGCAATTGCAAGCCGCCCGTGCAGTGTAGATGTGGAGCAAGAATCCTCCGTGCCTAAAGCTCAAGCAGCTGCTGATTCATTGTTGTACCAAGGCGTTGACTGGTCTTCAATTATAGTAGAGGGCGACAACGGCGTCATCTGCAAGAATAACGAGGGCGTCGTGAAGGCTTTGGAAAACATTCTTGTGAAAGCTGGTGTTAACTTTGTCCGTCAATGGGTTTGGACCGTTGACGTCGACTATGGAATTGACTACAACATTCAACTGGCTAAGTAAGCCTAGAAAGCAGGACTGCAATTCGGCCTCAACTTGCACTTCAGCGACACCTGAGCCAACCCTGAGCAGCAGGATATTTCTTCTGGCTGGCAGACCGATATTGATGGATTAGAGAAGAGGTTGTGGAGTTACGTCACTGAAGTGGCAGAGACATTCTAATCTGAAGGCCTTATCCCCCGCACTATCACAGTTGTCAACGAGATCATGACCGGCCTGCTTTGGCTTACTGGGCATATAGACAGTCCTGAAAACCTCTCTAGTCTTCTTCACACTGCTGCGCAAGCCGTTAGACAATCATCACTCGGAAACACTACCAAGGTCTTGACCCATCTCGCTCACGGATAGAACAAGGAACGGCAAAACTGGTTCTATGACCTCGTTTTGGCGCCTGGCTACTTCAAGGTTGAAGATTGGGATGTTATTGCCGTCTCCTTTTATCCCTTTTGGAGCGAAGATGCTACCTTCGCTGCCTTGACTGATTCTCTCACCCACCTGTTGACAAAGTTCGGTAAAGAAGTTCAGGTTGTCGAGACCAGCTGGCCTCTGGCCTGTCCTTACCCTGAATATCCATTCCCTGCGGACCGGAAAGACATTCCCTCCACCCCCTCTGGTCAGTGGGATTATCTCAAGCGCCTGGTCAATATTCTCAAGGCCATCCCGAAAGCTACCGCTCTTAACTACTGGGAGTTTGCATGGGCTAACAATGCTGTCTTAGGTTCGTCCTGCGAATGCAACGTGATGTTTGACCCTAGTGGCAAGGTTTATGATAGCTTGTCAGTGTTTAATGACTTGTAGGCAGCAGGAACAATAGCAATAAAAGCTGAGTACCTATATTGTAAGACAATAATATATTTCCTCGGATTTGCATAGTATTGATAGTATTTTAGAAAAGCGGCACTGCGATCCCCTTATTAGGATAGCTTTATTCTTAAATATACACTCTGTTGTAAATAGCCTACTTGACAATACATTAACCAGGTGTGTGGGGAGAGTCATAACCTAGCGTGACTTGAAACGGTGCTTACTATGCTAGATCTCCTCCTTGAACGACCCTATAAGCTATATCTAGATAAAGTTACTAGCTTGTGATTAGCTTGTGGGGGTTGTCGGAAGCGCGTTCCTTCCCGCGAGGGATAATCTAATCTCACGTGGGACAACTCGTCTAAATACCCAAAACGGTATCTCGTGTTCTTTCTACCTACCCGAAGTGGTATTTCGTATCGGCATTACGACTGATCAGCAAGAGAGTAGTATTGCAAGGTTCGAGGTTGTGAAACCTCGATGTATCAACTGCAGCTACGCTCCGACCTTCTTTCTCCGGGTATGTTCCGGGCCATTTGTGGAACACGTCAAGGAACATCTCCCACATCCCGAAGTCTAAACATTGAACAAGGGATGTGACAGCGAATCAGGAAGAGTTGTTTACTCAGATCGTGATGATGCAATCTTGGATTCAGGAAGAGATCAGCATATAGCATGAATGTTCATCACAAATCAGGAAGTTGATAGATAACGGAGAATTCACGACGTAGTATTGCCAAGACGGCAGAGAAGGTAGATGTATCTATTGTATCAATTAGGAAATCTATTGCGACAACAGTCGGTCTGAGAATCGTTGGCGTCAAAACATATAAAGGAAATGGAGTTTTCCCTATCTGTGGTTTGATCAATCAACCTCTCAACTTTGTTTACAGTACTCTCATTGTCTAGTACAGCCATCATGCGTTTTTCCAGCTCGATTGTCTTAGCCTTGGCTTCCTTCACCGCCGCTCACCCAGGTGAAGATCACCACGATGAGCTTGAACAGCGTCGCTCATTCGAAGCCAGTGCCGAGAGACTGTCTCTGCGCCACTGTGCTGAAAAGTTGAAGGCTCGAGGTGTAACTGACCGCAACATCAAACGTCGATCCGCTTTGATTCAGACACATCGCCAGAAGCGTAAGCTTTGAACATCCACTACGTGACTCGTGCAAATTTCTAATGTGGCTCCAGGTGGTATCAAGAAGCGTGATCTTGAGGACGTGCTCAACACGGACCACAACAAGACCAACCTCGGTTACACTCCCAACACCCCGCCTGACACTCTCTTTGCCGGACAGAATTCGTGTGTTCTCACCCCCGAGGTTACTATCGGTCCCTACTGTGAGTTTTATACGGATTCCAAGAAGATGTGAACTAACAGTTTCCAGACGTCAGTGGTGAGGACATTCGTCGCAACCTCAAGGAAGACCAAGAGGGTGTTGATCTTATTCTCGACTATCAAATCATCAACGTTGAGACCTGTGAACCTGTGCCAGAACTCTACCTTGATATCTGGCACTGCAACGCTACTGGTGTCTATGCTGGTGTGAATAACGCGGGCAACGGAAACACCAACGACCTGACCAACATCGACAAGACCTTTGGTCGTGGTATCCAACAAACCGATGAAGATGGTGTTGCTCAGTTTGAGACACTCTTCCCCGGTCATTACGTTGGCCGAACAACCCATATTCACCTCCTAGCTCATGCAAACGCGACTTTGTTTAAGAACAAGACCCTTGGAAACGAAGGCTACAGCAGTCATATTGGGCAGACCTACTTCGACCAAGACTTGATTCACGAGGTTGAGAGTCTTGCCCCATACAACACCAACAAGCAGACTCTTACAACCAACGCTCGCGACGGGATCCTGGCCCAAGCTGCCAACCAGGATTATGACCCAGTTGTTGAGTGGACTCTTCTTGGTGATACAGTCGAGGAGGGTGTTTTTGGTTGGTTGGCTTACGGCGTCAATATCACCATCACCAACAAGGTTGTCCCAGCGGTTTTCAGATATGAGGATGGTGGACATGCCAACCCTGACTTTGGAGCGGGAGGTGGTCCTGGTGGTCCTGGAGGCCCCCCTCCCCCAGAGGCAGGTAACTAAGGATGCTGCAGACATCGCTACTTGATTTTTCCGGTGAATGGAGGGTTTACTTCGAGGTAGAGCAGTGGCGGAGGTCTATCATTATAGCAACTATGAGAACAAGAAAAAGATATGCACGATCAAAAGTGCAAGAAGGCGCATTCCATAATGGCAGGCGTATAGTGCAGTAATATAGCTCATAAGAAGTACCGAAGCCTTTGGAATAGTCATTTCTAGATAGTTCAAGCATGCTCTAACAGAACTTGAAGACCATCCGTCACGCCAAAGGAACCAACATCGCGTCAGCGACACCAGCACCAATAGAGCCTCATGTTCAGCGCCGACCCTCTTGTAGACCTTTGAAAGTTTTCAAAGGTTAGTTATCAAGTCATTCAGTTCACTTTTGTAGACCTTGTCGTCAGTAACTTAGGGTCATAAACACTGTATAGAATTATTCCTCGATATAAGGAACGGCAAGAGAACAAGGCTGGCCATCACATAGTAGTCAAAGTGTCAGCTACAAGCTCCCACCCTCGTGCTGTCAAATGTGAATTCAACCAGTATCCTCCCTCACGATCTTTGCCCAGCACTACAAAGAGGTTCTTATGCGTTCCTGTTCCCATGGACGACGGATGATGATAAGTGATGTGTCCCGGAGTATTACTGTTCCCGGCACGAGTAACAGCTGCCCTGAAGTCGACGCTTCCGAAGATATCGGCTCGTTCCCAGTTCGTCAACGGCATCAAGACAGCATCGGACGGGCCGCAGAGTACACGAGGATCACCACCAGCCGCGTCTCCCTGTAAAGCACGGACAAAGGCCTTGACTTGATGCTCTGTTGCCTGCGTGCGAAGCTGCTGTCGGTTCGCGAGAGCGATGGGACCAAGAGCGCCTGTAGACTCACTCGGCGATAACATAGTATAACCAGCAACAGCCATGTTCTGAATAAAGACACCATCGGCCTGGGACAAGGATGGAATCCGGAATCGTGCATTGATAACGTATAGCGCTGTCACGGGACGCGGCTGTGGTTGAGACATGCCTACAACCCGTGCGGCCCATGCTGTGAGTATGTCGTTATCGCTGAGGAAGGGCACCTCGCCCGTCGATTTATCTAAATCCGCCTCGACTTGGCATCGTAGTGCTGCCATTGCTGTTGCCGGTAGATAAATCATCTTTGACTCCGCAGCAGGACCAGTCATCAAATCCCAAGCATATCGAAGACCAAAATGTACGAGTTCAGCCCCCTTGATTTGCTTCTCGCCCATTTCGAACTTCTCGTCAGAGCCAGGCGTGTTTACTGCAGTTTGAAGGACATCCTCGCGAGCGCCGAGGATGGGTGGCACGTCGACCTCTCGACCGGTTAAGACCGAAGACCAGGCGCGCAGTAGCGCTTGCTGACCCATAACGTCCATGAGCACGTGTGGCCACGAAAGGCCAACAAGAGTAGCATCATTAAAGGCGGTGACATGGAGCGAGAGCAATGGAACATCGTGGTAGATGAAATCGTTGAGCGTCTGGGGCGCGTCTGGTCGGGTCGCAAAGGCCTTGAAGTTTTCTGGGCCGGGATGAGTGGAGAGTTTATCGGTGACTTTAGGTAATTGGCGACCCAACTCGTGATCATCAATGTCTACACTCAGCTTCTCACAAGAGTAAGCCACGGCAGGTCTGTCTGGGGTAAATGGAGTGGGGACGTGAATCTCGAGAGCTCCTTGATCCTGGGGTCATTAGCTGTGAAATCACATTGTGATATATTGTCGTCTTACGTTCAGTCGGAGGCGACCACCTAGTTTTCTCCAATCCCCATTTTCTAGGAGTCGAGACAGTGAGCTGTGGAGTGTGTCTGCATCCAGGACATCGTTAAAACGCAAGGTCCAGGTAACGACAATACCACGTAAGGTCTTTGTGTCATCCAGCATATGGAGGGGGTAAACATCATCCGTTTCAACCTTTTGTGGGGCCTTTCCTAGCATGCGCCATAATGAATCCATTGTGAACCTTTGATAACGGGGATCTGAAATAACAGAAGTGTTGCAGTATCTTGATGTGATTCGACTGGTGCACGGGAGAAGATATCACTCTTACACTGGATCGAGCATACAGAAGAGGATTCAAAGAAGCTTAGTCTTTGCAGCTGATTCAGGGGGAAATTGCGCTCTGTTGGCACGTGACCACGTTTTAGCCACTCATTGGTTTCGGAAACCGCACCCTCTGGTTACCCCCTTTAAGTCTGTATAAGCAGATAATACCTCGAGTGTATTTGTTACTAAAGCTAAAGATAGAAGGAAATATTCATAACTTATAACTTTAATCAAAATGGCTTTATTATGTTCCTTAACTATCACTTATCTTAAAAAAAAACTTTATATTATACTACCTAGTTAAATACTTACTTGTAGTTTAGAGCAGTCTCTGCATCTCCCTGCCGTACTAATATCCCTCTTACAAGCCTGTCGTTAATCGGCGTCGGCACTCCGACTTCCCTGCCTCGTTGACACCAGTACCCATTGATGAACTCAATCTCTGTCTTCTGTCTCCGTCGCAGGTCCACCACCATTGAACACGTGGTCTCAGCCGTCTTCTGAATGATTCCATCAACTGTCGCCTCAAGTCTCTCTACCGAAAACCGCTCCGGGACACCAGGTACATCTCGTAACTCGGGAAGGGCGCATATAACCTGTGATATCTCTTTCAGAAGAGCCCGTTTCGTCTCGGGAATAGTAAAGAGAAATTTGTTCTTTGCGTCGTTTAAGGCGCAGAGAGGATTGCAGAACGCATTAACTGTCAGCTTCTCTAGCTGTATCTGGAAAACCTCGAGGAACGAATATGAAGTAGCGTTAAATCGTGGTACTAGAGGCAGAACATCTAGAAGGTAGGGTTTTGTTCCAAGTGTAGTCTTAGAGATTTGTTCGCAGCGAGGCACAAGGCCAAGAGACGTTGCTGCAAATCCAGTATGGGTGATGTTGAAGGGCGAGTTGAGTGTTACTCCATGTGATATGACCCCGGTAATGAAGTTAGGTCGAGTTTCTTCTTTTGTAAAAACATGTTTCTTGACATCTTCTATCATCCCAGTCCCGTTTTGCAAAAAGAGAATATGCGAAGAAGCGTTCAGTCGGTGTTTCAAAGGCTGTAATGCTGAGTATGTTTGCGGACCTTTTACTGAGACAACAAGATGGTCGATGATGTCATCTTGAACAGCCATGTTGTCAATCGGTGTCGTCTCATGGGGTGTTGAAGAGGCACTATGCCATTTGTCGTCTTGCAGCACCTCCAGGTTGTAGTTGCCATGTTTTATAGCTTCGCCTTCTCGCGTCTCCAAGGTGATCTTGCTGCTATTCCTCCGGTATTGGTCGACTAGAGACGCGCGATGTAGAAGTAGAGTGATGGATGGGGTTAGAGGAAGCGGAACTTCAGCGAGACAATGAGCTGCAAATGTGCCGATGCTTCCCAGTCCCAAGACATGGACACGTGGTTGGACAGCTTTTGAGATCATGTTTCGCCCTCTTAAGCAATAGCCTGTTAATGAGAGCCCGGAGAGATTGTGTGTAGACACAGGTATACACTATTTTAAATACATCAGTTGTTTTTGCTACACTGATGCTTTCCTGTCCTGTCAAACTTGGCCCCACTACGGACCCGTCCAACCCCATGGCGTTGTTGTTGGGCGACTGTCTTAGGGGCGTGGGGCGTAGGGCGCGAAAAGGTAGTTTCTTTTCTCTTTCGTTTCTTTGTATGTCAAGGCCAAGGAGAAGCGAAATCGGAGAGGCTATTCCCAGTTTACCAAATTGCGCATTATTAGCACGTCGAAGTTATAAAATGAGGTCTGCAACTATCTGAGTATATTTACTTTTCTATAACGTAGTAAAGAAGCTGCATTTTAAAAAGGAGTCGATACTGTCTAGGCGGCTAAGAGAATACAGCATTAATATAAGTATCTATACTCTTATCTGCGTAGATGTAGAGGAGCTCTAGGTTTTAATCAACGTATTTGGTAGGGTTAAGTACCTGAGCAGTGGACGTTTTAAGCTTCTGCATTTGGGAAATAGGGTAAATGATAGGGACTAGACAAGTTTATAAACCCGCTTTATGTAATGTCAACACAGCGTTGTATGCTGGAACTGACATAAGCTAGGCTCTATAACTGAACAATTATGGGATATACTATTAGGGTTGGTTACAAGAACCTCGGAGGGCGTCGGGCTTACCCCCAATAGGTAACCATACCGCTCACTCCGACGCCCTTGCAGTTATGGGCTAACATCGGCTCCTCCAGGAAGAAAAGATTAAGCCTACCCGTAGCACTCTTAGTAGAAAACAGAAACTTAAGAAATCTATCCATTGGAGCAATTCTGGTGCTGTCTAACCACATTATAAGCTCTAAGAAGAGCTGTTCGTTGTATATGTCTCAACCAAGAACGATTCGTTAGAGATCCTTGCCACTGGCGGCGTCGCAAAAGCATAAATGAAGCAACTGAAAATTCTTTTACAAAGTGTCTAGTGAAGTATTTAAAGACAGACAAAAACACACAAACTCCTCACACGAGCCAATTTAGTCTCCTAACCGGATGTCCATAAACTCTGCAAACTAGGGTTCCAACATTAGTAGTCAAGATCTTCCGTTCTGTCAACGACCTCTCGGGATGTAGAAGGGCTCGAGTACATATCTGTAATTCCACTGGCAGGGTGCAAAGGTTGATATCATAAAGAAAGAAGGCGTAAGGCGTAAGGCGTAAGGCGTAGGGTGTAGGGCGTAAAACTAGGTTTCCTCTAAACTAGTCTAGACCAAAGCTTGGCTCATATGGTCACGATACGCACGGGCGTGTTCAAAACTTGCTCTATTTGTTCTTAGAAGAATAAGTAAACAAGATGTTCTTTAATCTTCTTGATGTATGTCTTTGCTAGAAAGCCTTCTTTTCCACACGGTCTCGAAAAATGCATCGAGTGCCTCCAGGGATCGTCTATAATCAAGGCCGGGTAAGGTAGAAGTAAAACGGCCCGTCTAGCCTTTTGCCCTCCATGACACCAGCTACGGTTTTGTCGTCCACCAAACGAAAGTAGTCAATCACAGGTTGATCGTCATATATCATGGCAGAGGTCACTTGGCCTCGGAAGACAACTTCTTTCAGCTGAATTGAAGTCACTACGCTTAAGAGATTAAGAGGAAGTTTGCACGTACGCTCGCAAGGCCCCAATTTCCCCAGCTCTCTCTCTTGCCGTCACGTTCTACGATGACAGGATCAACGTGATCGACCGAGAAGAAGTCTTTGCCAACCTAGGAAATGTCTTTCATGAAATCTCCATTCGGGTGACCCGTGTTGAAAAACCCACCATTCCAACTGCCGAGCAAATGTGATAGCGGTATAGAAGGCAGTTGATCGAAGAACGAGCCAAGGGCTGCTGTATCAACTGGAGAGGCAGACTTCCTCAAATTGTTGAACTTCTCAGTGTTTTGACTGTTATCATTGTGGTCAGAAATATGTAGGAGATATAACAGATCGCTATTCACCTCATTATATATCTTTGCTTCTTGTACAATCAGTGTTATGTTCTATATGTTATCGAGGTCAGCAATTCGGACGTCGTAGTTCTCAGCTTATATAGTTATAATGTTGCCGCCTCCATGCAGCGAAGCCTTTTACGTCTGACAAATTATAAGACTATCCGATGATTTGTCAGGGAAAGTTCAGCCGCCTCACAAATAGCTATATAACTAGAGGCTTTGCGCACATGGTTAACGTGACAAAGAAGCCTGTCATGGTTCATCTGGAGTCTGTGCCTACGTCATGCGGTGTGGCAATATGGCACTTCCATAGTAGTCGCGTGCTTCATAGAATGACTAGAGTATCCTCTGTGTACCGTACTCTGGTAAATAACGCATAGTTATTTGTCAACAACGACAGTTTATAACAGAGACAACTGCGCCTAGATATCTATTATAACTTCTAACACGTTATCTGTAATAAGTAAATTATATAAAACACCGACTCCATCGGACGGTTAATTAACAAAATCTCTTAACGGTTATTAAGGTGTAACGTTAGCACTTGCAGCTGCCTAGGTTCTATAGTGGATTGTAGATTCTTAACGTTATGATGCTAATTGCCTTTCAAAGGCAAAGAAGGGCTGAAGTTATTGTGGAGAATTGCTGTACCAAAATTGACATGCACGTCGCTCCTGGGATGGACAGCTCAGCTTCGTCATGTTGACGTCGAGTTGCTGCGGGCTGCGGCTCTGTCATAGATTGGTTGCGGCATGTGCGGCCACACCTTGCGGGGTAAATGTCATCCAATATGCCTTCATAACTTTGTCAGCAAGATGAGTAACGAAGTTGTTCAGTGTAATCTTGACTTCTACCAGTACTATTGCGTCATGACTAAACTCTCCCTTCCTGGCATGTGTTTATGAACACCGTTATCGGACTAGGCTTTCTCCCCCCCTTATAAATTCACACGCTTCGGCTGTAACAAACACCGCTCAAGAAGCACACAGTCACGAGAATCTCAAGTTACGACCGAGACTAATCATCCAAAGACTTTCTCAAAGCTCACCACCAACTATTACTGCCATGCCATCTGCAATCGTCACTGGTGCCACGGGTATGTTGCACTTGGTTTCCCACTGCTCGCCCATGCGGCAAGTAACAAACGCTAACACAATTGGAAATAAGGCATCCTTGGCCAAGAGATTGTCAAGCAACTTTGCAGCAGACCCGAAGAATGGAGCACTATTTACACAATGTCTCGCTCTAAGAAGGACGATTTTGGCCCCCGAGTCAAGCATACACATCTTGATCTGACCGCCTCGGCCGAGAGCATGTGCGATGACTTGAAGAACGTCCAGGCTGACTACGTCTTCTTCGCTGCATACTTGCAGAAGGATACTGACGAAGAGAATACACGCGTTAACGGTACTGTTGTCGAACTACATTAGCATATCCAGGTGTCTGATAACATGTACAGGAGACATGCTATCTGCGTTCTGCAAGGCCCTTGAGTTGACGGGTGCGGCTTCAAAAATCAAGCGATTTGTTCTTGTCACTGGAGCAAAGAACTACGGTGTCCATCTCGGTCGAGTTAAAATTCCGATGCAAGAAACTGATCCACGGTGGGTTTTTGACAGTTCTTGATAATCCAGAGAGTGCAATACTTATTTGCTCCCAGAATGCCCGAGCCCCCGTATCCCCCTAACTTCTACTACCGCCAGCAAGATATTTTGTATGATTTCTGTAAGAGAAACTCTGTTGAGTGGAATGTCACGTATGCTAGTGAGGTCATTGGTTATGCGCAGGGCAATTTCATGAACCTTGCTAGTGCCATCGCGATCTACGCTGTGGTATCGAAAGAACTTGGAGACGAGTTGGTGTTTCCAGGATCCGAGGTATTCTATCGCAGCGTCACTTGCTTTACCGATGCTGCCTTGCATGCCCAGTTCCTTCGATGGATGGCACTTGAGCCCCGCGCCGCCAACGAGGGATTCAATGTCGCCAACGGCGACGACGAGTCATGGATGAACTTGTGGCCTCGCGTCGCCAAGTACTTTGGCCTGAAGGTCCCTGCCGACCAGTTTTCGCGTGACGCGCCCCTAGCTTCGGAAAAGGCTCTTGCATCGCAGCCGCCAATGTCAGTTGTGGCCAAGGACATTGGACTGGAGGATCGTACTCCCCAGAGCTATATTCGTCAACGGGTGGATCTGGTCACGTGGTCGCAGACAAAAGAGGTGAAGGATGCGTGGAAGCGCGTGGCCGATCGAGAGGGTCTTGATTCTGAAGCGCTTAGCAAAGCCTCTTGGGCGTTTGTCGGTTTCGCATGGGGTCGAGGTTATAACAATATTCTCAGCATGTCAAAGTCGCGAAGGCTAGGCTGGACAGGATATCTTGATACCTGGGAAAATTTGGAAAGCACCTTCAACACTCTTGAGGACAAGAAGGTTATTCCCAAGTACTGAGTCGACGATCAATATATCTACTGAACTGTCGTAGGCAGCAATTGTAGCAAAGCAATTTAATACACTATTGAACCTGTTCCCTGTCGCGTTGAAATTGAATTTCTGGCACATGATTGGCATTGAAGTTATCAATGTAGAATTAGTATTCTGTCTGAATCATCTTATACCTATACTCACCTAGTATTATTCAATTGGTGATTTAATTTATCACATTGTAACTTGGCAGTTCGGAAACAAAACCCTAAATAGCATCTTAAAGCCTGATGATTGGCTTGGGCAAGGTTTCCATCGACTCCCCCTCCACACCTAGGTTTCTTGCCTTCTTCAACTCCACAATCTCATGAAATGCCACCATAACATTGCGTCTTCAATTATAGAAAAATCCATACAATATCCAGTAATTGTCTTGCCTTTCAAGCACGAACCCCAAGCTCCCTGCTCTTTGCCCGCCGAGTTCGATGGCGCCTGATGAGCATGCGATAAGGGCAGGGCGACTCCCATTAGCGGACAATGTCGAGGGCGATGGTAAGGCTTGCTCTCGAAACAAGGTCACCACAGTAACATGCTCACATACCAGTCATGACATTCTCAGACCTCGATCTAGCTCGCCTTGGACTCGCACCGGAAGCTATTTCGAAAACAACACCCGACACACAGAGCGAAAGCCTGCCCAGGAACCATTTTCTTCCCCTCCAATGCTTTGACTACGGAGAGTCGTACTCAACAGACCAAGCGCTATTTTCTGGTTCATTGTCTAGTTTTCCTGATGCAACAAGACAGAATATTGCCCTGTCCATGATAGACCCAAACCTTAGCTGCGACCCTAGCTGGCAAGCTCCCTCATTTCCACCTCAACCAAGTTTGGCCCAGAATGCTCCATCCCAGGCTATTTCGGGTACTGGGAACCAAGCCTCAGCGTTCCAGACCTCCAGTCAAGGCACCTCTCCGTCGAGAAGCTATCACTACGCCCCAGTGGCTGAAAATCAGCAGCCCGGCCTTCCAAGGCGACGAAGCCGTTACCTCCGCAGCCAACATCAAGCAGACCTCGCACCGGCAATAGACATCCCAGTCTCAGCATTGACAGACGTTGCGCTAGATCCCATGCAGCGCTGGCGAAATTCACCACCAGAGACCGAACCAGCCTCCCTGTCCGCCATCGCCGACGCGCTGAGACAAACGCGGCTTAGAACCCGCTCCTCAACCGGTAGCCTCACCAGCCAGGGCATAGGTAATCGAGCCGGTTCAGCCGTGAGCTTCGGCAGCGGTACGAGCTGTTCTTCAACGTCCAATGCCTCGGCCATTTCAGCAGTAATTCGAAGCGCATCCGAGCACACGCGCAGTCGCGTGAAGAAAAACACTCGGCCAAGAGTTATGGGAGGGAACGACAAGGATAAAGACAGGCGGAAGTTCCCGTGCACGTTCTGCTGCGATGCTTTCAGGACTAAGTATGATTGGGCGAGACATGAGAAATCCCTACACCTTAACTTACAGGGTTGGCGATGCGCACCCTTTGGTGGGACGGTCATGTCTTCTAAAACGGGGAGAGAGCCCATTGTGCGTACTGTAGCGTGCTTGATCCTAGTACTAAGCACCTAGATTCTCATGATGACGATATTTGCGAAAACCAGGAACGCCCTGTCTTCAGCCGCAAAGATCATCTTATCCAGCATTTACGACACGTTCATCACGTTGACACATTGCCCCTCATTGACTCGTGGAAAGACGAAGGCCCGCCAGTATCGTCGAGGTGCGGGTTCTGCAATATCCAGATGCAGACATGGCAAGAGCGTGTTGATCATCTTACCAAGCACTTCCGCAAGGGCGCAACTATGGATGAATGGAAAGGAGAGCATTGCTTCGAGCCATCAATTGCAGCTAAAGTCACACATGCAATGCCACCCTATCTCATCGGTGCCGAGTCAAGAGCTTTGATTCCATTCTCGGCCACTAGTCACGGTACAAAGGATCACCTGTCGCAGATCCAACACGCGTCTGAACACACCCAGCACATGTGGAGCGATAGACGCACGGCGACGCCAGTCAGTGGCTCGAAGTCGTCGCCTGAATCGACCACTCAGCCAGGGCCTCTAGGTGCCGTGACCGAAGACACTAGCAACATGACATTCCCTGAGGTTTTGGCGCTGCATCTCGGGCGCTATGCACAGGAGCAGATGAGACTCGGTGTTATCCCCACGGACAGTATGTTTCAAGAAGAAGCGAGACGGATCATGTTTGACTCCGTTGATCCTTGGGACCAGACCATCGCTGATAACCAAGATTGGCTTTCAATGTTTCGCAGCCGACACATCAAAGATACATCGGGCAGTCAGGAGGGTTCAACCTGATCTTTTATGTACTAGTATTGATATTATATGTCATCCGTTTAGCTGTTGAAAATTTTATTACTGTTCCTAGTTAGACATTCTTCGGCATGAAGTGAATTGGGACCAAGTCCACCTCCTGAAAAATTTACAGTGCAGTGACCCCTTACGCCTTACGCCCTGCGCCTTGCTCCACTACTAATATTCGGTCAATACGTGTCCCTTCAAAGTCCTTCCAAGCACTGTCTAGTACTCATGTTGGGCCAAACTCTCTCGGTAACAAGAATCCAATAATTCTTTGCATACCAATATCGAATTGAACAGAATCACGTGTTACTACTAATGACAGACTCTAGTGATATGGATTGGAATCCCTCATAGCTTGCGTCATGCCATCTTCTAGAAACCCTAATGAGGGAAAGCAAAGTCTGTCACAGTATGGCGACCTCTAGACTGTTTATGTAAGCATAAACTGGGTTGGCTGGTCCGCCTTCCTTATTGTCTTCTCCTCTCTCCTACTAGATCTAACAAACAATGTAAAGCACCGGTGCAACTGGATACATTGGCGGAGACTTTCTCTACCAAGTCTATCATACTCGTCCAACACGGGAAATCTCGGCTCTGGTTAGAAGCGAAGCTTCTGTATCAAGTTTGCAGGAGAACTATCCTAGAATCCGCATCGTCAGAGGCGATTTAGACTCCGCCGACCTGCTTCGCCATGAGGCCCAGCGGGCGGACATTGTGCTTCGTGAGTATCCTCGCCTGTTCCTCCTGCCATGTATGATGCGTTCCATTACGGACAATGCACGTTGAGGTCTGGGCTTGTCCAGGCTGTACCTTGTGCAGCGATCAGCCTGATTGACTTGGATAAAAACTACTGTTAGACTTTGCCAATTGCGACCACGAGGCTTCAGCCAAGGCTCTGCTGGAGGGCATGGCCGAACATACGGCCGACCGTCCAGGCTGGTACATTCACACCTCAGGGACTGGGATTCTAACCTTTGAGGACGGGCGAAATCAGACCTGTGGCATCCAACGCGACAAGGTCTTCAACGACTGGACCGGTGTCTCGGAGCTCATCAATCTCCCCTGTGACGCGTTTCACCGCAACGTCGACAAGATCGTTACCGCGACTATCGAGGGGATACCGAAATACTTTAAAACTGCCATCGTTTGCCCATGCTGCATCTACGGCGACGGCCGCGGCCCAGGAAACAAGTCAAGCACCCAAGTCTACACCATGGCCACGCACGTCTTGGAACGCGGCAGAGGCTTCGTCGTCGGAGAGGGTAGAAACATCTGGCACTACGTACATATTCACGATCTTTCTAAGCTTTTCGTACTGCTCACAGATGCCGCGGCGGCGGGAGGAGGGAGAGCTTCCTGGGATAGCCAAGGTTATTACTTTGCAGAGAGCGGCAGTGTTACCTGGGGGGGAATCTCCAAAGCAATCACCGAGGCGGCGTTTAGAAATGGTTTCATCATGACCAAAGATCTCGACTTGCTGGATTGGGACGCGACGGCCGCTCTAGATCCCAAGGGCCCCTACCGGTGGGGGTCTAACTCTAGGGGTTGTGCGCTTCGAGCGGCCAAGCTGCTCGGCTGGTAGTGTGAAAAACCTGGGCTGCTAGATAGTATTGAGGATATCGTCAAGCTTCAACAGGCTTGCTGTACGTCCAAGAAGTAGCATTTGAATCCAGGATTAACTACAAGAGGACATTCTAGAAAGAGGAAGAAAATGTTCAATCTTGCGGATTATCTGTCTTTATCACTACCATCAAGTATATAGTTACTTCCGACCCTAAAAAGGTCAGTTTAAGGCGGATTAATTGTCCCATAATTCCAATATCATGCTCCCTATGTATTTCTTTCTCATCCGACATACCAAACAAGCCTTGCATTGCTACAGATCACGTCTGGCTATTCATCAACGAAGAGGAGATGCAGATGTCTAGGCAGGCATAATCAGTTGATTTCTCCTTCAGCCGCGTCTATTTCTGCGTTGGCAACCCTCTCTACAGAAACGTCGACATCGTAATCGCCATCCAACAAATCTAGCCACGAGCTTTTCACCTTTTGGTTCTCCAGCAACGATAGAATAGTCTCTGCCACGGATTCTCGGCTGACATTGCCCCTCGATGTCTTGGTCTTCCCGAGTTCGACTTTCCCCACTGGTTCGTCCGTCAACATACCGGGACGAAGACTTATACCTGCAAAATCAGATCGGCAAGATGACTCTCGGAGACGAGCCTCGTCAGCAGCAAGCTTGGCCTTGCAATAGTTAGAAAGATCGCCGCTTTGCATCTCGAGGGCGTAACTCCAGGCATCGCTGTCCCACCAACTCGGTGATCTGCGTCGGCAGGCCAGATACGACATTAGAATGAACTTGTTGATAGAATCGGTCTGGACTGCTGCATTGATAAATTTGATCGCGGCATCTCGATCGATTGTAAAAGTATAGACAAAATGTCAATGGTGACCGTCAATCTACTGATAAAGTGTTGCTTACCCGATCGGGAGCTCCCTTTCCACCTGCCCCAGCGCTCCAGACAACAGCATCCGGTTTGACCTCGTCGAGAATGTTTTTAGCTTGAGAGATGCCCTCGACGTCTTCCAAGCTCCGGACGAGAACACTCAGGCCCTGTTGTCCAGAGGCGAGACTCTCAATCTGGGGAACTTGTTCTTGAGATCGAATAACACTTGTCACAGCCCACGACTTGTTCAAAAGCCGTCGCGTCAGTATCTGTGCGACCTTTCCATGGCCACCAAGGATAAGAACGTGTTGACCCATGATTGCGAAAAGGCTGGTCAAAGAAAGATGTTTCAGATTCTAGGTTTCAAGGACTTAGCTACAGTCATGGAAAGGTCTATAAACAGATACTGGTTGATGATCACCTGTATCGGCTAGTCGATACTAGTTTGAGCACTTAGTACTGCCGCAAGACCTGCAAGCCATTGACCGAGAGCGGTATCGCGACCTTCATCTTACGCCTTACGCCTTACGCCCTACACCTTACACCTTACATCTTACGCCTCGCTCACCATGTCCGACGTGTCCGCACTCATTTGTATCTGGCATTACAAATCCAATTGGAGAGTGCAACAATGTCGTCATAGGTACTTTGTGGCATTAACCCCGAGAACCTTGTTTTGGAAGTCATACGCTCATCTAGATCGAGTGAATATTTAAGTACAAATTAGCAAATCCAATTCTCTTTTTGTGAATCATTTATCGAGATTTATCCACAATCAAGCAACATGGCAAGCAGTTCATCACAAGACATCGGTAAGGGCAAACATGTCCTTCTCACTGGAGGGAACGGCTTTGTGGCATCCCATATACTTAAGGATCTGGTAGATGTAAGTCCATATGGAAGAACGCGCAGGTAGTAAATAAGCTCATAAGACGATCACACAGCGTGGTTATTCGGTAACTGCCACGGTTCGGTCTGAAGACAAAGCACAAGCCATCTACGCAACTCACCCCGAGTGGAAGAAGAATGTCAAGTTTGAATATGTCGCGGATCTGACTAAGAATAGGGCATTCGATCACCCGTTCCAGGGGGCAGGACAGCCATTTGATTACATCATTCACACAGCCTCTCCAGTTGCATTCCAGGTCAATGACATTCAAAAAGATCTCATCGATCCTGCTATCCATGGGTAAGTAGTAATCCCTGCGAACCATCATTAGTAGCGACTGACCTGTGTAGAACCATCGGCGTCTTCGAGAGCGCAAATAAACTAGCTGGGCCTACCCTGAAGCGAATCGTACTTCTTGGTAGTGCGGTTGCTGTCCTTAACACCTTCCAAGACAAGACCAAGGCTGGGAGAGATTACACAGAAGCTGACTGGAACCCGGTATGTCTGATTTTAAACATAAGCACTTTTATAACGGAGTAGCTCATGATAGATGATAGGTCACTTCGACATATGCCATTGAGCACAACGACGTGGTCGCTGGATACAATGCCTCCAAGGTTGAAAGCGAAAGAGCTGCTTGGAAGATAATGAAGGAAAGAACCCTTAATTTGATCTTGCTGTTATCAACCCGGACATCATCACCGGGCCCATGATCCACCCCATGTCAGGAGCAAAGTCGATTAATGAGACAAATCGCTTTGCAATCTACAACTTCCTAGATGGTACACATCAACAAATCGAAAATGTGGAATGCCCTTTCTATCACTTTGTAAGTTCATCTTGCATTTCTCGCATTTATTTTCACCCTGATTGACTCTTGTATAGGTTGATGTTCGCGATGTCGCCCGGGCCCACGTTGAATCGTTGACAAACCCAGCTGCATCAGGAAAACGTATTCTCATGGTAGCTGGCTTGATCACACCTCAGTTGGTCGCCGGCACCGTGCGCAAAGTGTTTCCTCAGTTGCAAAGCAAGGTTCCAGAAGGAAACCTGACGCAAATCTTGCCGCAGAACAATGAACCGACTGGCTGGGATATTAGTGCTAGCATCAAGGTCTTATCTGAAGGAACGTCATCAGGCAAATGGAGCTTCATTAGCTTGGAAAAGAGCGTAACAGATACTGTTCAAAGTATACTAGATGCTGGGATTTTATAATAATTCTATTCTATAGAGCTAGAAAGCCGCCGCTTACACAGCCATGTCTTTAAGTTACGTTAGATTTTGCAATATGAGATACCTAACAAACTACAATCTATAAGATTACAACTGATCTCCTTTGTTGTAATAGATTTGAACTAACTATTCTTTTATTTATCTCACTAATCTCTTACTACAGCGACACACTTCTCACAGCAACAAAGTCAAGTTACATTATCAGCAATAGCTTTTCTATATAGCCTTGGCCTCATGCTCCTCGCAGCTCCTATGGCTATCGCAGCCCCGTCTTGTGCTCCGGTTAAACACGCTTTACCCCTCGAGGCTTGAAGCGCCAACACCTTTCGTTTAGTTCAAGAGAGTACTATTTGATCGCGTATGTGTATTTTGAATGAGGCGTGTCTCTTCTAGAGTAAGGTAAAAACAGAAAACTATCTACTTATGTGTGGAACAGGTCCGATAATCTAAGTTGCCCTCAAGACCGTATCCGAAGATCAAGCAAGATTCTCGTGTGAAAAGAAAAGGAAGCATCTATCCCTTGTGAGTATTGATATTGCCTATCTTTTCGTTGAAGACTTCGCGCAAAACACGTTCCTTCTTAGTAATGTCGTTGACACCGCTGCGGTCGTTGAATACGGTATCCATCTCTTCAAGAGTCTTTCCTCGTGTCTCAGGAACGTAGAACCAGACGAAAGCAAAAGAGAGCAAACCAAAGACGGCAAAGAAGGTGTAGGCACCAAATCCTGTGGCTTGAACGAGTGGTGGGGTGATGAGCCCAATGATGAAGTTATTGATCCAGTCTTTACAAGGTTAGCGATATGGCCCTTGAGAATATTTAGTGACACGAGGTAGACTTACTTGAGCAAGTTGATATAGCAACACCCTTCGCCCTCAGACTGGATGGGAAGACCTCTGCGGGAACAGCCCAAGGGGTTGGGGCCCAAGAGCCGCCAAAGATAAGCATATAAAAGAGAAGAAAGGCGACACTAGTCCATCCCTCGGCTCGGTGCGTAGCCCAGCTATCAGAGAAGAGACCGACCATAATGGCTATAATCACCAAAGGGATCACTGCTAGGACGCTTCCTGCAAGAAGGATCGTCTTTCGGCCGAAGCGATCGAGGGTCCAGAGGCTACTGAAGACGCCAACAAGTTGAAGAATGTTCAATACGCCAGACATGATAAGCTGCATGTTCAAATCCAACCCCATGGTTCCAAACAGCGTGGGCGAATAGTATATTAATGCATTGATGCCGATGAATTGCTGGAAGAACATCAGTCCAGCACCGACAAGGGTGCGACGCCAGCAGCCGGCCTTGAAGCAGTCCGTCCAGCTGACAACTTCTAGTTTGATGCTGTTGGCGATGCTCTTGTTCTCTGGTGCTGTGAGCACAGGGTGTCGTTCAGCAAGGACATTGTGCTGGAAGCGTGCCTCGGCGAGGATCTCAATCCACTCGCGTTGGACTCGAGCGTCCGTCTTGGGGACCTGTCGAACTTTGACAAGATTGTCCAAAGCCTCTTGCTCTCGTCCCTTTGAGGCGAGCCAGCGAGGGGAAAAAGGCAAAAAGACAGCACCGAAACCGAGGATCAATCCTGGGAAGATCTGAATAAGGAAAGGCAACTGCCAAGACCAATGACTTTCCATATCTTTTGTTGCATAGGTTATCCAGAAGGCAATAACAATGCCTAGAACGACAAAGAGTGCTTCGAAAACGAGGAGGGAGCCGCGGATCTCGGGTGGGGAAATTTCACCGATATAAAGGGGCACAACTGCAGACAACCTGGGGTAGAGGTTAGTATGGAATCACAGTATTGAAAATGGGACGTTCCTACATTCCAATACCAATACCTCCAATGAATCTACCAGCAACCAGCATGTCAAAGTTGAGTGCAGCGGTCTGGAGAGCAGAGCCAATGGTAAAGATGACGACCGCGATCATGATGGATCGCTTCCGGGAAGCCCAATCAGCGACCCACCCCTGATTGACAGCGCCTATAAAGGCGCCAAGAGTAATCATGGCGGTCATAAGACCTTTCTTGAACCCGGCACCAGGAGCATCATCGGCGACTTCTGGGAACCGCATCAAGAACTGTTCCATGACGAGTGTTACGCTAATGACGCCTTGGTCGTATCCGAATAGTAGACCACCAATAGCGGCGAAGGCGGAGCATCCAGCAACGTAAGAGGAAGAAAAGAGACCGCGAAAACCTGGGTGGAGTGGTCAAAGGGGTTGGAAATGAGGGGCGGATGGGGATAAGACTTACCTGGAGGACCGTATGGCTCGACACCGGCATCCATAGGGATAGATACGTGCTCTTGCGTTGTAACATCGTACTTCTCATCACCCCCGACTTTCTTAGGAGAATCTGATGTAGAGCCCATAGCGATGACCCGTTGCGAGCAGATGGTTGGGCTTGATTTAGAGGAGGTGAAACAAGGCAAAGCAGGAAGGGAAGAGTATGAGAGCGGTCTAAGGCTGGCTATGGAAGCTGCTTGGATAATCAAGGGGATATCGGTCAATGGTATGAATCTGCATCCCTTCTTATACTCCAACAGAGCAATGATTCTTCCCTTCACTTTAATTAATTGACCAATAAAGTAAGAATCATATCCTGATTATATACGCCCCCTTCCCTTGGGCGCATCTCTGGGTAAATCTGGGGTCCGGGGTAATGGGGTAACTAGGGGCAAGGGATGGGTTATAGTCCCACTTGTTTAGGAATTCTTTTCCGCTGTAGTTGTAGATTATTGGGCTGAGCCACTGAAACCTTAACAAGGAGCGTGGAAACAAGTTGTACCTCTTTGTTACGATCCTAGCGGTTACATCACGTATACCCTACATTTTTTACCAATCACAACACATCCACGTAGACCAACCAGAACACCTATCGGTTTGCCCTAGACTATTATTACAGTCTAGAACTAACCAGTTTATAGAAAACTTTACAGAGATAAGGTATAGCCTTATAGATAACCAGGGCCATAGTCTAAGATATTCTTTGCTAGTATCTCTATGCAAGGCATAACAGACCTTGTCCTTGCGTACCCACTGTAAAGTGTCGGGCTAGAATCGGGGATTGCCTTTAGTTGACAATTCATTCGGGCTCAACCGCCAAGCTTACGGAAGCCTTGATGCCCGTTTAGCTAGACCAACCACTGTGCTTTCGAGAGCGATATCATCGTGATCTTTTCATGGCTTTGATCATAGTTTGATACCCGTCATGTGACGTTGCCGTGGGAAAGAAAAGCCGTGCCCCTTGAAGGAAATTATTACCGCACTCTTGTTATGGACATCGATTCCGGTATTAGACACTAGTCTGTGGCGAAGAGACACTAATCCGAATTAATCCATTACCTAATTCTTTACGGGAATAAAAAGCTACTACGCGCTTCTCCGCACCATAAACCTTGCAGCGGTATTATAGTTTACTGAATTTAGTTTGATCTCAAAAGCCAGAAAGGAAAGTCTTACCGACTTAGCGGGCGTTTAGCCGAGGACAGGGATCTCGGATATTACTTCCCAGCCAAAACCTCAGCTATTTCTAGCTTCCGATATCCTTGTCTGAGGTTCTGCGGAGTTTCATTGTTTACGCGATTTGAATTTGGATGTTGTCTCTCGCTCGGCATTGCATTGCTTTCCCCACGATTTGGTCAGATTCTGATATCATTCGCGGCGCTGGAGGTGCTCGGTGTTCGTCAGCTGCTTGTATTACGCTCAAGAGAGCAAAATACTCCGTCTTTCTCAATCAGAACATGGGGTTGCGCGAGTTTTGCCTGCTTATTCTTGCCCTTTCCAATGTTATCCAAGTCGGAAATCATCCGTAACTGTCTAATAATGTATACGGTATTGTTGGTGTATATATGGTGACAGCATGACGCCAGGATCTATCGTATTTCACAAAACCTCCTCACCCTTCAACCTGTTCAGTTGGTAGTCTCAAACCCATCAAGATGTATGCCGCTGTTATCTCTCTCTCATTCTTTTTTTTCCTCGTCTATTATTTTGTTCTAAGCCCGTTATGGCTCTACCTTCGAGACCCCAAAGGCTTCAGGGCATATCCTTCCATTAATGTCTTAGCCGGCATTACGGACCTTGGGTTCATGTATGAAGTAACAAAGGGCTTCCGTACAAAACGACTCACAGAACTTCACAAGAAGTATCCAGTCATTCGAATTGGGCCGAACCATATTTCATTCTCTGGAGGTCGAGCCATCAAGGTTTTTGCTATCTGGTACTGCGAGTAGGGCGTTTTTACTAACTGGTTCAGGATGTTTATGGCCATGGAACAACATGTACGAAAGATCTCTTCTACGAAGTCACCGCCGGATCTCATTCTCATCTCGCCGACGTTATCGATAAGGCTGATCACGCTCGGAAGCGAAGGGTCCTTTCATCTGCCTACGCTATCAAGAACCTCGAAGAATGGGAATACAAAGTTGCCGATAAAACTGAGCGTTTCATCAAAGCCTGCGACGCTGCTTGTACCCTTCCGCCAAATACTGCTGGCGACCCCGATCCTTCCGAGCTTACATTCGACTACCGCAAGTGGACCAACTTCTTCTCTATTGAAGCTATTGCGGACATTGGTCTTTCAGAGAAGCTTGGCTTTTTTGAAAATGGATCTGCCGATTGCGTTGCTGAAAGGGTAGATGGTACTACGTATACGGCCAATTTTATCGAGAGTTTGCACAACACAGCTATTGCACAGTCTCGACTTGTCTGGGGATACTCTTGGTATAAGACAAATGAGTATCTTGCCCGTCTCTTTTCCAAAGACTATCGCCGCATGCTGCGCCTTGGTGATCAGTTTAACGACATCGTGTACCATCGTGCAACTAAACGTTTGGCACGATACAGAGCTGGCGAGAAACTCGATGATTTCTTTCAAGCTCTAATGCAAGATAAAAACGGTCGTCAGAACGATATTGAATGGGGCGAGGTTGTTGCCGAAGTGTCAATTATGATGAACGCTGGATCTGATACCACCGCCATCGCCATAAACAATGCCCTCTATCACCTACTCAAACACCCAAATGTTCTTAAGAAGCTACAAAAGGAGGTTGATGACGCATTAGAAGGAGAGGTCGTCGCACCGTTCGATAAGGTCAAACACCTCCCGTACCTTCGCGCCGTTATTGACGAGACGCTTCGTATTACTCCGTCCGTTACCTTCAACCTTCCCCGACGCACGCCTCCAGGTGGATGTGCTATTGCCAACGAATACATTCCAGGAGACACATCGGTCAGTATCTCGTCCTGGACTGCTCACCGAGACGAAGAAATCTTTCCTGAGCCAGAGGTTTTCCGGCCTGAGAGATGGCTTGGTGAAGGAGCTCAAGAGCTTCAGCGTGGATTCATTGCATTCAGTGCTGGTGCGAGAGGCTGCATTGGACGTAATATCTCTTATCTAGAGCAGACCGTCCTTCTCGCGTCCGTCGTTCATCGCTATGAGATGCAGCTGCCCAGTGAAGACTGGAAGCCAGTGGTTAATGAGGGAACAAATCTCTTGTTTGCTGAAATGCCTATCAAGGTCTGGAGGCGAAGGGCTTAGTTATTAGATTATAAAAGTAAAATGCGTCGTTGGCCTTAAGATTCAAGTAGATCAAGTAGCCTAAAGATCCAGAGATACAATGGACATTATTTGACTTTGATGTTGACGGACTCGAAGACCATACTGTACATCATTACCAAGATCATTAGCATTTCCTAATCTCTGGTTTCAGGCAAATGCCACTGAGCAGTCAATGTACTCCAACCATGCAAAGTCTCAGCCCTTTTAAGAAACCTCATCAACTCCTCCTGCTCCCACCGTTCTTCAAATCTCTCCCCGGCGAGAGCTATACCCAGCGACGCCAGAAGAAAGTGAGGCGCACATTCTGCGTTTCCTTCTGCCAGTCCAATACATGTTTTGACCTCTTGTTTGATCTCTCTGTCTTGCTTCTTGTGAGATTGTGATCGCAGAGGACCAATTCGGGGAATGTGTGGATCGAAGGCTAGTAGAAGGATCCGTAAGAGGTGATAGTTGAGTAGTCCTGTAGCCGCAGCGTCTGAGAGAACCCAGATCTCTGGAGCAAAACATCTTTTCTCGTTCTCAGACTCCGTCTGATTATTTTCTCCATAGAAGAGGGCGTTGAAGCTGTGCGGCTTCTTGGCGTGCCAATCTTCCGCGTAACTTAACAATTTGTCGTGTTCCTCTATAGATCTCTCTCGGGTCATTGGTTCATCGCCAAAACAAAACTTCGAAGCGTCGACAAGCTGCAGTAAGATTCGATAGGTCCAGGTGCCGTCATCTGTAGAATTGTGCAGGCATCGATCGATCTGTGGGAGGTAAAAAGCTGGAAGAACGGGTCTTTGGCATGCAAAAGCCATGTAGACTTCCTGACGAAAAGCAACCATAAGGGCAGCGTGTCGTAGGCTGCTTAGTCTATCAGGCCTCCTAAAGACCCCGGGGGACCACATTGAAACTGCTAGCTCAGATGCAGAGGCGCTGGCAAAAAGATGGCCGCCTATGAGATGTGACTGCGAATTAGAGCCAGATAAGGGGCCTGTTGAGCGCATCATTAGTAACCTAATAAGGAGCTTAAGAACCGAATCACTCACCATCAATCTCTTCCAAGGTCCTGAGTAGAACGACAGCAGCAAATAAGTCCTGATTATTAAGCGCATCCGCAAGGTCAAGAGTCGATATTAGACTATTGAGACATCGCTGGTAGTATCGATTAGATAAATACGAATCGAAATCCGTTGTCCGGCTCAAGCATCTCGCGCTCAATGCCAAAGCAGCATCCAGCAAAGGCGGGCAAAAGGCTGCTCTCCACGGAACGACCAACGCGAAATGTCTCATGGGGTCGCAAAGGTCAAAGCGTCGCGCAACGCTTTCGATGAAATATCGCATCAACTTTGCTTCGACGGGGTCCTTTAGTGGCCAGACGGAAACATTGCGATAGACGGGAGCCCCTGTGAGAAAGGTCTTGGATGTATCCTCAGTGTCTGATTCTGCATGTAACGATCCACATTCTTCGCGAGGGTAGTCGCTCGGCTGCGTGACGGGAGATGGGTTGTTGTCCAAGTGCATCCCTGAGTCTAGCACAGGACTGCTGTGCTGTCTGTCTAGAACCCTGTCACTCGATGGGTTGGTCGACAAAACTGTGCCTAGAGCAATATTGTGAGGCTCTAAGTGATGGGAACTGAATTCAAGACTTAGGGAATCAAACCGCTGATCTGGCAACTGCACGTGGTTGTCATTCGGCTCACGAGATGTAGTGGCATCCTCCGAGTCACGTTCTTCGTAGTCTGTATCATCATTACGCTCATTCTGGTACATGGTCGATAAATTCTGTCCCTCATCGACAAACCTGAGCTCGCCCTCTGGAGAGCACCAGGTCTGGTCTGCTGAAAAGGTGTACTCCTTAGCTCTTGAGAGACTGGTAACAAAGTTAGTAGTATGATCAGATACCAACAGGAAACTCAATATTACCGAACAGGAGGTGGAGGCTGATTCTTGAAACGAATCGAGTCGTTCAAACACTCGATCCCATTCCTGGAACATCGAGCGCATGGTCGTGAAGTGTCGCCTGTCACAGAGTAACGGTGAGTTGCTCAGTCATATAACTTAACCGATATCGGATAACTTACACTTGATATGTCTGTAATGGATTAGAACATGAGATCAACGATTGATAAATGTTCAACGCGGATATGAGGATATCATAAATACAGTACCTAAGCCGGCAATTCTGCTCTGGTCAGTATGGGGCAGGTTTTCATGACGACGCAAACAGCTTAGAGTGGCGTTACCGTGCAACTTTTCTGGGAGCGCCGAGACTCTGGAGCCTTCTCAGCACCTAACGATGACATCATACAGTGGCTCAATTTGACCAGCTCATGGGAGAGACGAGAGGCCTGTGAAAAATAGTAATGGACGAAATGAATGAAGGAGTCAGCCTACTTTTACTTTAACTTGGCGGACTGGGTCCAACAATAGTGGAGACATTCGGGCTAACTAAAAGAATAGTTAGGGAGTTAAGTGCGGGGTAACAAGAGAGCTAGGATAATTGGGGTCACTGTTAAATGCGCCTTTGATACCTGAGACCTATTTCAATGGTTTAGAATGTAGATATTAAGGTAGAATTTCGCTTTGAAACAGCTTACATTAACTCCGATTACACTTACTATTTCAGCATATTTCCCATCCACGTAAAATAACTTCTTAGTCGCCTCTACACCAGCACTGAAAATCTAATCGTAGCCAGACTTGAGCGCACAGTTGTGATCATCAGAGAGCTGCACATCGACAGTTTGTGTCATCATAAAATCGCAGTCGACGTTGTTGCCTTGGATGTAATCTTTGACAGCCTCTACATTAGCAAGTTCAAAGTCGGCAATCTCGGCTGCTACGGCGTCTCCATGCTTAGAAGCCATCCTTGCACACAAGTTATAGACATCAGGCTTGATGTGTCCTCCTGCCCAATAGTGTCAGCAACTTCGCGTAATTGAAGCGTTTTCACGACCCCTGTGGCTCCTGAGCATAGCTGACGAGCTTCCAAGACGACGATTGACTTGTATTTTGACTCAGGTTGCGATAGCATGTGCGTGACAAGCGATCCGCCTGAGTAACCTGCTCCGATAATAAGAATGTCGCACTTGGAAGGCAATTCCGCTGTAGATCGGTGGTCATCCAGTGAGCCTGGAGTAGCGCGCCAGAAAGACATCATGCCATTGGGGAGGGGGGAATGGTTTTGTTGTCATTTTTCTGATTTAGAGACCTTAGGATTTTAGTCGGGCTTATCTTTTGTTGTTATCTTATTTAAAAAGATTAGAAAAGTCTTGAAAGTTATAAGTAAGGTTGGAACCTGCAAGTTTATATGAGTTGCCAGCGAAGATGTTCGCACTGTAGGGAACTCGGTACGGGTATCGGGTTAGCCGATGTCCTCTAGGGTAATGCTCTGAGTGTGATCCAGAATAGCCGATACCATGCAAGACTGCTAGGTGTGTTGCAAGGAACATTACTTCTGAGACAATTGATAAGGTGAATTTCTTGAAATGACTGCATTGATTCTCGTAGAATTGAATTTGTGTTGTCGTAAACAAATCCTTGTCAAATAGTTCGGTGCGTTCTTTTTTGACACCTGTCCAATTTGCAAACGCTCAGATATCAACTCTTGGTACGCAATATTCAATCAGCCATCTTGAAGGAGCGACCTAAAGCCGGAAATCAAAGGTCTCCATATTGAGCTCCACTATCATTGCTACCATGAGCTTTCATTTGCTGCTATTTATAAACAAGAAGCCTATTGGTGAGATGAACGATTGTGCCAAAGTGCAATAAGTATAGGGTCTTAGTAGAATGGCAACGTTAACTTCCAACTTAGAGCTATTGCAACGGTCGTTTGTAGACCTGAACATTTCGACAACGACCTTAGCTAGTACGATGTTTAGTCAACTCGTTGCTATCATGAGACGTCGTTTCCTCCGACACATCATCACCCTTCAGTATGACGTCTGCTACTAGTAGGCTGGCCGTGAGACATACCGCCATCAGAGGAACGGACATGATGAACACAGCATGAAATCCTTCCATACGTGCGTTCAAAATGTCCACATCATATTCGCTCGTGCCTGAGTCACCAATCCGCCATGTTCCATCAAGAACATCATCAAGAACCCAGTCTGGGACTTTGTGTCCAAGAGCCTTGCTCATGACTGCATAATACGTCGCAGTAGAGACGGCGATCCCCACCACGCCACCAAGGGAACGGAAAACGTTCCGAGTTCCCGTTGCTACAGCGCGATCTTGGTCGGTTGAGTTGGCCTGCAACGCCACCAGCCCTATGGTACGATGAGTAAAACTGATTTGTCAGAGAGCGATTGCCCCACGCACCTGGTTGATGTACCCATCCAACACCGGCTCCTTCAATAGCCAGAACAACTACATAGACCGCGATGTGAGTTGTCTGATTGAAAAGTAGCTTAAGGCCTGCTCCAAGAGTCCACACTGCAAGGCCACATCGTAGTACAGGCATGTATCTACAGTATAGGTGAGTTGTCAGTCAAATAACGCGTGATGGCACGGCTCTTTCTTACCTAGCACAGCGAGCCATGACAGGTCCCGACGCAGCCCCAGCTAAGCCTTGGGCAATGAGAAAGGACACTATAAGCGTTGCACTTTCCAACGGGGTATATCCTCGGACTGTTTGAAAGTAAAGAGGTATAAAATACTGGGTTGTTTGCCAAACAAAGTCATGGAGGAAGCCCGAAAGTATAAGTACTGATGCTGATTTTGTTGCAAGTAATCGCAACGGGATAATGGGTATCTTGGCAACGAAAGCCTCAATAGCGATGAATAGAATGAGGAAAACAACACCTATGACAAGTATGACGATAGTCTTGACATCCTTCCAAGGCCAGATACTGCCGCCCGAGTTTATTGACATCTAGAAGGTAACGTGTTGATTAGAGTCAATGGCCCATCAAAAGCAAGAATCTGTAATCATGCTAGAACTTACAACTACCAGAACAATAGCAGGGACTGAAGTGACAACACCCAGCCAGTCAATTTTGCGGATCTTTTCGCTCAGGCTACCAGTAACTGGTTTCAGAGGTAGAAGGAATAGGAGAAGTGCGAAACAGCATGCAGCGATAATCGAGGGTACCCAAAAAGCCCATCTCCAGCCATCACCGTGTGGGTTTGTTTGGATGAGGCTGGCAGCCACAAATGGCCCTGACGCAGCTCCAGTGCCAATAGCCAGACTGATAAATCCCTGGTATTTTCCTCGTGATCTGAGACTGACGAGATCGCTAACTATGATAGCAATGGAGGAGCTGATACCGCCGCCGCCGATGCCGCTGATTGTACGGCATGTATATAGCCATATGGGGGTGCGACTAAAACCGCAAAGAAGACCGCCAATAACAATGCAGCCCATAGAAAACAATAGAACAGGCTTTCGACCAGTGATATCAGATATCCTGCCATAGAGTGGTTGGAATGCTGTCTGCCCCAGGAGATATGCTGTTCCTGCCCAAGTTACAGAAGGACCAGCGTCTAACGCCTCTGCAATGGTTGGCAGGGAGGTGGTGAGAGAATTCATATCTAGATATGAGACGAAATAGGCAAGACATAGGCAGAGATATGCTATTATGAGGCGAACGAAGGGTAGGCGTTGTGACTGATCTTGTAGTTCACATGATGCAGAATTGCTAGCGGTGCTGTTAGATTCAGTCCCGGGCGCCCGCCCTTTGTTCCCGACGGAGCCAGTCATGGCAGGATTCGGCTGGGAAGCGGTAGTGATTGGAGCAGGATCGAGGGATGTCATATTGTCAGATAATTCAATCAGTGAAGAAACGTTTAGTCAATTGTAGTCGAAGGGGGGATATGGAAGAAACATTAGGTTCCTTTGTAGAGGTTCTTTCCAGCGGATATAACGTGGGGAGAAAAGAGAGACATTTGTGGCGACTGTTTCCTCACTGAAGGGAAAAGAGAGATCTACCGATGGATACGGTACCCGTGTTTATCACTGTTGAGGGGGAATTAGTGTGCTCCGCCAAGTGCCGAGACGTTGCCTGCATCTGCACGGACCGGGCCGTCGAGCAAAAGTACCGGAACGGGCTGTGTCTCCTTCTGGTTTGAGTAAACGGGCACGCGACACAGAACAAAGAAGCATACTTTGCCTCACACAGGCTTTTCACTTTGCAGATAGCACTTCGATTACGCATCATCGCTATGGATTTACGTAAACATAATCGACACATGTTTGTATTGTCAGGATCAAGATAGTTAATGCTGTGACTTGTCTACCTAAACAGGGGAAACCTGTTTGGCGTTGATTTGGAGCAGCTCTTTCACTGGAATAATGCGATGATCAGCTTCGCAGCCACTCAGTTCCCCGCCGGCAAGATCCATGATAGTAGCTCGAATGTTCTCAAGAGCCCTTTTCTCGGCCTCGAGCCCACACTGGTGCACTTCGCTGCTTCCGTTATGGTCTCCAAGGTAACGCTTCTCCGCCAGCTGTCTCAATAGGCAGGCGTAATTGCGTGCTTTACGAGAAGGAGCGAGATCCTGGTCGTCATCGAACAAGTTTAATTTTTGCCCGTGTTCCACTTCCAGAGCTACCGATGCAGCGCTGATCTTGGCTCTTAGCAAATGATTGGCGTAAATGAAGACATTAGCGCCAGCATCGGCCAGGACACTCCGATGCGTCTTGGAATAAGACGTAGGGACGACGATGAGGGGCGTTTCTTTATCGTCATCACGGAAGCTGCGTAGGAAACTGAGGATTTCGCCGGGATCCTTGCTCTTACTGTGGATCATGATCCCGTCAGCCCCGGCTTGGCAGTAGATTTTAGCTCGTTCCAGTGCATCTGCGAGTGCAGCATCAACAGATTGTTTCTCCTCTTGGTCGTCCTTGCTGGAGACACGAGTAGTGAAGCTCTCAATGCGGGCCGTGATCATGACGTCCTTGTCTTGAGATGCTTGTTTGAAAGCACGAATAACGTTGGCAAACTCCTGGGGGTCTGCTTGACCCTGCTTGTCAGACGTGGCGAGAAGGGAATTGACTTTCTCCCCAGGTTTTCCAAGAGCCTTGTCTTCGATGATGACCATAGAGACACCTTTCAGCGCCAGAACCGACACAAGAGCCGGGATGTCTTTTACATCACCTCCACTGTCGGCGTCAAAGGCCGCACAGAGCGGTCGTCCGTTGTTTTGGAGTGGCTTATATACCGGCGTAGCCAACGAAGCTCGGGTCAAGGGTGAGATCAGCTCAGTATCGGGGACTCCCAGGATAGTTGTCTGGGTAAGCCCGCTGATCCAGACACCGTCAAAGGCTTGGCCGTTGTCAGCGATTGAATCGCGGACGAGCTCAGTTGAGGCACGATCATGGACCTCGCAAATGCGAATGGGCCCATTATTCTTGGAAAGGACATCTCGGAATGTAGTAGACATGATTGTTTGTGGGGCAGTTGCGTTATGCTTAAGAATGCTTATGATTGTGGAAGTCGCTTGTTTGCTGACTGATAGAGATTGAGTCAGTTCCAAGGTTGATTCCCTTGCAGATTATATACTTGTCAGTAACTAGAAAGAATAACATGATATGTGCAAATGTTCTAATCAAGGAAGGTGGTAATACAGGAACTACGGAAGCCCAAATGCAGTCAGAGGTACGACTCCCTCTGCAGCCAAGACACCCGTGAATGCGTCTCCAAATCACATGAAAGTTCACATATTGTTACAGCAGATTACTACGCAGATCTAATACTCTAATAAGGCAAATGCTCGCAAGACCAATTCCTGATTTTGTCTTATTATGCAGAATCCTTCTGTGCAACTTGTTTCCTATGTTGTGTCTTCGGATTTCATTGAAAGTCCACCAATCGTATTTCTGTTGATGGTGTTATTGTCTGAGACACACTTGACTTGTCAGACTTTTGCTACCTAACAGAGCTCAAAGTGGGATCAGGATTACAAAGCTATTGCGAGATGGTCTGGAGGAAGCGGGGACAAGAGCTGGAGAGGTTGTTGAGCAAGTCATCGTGGGAGCATGATCTACCTCGGTTCCTTGTTCCTAGCTTTCGGATGAGAGATTATTTCCAAGTTCAATGAGTGCTTCCAACATGACTGCTTGAGTATAAGAACCCCATTTCCCCCTAACTTTACTTAGGAACTGAATTCCATTCAATTGTATCAATATCTCACCCAACAACAGAGAATATGGGCTCCTACTCAATCAGTTCACGATTCAAGGACCTTGAGAACGTTCCTCTTGACCCTCATTATGCACTTAAAGAGGCTTTCCAAGCTGATTCAGACCCAAGAAAGGTAATCCTTGGGTCAGGTTTGTATCGAGATGACAACTCCAAGCCTTGGGTACTTCCAACAGTCCAAAAGGTAGGATCACGATCCTCTTGCGATTGAGACAACGCTAACGATCCAAGGCCGAGGAGGTTGTTAAGAAGGAGCAAGACTCCGGGCGTTATGAATATCTGCCGATCTCGGGATATTCCCCCTTCGTCTCTACAGCTCGACAAGTACTTTTTGGTCCCCTTGGCTACAACGACAGTCATCTGGTCTCAATCCAAACCATCTCAGGAACAGGAGCCAACTTTCTTGGAGCGCGCTTCTTATCTGAAACCCTGAAACCATCTGCTGTCTGGCTTTCGGACCCCAGCTGGGTCAATCATGCTAACATTTGGGGTCTTGTTGGTGTCGACGTGAAACGGTACCCTTATTGGCATGTAAAGACCAAGGCACTGGACTTTGATAATATGATCAGGAAGCTTGAGACTGAAGCTGTTCCTGGAGATGTTATCTTGCTCCATGCCTGCGCTCACAATCCCACCGGTGTCGATCCTACCAAGGAGCAATGGAAGGCAATTGCCGACATTTGTCAGAAGAAAAGACTCTTCCCATTTTTCGACTGTGCCTAGTAGGTCCTAACATGCCATCCTGTTTCCTTGCCATTGCTAACGTATCTTGTTCAAAGTCAAGGATTCGCGACAGGAGATCTTGATGATGACGCCTGGGCTGTCCGCCATTTCCTGAATCGTGGTACTATGGAACTCGCCGTTTGCCAGTCTTTCTCCAAGAATATGGGTCTGTACGGAGAGCGTGTCGGTGCGCTGCACATGTTTTGTGCAACGTCAACTGAGGCCGAGAAGGTTCGAGGTCACCTCTGTCGTCTTCAACGAGGGCAAATCTCTCAACCCCCGGTACATGGAGCGAGGCTTGCAGCTACCATACTCTCGGACTCAAAGCTGTTCCAAGACTGGATGACAGACCTTGAAGAAATGAGTGATCGGATCAAGGACATGCGAAAAGCCCTTTATGAGAACCTTGTGGCTCTTGGCACACCAGGTAAATGGGATCATATTGTCTCACAGGTAAACCTATTCTCCTGATATGGAAGTGCCATGTTATCGGAAAGAGGCTGACTTTGACGTGATTAGATCGGCATGTTTTCGTACACCGGATTGACGCCAGAGCAAGTTGCATCTATCCAACAAGAAAGTCATGTTTATATCTTGGCATCGGGTCGCATTTCTATCGCAGGACGTAAGTTGAATCGTGATTCGCTATTGAGAACAAAGTCTAACTTGGGTCTTTACAGTCAATAGTGGCAATGTTGAGTATGTAGCGAAGGCATTGGACAAGGCTGTCAGGCTGTCTCAGTAACTTTTTATACCGCTATTGAGAGGAATAAATCTGTATTGAAAATAAGGCTCCACCAATCTATGTATCGCCATCCGTGCCCGGCCCTCCATCTCTATATAAAATTAATGAACCACCATCAGATCTCCAGCCCTTGCACCCCTAGTACTTGGAGCATGCTTTGACAAAGCTGACTACAGTTTTGGCAAGACTGTTTTCAAGATCCGAGGGATTGACAGTTCCGATGAGCGGCTGCACAACCTTGGAAGCCGAGGCAGGGAGATTCAGCGCCTGGATCAACTGAGGGTAATCTGTGAACGATCCATGCACGGTACCGTCGATTGTGATCATTTTCTTGCTTCCTCGAAGGTTGGCAAAGAACTTGTTCCACGTGGCATCCTCCTTGTTATGGTTCGGACGACCGACGAGGAAGAACGGCTTGTCAAGGCCTTGACTGAGAGCAGGCTCGAAAATCTGTCCGTCAAAGTCAATCCCGCCACAGATTCTCTTGTCTGACAGGATCGCCACTGCTGCACTAGCGCCTCCGAGGGAATGACCGAGCGCGACGATTTTGCTCTTATCAATAGACCCAGGAAGACCTTTCAATGCCCTCTTGTGGAAGGAGGATTGCAGAACTTCCGAGATGACGAAAGAGACATCCTCTGCCCGGACCTAGGAAACATTTTAGTCAAGTCGCAGACAAAGTGTGAAATAATATACCTTGGTAAGTTTGATAAGAGACTTCGTAGTCTCCGGGATATTCCCGGTCATGATTGTGTTGCCATCAGGAAACTCAACGATATCAGCATCATAAAGATGGTCGATCAAAACCACAACGTTGCCAAAGCTAGCGAACGAGCGAGCCATGTTGCTATAAAGAAGCCGGGAGTTGCCAGCACCAGGAGAGAAGATAACCAGAGGAAATCGCTTCTTGCTTCCACAGCCCTTTGAAGTATCGGGAGGTGTACAGACAGAGTACTCGAAAGCTGCAAAAGTCTCATTGGAGAGACCCATGCTCTGTGCCTTCTGTCCGTAGAGTTTCGCGACAGCCGGCGTCATGTAGGGGACGACTTTTTCAGAGCACGATGATGAGGTGACAGGCCAGAAAATGGAAGCAAGAACATTTCGGTGACCTCGCTTTGGGTCGTAAGGGTCGATGCGATGTTTGTCGATCATGGTGTGGGTGCGAACAGCGACGCTGTAAGGTCCGTTTGGTTTCGGCAGTTCAATGGCATTCCCAAGTCCGACAAGGGACAGGAGGAGAAGGTTGAACTTCATCTTTGGGTTGGGTGAATGGGTTTGTTTAGTTGTTGCGAAATGAAGAAGAGAGCGATGGTGAGATGAAACAATCTTGGAGGAACCAAACTCTTACTTATACACCGGACACATTGGATAGTCATTCTGTCACGGCATGCCTAATTCAACTTAACTTGAATTAATTCCATCGATGTTCTAGAAACCCAAGCATTGCTATACCTAATCTGGTCAAGTTCGAGCGAGTTAACTTCTGTCACGAGAAGAGCTGGGACCAGGATTACGACGCTGATGAAGCTAAAGTTCAGCTCTCAATGAAGAACAAGAACATGATTGGCCCAAACCGCGTCACGACGGTAGCGTCGCTCAATTGTTTCTCAATCGGGTATAGCGACCAGCTGCGCCTAATCTCGCTCAATCACTGCCGCTTTCAGTATAAATCCAATGTTGATAGCCATTGCCAAAACATCGTCAGCAACGGCACTTCAACACAATACCTGAAAATGCCTATCGGTCCATTTGATAGGCGCAAGAAGCGATCACGGTGTCTTCAATGCGCTGCAAGTCATCTCAAGGTCTGTACCGGCCTACGACATCTTGCATAAGCAGCTAACCTTACACTGATTAGTGCTCGGGTAGCTTTCCGTGCAGCAACTGTCAAAGAAAACGAACCAGCTGCAATTTTGAGAAACAGAAATCTCCGCAGATCTGGATTAATCACACAGACCCCGACATAAAGCTTACCACTCGTGAAGCTTGTCCTCCTCCCAACACGCAAACACCCGCCCGATTGATGATCGCGCCTTCAACTCGTGGGACATATTATCTGCCTCGCTACTTCGATGTATTTCTGCACCGCAACAGCTTTAACCCCGGGTCAAAAGTCTCCATTGACGTAATGGCCTTGATGAAGGACCAGGGCTCCGACACCTTTCTCCACAATGCTGTGCTTGCGCTTGGGGCCATGCAGGCTGTCAAGTTTGGTTCAGCAGAGGGTATAAGTCCAAACAAGGCGTACGATTCAGCTGTCTACTACTACTCAAACTCAGTAACGGGGCTACGGCAAGCCCTGACCAAGTTGAACCATGGAGACAGCGCGCTTCATTCTATATTGTGGACCACACACTTGCTGGGGCTGTTCGAGGTGAGTCGCATCATCCAATTGTACCGCCGATAACAGTAATTACTAATATTGCAAAGCTTATGACTGATGCGACAGGGCAAGGTTGGTTACAGCATTTGGTAGGCGGCACTTCCAAGGCTCTCGTAGCAGCCGGTCCCACAGTGTGCCTGACAGGTCGGGGTAAGCGATTCTTCACTGAGATACGTATCTTCGAAGTTTGCAGAGCTATCATATTTAATGAGCCCACGTTTCTTGCGAACTCAGAGTGGAGGTTTCTTACAGCAAGCATACATCCCATTGGGCAGGGTGAGGACTGTGGTTTAAATGCCCTTTTGGACATTATTACTTCATGTTCAACGCTTCGTGTCCGGTATGTAGTACCCGCTGTCGAGGAACATGTCTGCTGACTTTCTCTAGAGCTTGCACACTTCTTTACTCCCTAGAGTTGCAATCAAATGGACAGCGCCAGAAGGACATCAATGACGCTTGCGGCATTGCTCTGGAAGGCTTCCGTTTGAGGCAAGCTCTCGTCGACTGGGAAGCCAATATGACGGCGTCCGAAAGCTCAAAGGCAGCTAGTCACGATTCTACGGCTGGAGCTTTCTTCATGCTTGCTAAAGCATTCTTCGCGGCAACGAGCATCTATCTATCAGGAGTCTTCGACTACGAGATGCCACATTGGCAGGACATGGGTATTATAGCCCCGACGCTAAGCGAAGATGAGATACAAGTACATGTCGGAGACATCTTGACGTATACACGGGGAATCATATTCAACTCTTCCATTTCTCAACTGCTGACGCTTTTCCCACTTCGAGTTGCTGGGGCGAGGTCTTGGGAGACTTGGCAGCAGGAGTCCATCATGGACAGTCTTTCGGCAATTGAGAAGTCCTTTCCAGTTGCGGCTTCTTTTAGAGCAGACTTACAGGGTGTATGGTCCCGAAGAGGGTTATTGGCATGAAAGGAAGCAGCGATGTTGGCGTCAATTGAAAGGTAGTTTAGCTCATATTCCAATCCGGTGGGGAGACAGAACATCCTGTCATCTGGACTTAGGAACTTAGTTGGAATTTATTAACTTATTAAAAAGTAAAGGTCATCATTAGGTATGCTGAGGTTCGCGTCGAGTATCTTCACGACTGTAGGGTTCAAGCTCGACAGTGAAGGTGTCATCAACCCGAATACCTGCATTTTGCCCATTTGCCAAGATACCCTTGTCCGAGCCATCATCACTCAATCTCTCCCACTTGTTTTCTCCACGATTGACGTGGGTAGATGTGATCCCTCGGTCGGTGGGGTTTGTGAAGCCGCGTTTTTGACCCCGAGAACTGCTATCGCCTATTCTTCCACCACCGATTGTTATTAGAGTATTCGCGTTGGGGGTTCCGGACGATGCTTGGGTTTCGCGGCCGAAGGCTCGTTTGTAAAGGACGCGCAGAGATGGAAGTGACGCGGCAATGCATCCTATTCCTAGTTCGACACAGGAAAACAGGACAATCATGCCAATGTAGTCTACTACTTGTTAGCGCTAATGCTCGTGGTAAAATGACAGAGTTAAACGCACATTTGAGATTGTTTTCGGGCTCTCGGTAATGCGAAATAAACGGGGCTCGAGCGACAGTAGCAATTGATGCGCTAGAAGTGGATTAGTTGGGGCTAGTTTGGGTTCGAAGAGGAGACCTTACACAGAGGCTAGAGACAAGAGTCCAAGGACTTGCAGTTTTGCTTTGAATGCCATCTGCGTTTTCCATAGCAGTATTCCCGGTAAAACAACACAGCCAACATCAGTGACGATACTTGTAGCTGTATTGGTATGACTGATTCCAATCAAGGTTTCGGTGCTTGCACAAGTCGCCTTTCCTTCCAATACCAGATACGTATTCCAGTTGGCTTCTACAGGTCGACAAAATGTTAGAATACCAAAGAACGTGACGCAGAACGATGCCCAAGTTAATGCAAAGAGCACCCAGATTGAGTATTGAAGTAGCGGGACGGCCTTGGCTGCGATTCTTCTGAGCGTTACGCAGACGGAGGTTTTGATCAGAGCGACGGCGACAACGTAGACGGTGATCCAAATAATGTAGAACTTTTGCGACTCGGCTTGTAAATACGTGTTGAGGTTTTCGTTTTTCGAGCCAATTCCGACTGAGATCGCGTGCACGGCGAGACCTGTATCAGCGATGTAAATTACCTGGCAAGTCAGCATATTAACCGGCAATATCAGGGATGGTTCTTACCACGGCTCCTACAATGAGCCAGTCATCAAGCCCAAAAGTACCATCCTTCATGCGAACTATCGCTCGCAGAGCAACTGTAATTGTAGCCAGAACAACGGCTACCAGGATAATAGTGGTCATCGCCAGAGGGAAGCCCTCCAGGGTGACGGATCGGACACTCTCATCTACCATGGTGGACTATGCATTTGGACCCTGTGAATTTGTGCCGTAGAGTTGACCCTCATGAGTTATATATACTGGTAGATGTTTACTAGGCGATAAGGTCGCAATGAGGAATATGATCTGTTCCTGGTGGTGAGGTTGAAGGTTCTGCGAAAATAAGGTCAGTCACAGGATTGTCCTCCTCTTCACCAGTCCAGAATCTCGATAAACGGGGACTCATTGCCTGCAGGTACCACAATTCATGAAGGGTAATGCTACCAATGGCCCAACTTACGAGAAACAATCCTTCAATACAAACAATGGGCCATTAAAAGTTTCCATTATTCAAGCGAGTCCAGAAAAGCAACTCTCAAACAACGTTCTCCAGAAACAACCAATCAAGGGTTCTGTTCAGACCCGAAGGATTCGCGTGGAAACGTTCCTACCAAGCCTGTGTCTGGACCCGGAAGCATTGATTCAAAAGGTGTCTCTCGTGGGTCTTTGTGCTATTGGAAGCGGGTCTTTTGAGAGGAATGGTCCGATTGATCCTTGCGTCGCGAAGAACTTGTCTTGCTTTTTCTCACCGCAGATGAGGCTGCAGATGAACATCTGTCGGCCAACAGCGATCCGTATTTCCGGGAGCGAGATTTCCACATGCAGTGTTTACCGAAACATAGAAACAAGAATAGAGGATCAATTCTTATTTAATTTGTCAAACGACCAAGGTTTGAGTGTTATGAACTCCACTGGGATAAGCACTACGGACGGTACTAGTTCTTGAATAAAGGCCCCCAAAATATAGGGCTGTAGCTTTGCTCCAGAGAAGGAGCTTAGCAGTTGAGATCTGCGCCAGTTAAGAATCACCCGTCACTAGTCTACTGTTTTTTTCCGACGCTAACCTCGTCCTGTAATTTTGCCCAACCTCGCTTAAATGAGGTCTCTCCGTTATTCGTGCGCTTGTGATCCTACCGGTTTCCGGGTCCGTGGTCCGCCACTAGGTGGATATCCGGATATCCACCTTGCGTTCCAGACGTTTCGCTCGAGACAATCAAGACAATCGAGGCAGCATTATTATGTGATGCAACTTTAAACATGTTTTCTTATACTGTATTCGTAAGAAGATGCAATGCATCTCTATGATCATAGTAATATGCGGGGTTGTTGTGCTTTAATTGATTGCAGCGCCCTCGCAGAGCCGACAAAGCACATGGCCCTGAATATTACCAGGGTCAAGGGTTTTCTACAGGCACCATCTTGGCATGATTCGTTCCCCTATGAAATGGGCCGATATTAGTGAATCCTTCGAAGAACGTTCCAATCCATAGCCTGTCCTCATGTTCGATTCCCACCCAGTTCAAGGTAACCGTAGCCCAAGTACAAGGTCAGATCATTTGTTATTGGTTAACGATACGGCTGTATCTCGTGACACTGGTTCTTATTACGTCGCCTGTAACTCAAATTCATCACAGACTTGAATCTGTCTCCGTGGAATTCTCTTCCTTTGTTTACTTCGACAAACACTGTGCCATCATGACTGATCGACGAGAAATCAACGTACGGCCCATTGGGGTTGGGAAAGACGCCCCTGATGAAATTTTCCAGCTATCTGACCTGGATCATCTTATGCCCAAGCTCTATGTGCATATGATTGAGATTTTCGAGCTGCCACAAAACATACCAAAGGACACCATCGTCAACAGACTCATCGTGGGTTTGGAGCGTGCACTCTCTGACTATCCTATCTTGACAGGTAAGCTACTCCAGATGGAAGTACAGGCCTGTTACTCATGTTGGACGGTAGGAACTTTGCACTTTGACAATGATACGAAGCGCATTGTGGTGAAGAGGCAGGCCGATTCCTCACTCAGTCTTCACATCAAGACTGCTACAACAGATGACATCCCTTCCTTCTCTGTTCTCGACAGGAATGATTTTCCGATTCATGTTCTCGACGCGCCAAAGGTTCTACCAGAGCCCTTCGTCGGTGCACGCTTCCCCGTTCCAGGTCTTGACACATCCGTCACTGGACCTCCAGTCGGGGGAGCACAAATTACATTTATCGAAGGTGGAATCATCATAGGCCTTGCTATTACTCATCAGGTTTGCGATGGACCAGGCTTCGAGAACTTTTTAACGATCTGGTCAAAACATGCAGCTCAAGCTACAAGAGGGGAGTCGATCAATGGTTTCAGTGAGTCCAAGGCTGAGATACCTTCCCGCGACATCTTCACTTTGCAGGAGAAGCCCAAGATCACTTCCGAGGAACAAGAGAGACTTGTGGCCAAGTTTCCTACCATGAAACTTCGAGATTGGCCGCCTCCTCCGCCGCCTGCCGACTTCAAGATGCCAGCAGTGAAGACCCGAATTTGGCACTTTCCCAAGAGCAAGCTTCAAACTCTCAAGGAACAATGCAGCGTTGGACTAGAACCAGGGACTTGGATTTCTACCTACGACGCAATCTTGTCAATTATGTGGCGTGCGACTGTGCGGGCCAAGTCATCGGTGCTGAAGCCCGACCCAAACGCCCTTTCCAAAGCCGTCCATGCTGTAAATGGTCGCGGTCGCACGGGCTGGCCTCTCTCAGACCGATATATCGGCACAGCCATCACCATGCCGCAGTCAGAAAAGCTTACTGTAGCCGAAGTTCTCGGCGAATTAGAAACAACATTACCTGTTCTTGCTCGAAGAGTCCGCGAGAGTACTAATTCGGTAAACCCTGAGTATCTCTCTGATCTTGTCAAATACGCCGCTGCTGCCCCTACTCTTCAATGGTCTGAATTAGACATGCATTGGGTGCTTGGCCTCGACTGTATGGCGTTTGATTGGCATACAATGAAGTCGTATCAAAAGCATGACTTTGGATTTGGAACACCTGCAGCATTGAGATGGCCGCATCCCAGTTTTGAAGGTTTCTTCTTCGTTCTCCCCACGAGAGCAGGGGTCCGGAACGCTGGTGAGGATGAGGGTATTGAAGTTTGTTTTGGTCTCGAGGAGAGATGTTTCGCTGAGCTGGAGAAGGATGAGGAGTTTGCGAGGTATGCTGAGCAACGTGGACTGGGCATATAATGATATGTGTAAGAATGTGGGGATAATGCGACAGATTGTTTCAAGTCTAATAAGAAGTTTAATCGTACTGCTAGAGACGGTGCATTCGCTGCGCTGTATTCTGACTTGAAGCTTCATTCCTGTTGAATTCTTTCAATCGCATCATGTGATATCTTCCAATAATAATAAGCAACCATAACAGTGGTATTGGGTGACTAGAATGACCTTCTTCCGTCAAGGGAACAAATATAACAAGTCATAATGCCAACGATGCAATGCCGTTCAAACCCATCGAATTGTGCGTCGTAGAGTCGAACAACTCTTTTACACTTCTCTGTTGGCCAATTTGGTTGGTGATAAAGCGGGAATACCAGATATCTCCCCTGTCAGCCACAGGACGCCACCAACAGACGGCATGGGTGGTTCCACCGAGACCATTGATAAGATCAATGTACTCTGTAGATAAGATAAGCTTATCAGTTCAATGTTCCTAGGTCGAGTTGGACACTACCCTACAGGTCTTTGACGACAAGGCAGTGTTAACAGCAAGACTCAGGGTATAATTCTTTTTGCAGTAAAAGGCATTTATATTTAAGTTTAGATCGCTTCTATGTTATCTTGTTATATTGAAAAAGGTTCAAAACTTGCTAATTAAATACGCAGTCTTCAAACACTCGTCTACACTCTTTTCCAACGGCAAGCATGACATAAAACTGATAATCAACGTCTGGTGCCCACACGGACACCAAGCATTACGTATCAAAGCAATACTTATGAACGCTGGAATACAGCCTGATAAGTCGGGACTACAACACAACAGTCAAAAAACTCACTTGTGATGGATTCTCTTTATTGTCTCTGTCCAGATGTCACTGTCCCGATCCGGATCTCGGGACCCGTTGGATATTTACAACGGCTGTCTCGGCAAAAGTAAGATTATTTTAACCGAGCCTCGTACTTATACTAGTATGTATTATAACTCAAAAGTCCCTCTGTTACTTCAATCCCCGTTGGTCTCAACTCAAAACTTATTACTCATTCCAGTGGCAGTCTCCGAACTGCATGTTTTTTATTCTCTTCCGGTTTTTTATCGGGCTGGTTCAATCAGACGAGTTTTGCTTTTTAACTCCACTGTGTTTCTCAAGTGAGGTTTCATCAGACTCGTAGCTGACAATACTGAAACTTTTCCTTCAATGGACTTTTCTTTTTCTCAACTGGCACGACAGTCATGTCACTTTTTAAAGCTCGGCACAAGCGGCACGACAGAACTAAACGAGAGATCCTCCGTATTGTAACCCTGTTCCGCCCCAGTTGATCTGCTATGCCAAGCTCATCTTTTACCAGTTTCTGCAGGGATCAACTTTCTGCCGGATTCTCGGTCGGGTCGATCTCTTCGGGGACTCGCTCCGAAATACCCTACTAAAGATCCCGATGGTACTCTGTACAATTAGCCAAATACCACCGCAATGTCCTTCTGTTGGGACTCGTAATTCGGGGAGCGACTCTGCCGTGACTGTGCCGCTGATGCATAAACTCAATTAATAAGGGACCAACCTGTCTCAAAGGGCCGGAAAAAGAAATCCGATGCGTGATACGAGCTGTTGGATCCTTACCAGGGCCAGCCAGTCATATTGTCCGACAGAATGCGCTCTTCCTTACAGGCTGTTTCGTGATCCCTGCCTCTCCCCATTGCCACAGCATCGAACTGAGTGATTCCGACCACTCGCTGCATGTACCTTGCATTCTACCGTTTTGCAGACGAACTGATACGGACCAACCGTACTGTTGAAGCACCTGCATCGGCACCTCTTTCCCCTGGTGCTAACAACTTTGAGCCAGATGCATATCTCCGCGTCAGAGAAGGTCCGGAGTAGGCAAATTACCAAATGAGTGTGGTACGAACCCGGGTCTCCGTTGACAGAACATCCTTAGAAACTCTCATAAGGGTTGCCGTTCTAGCCCTCATGTCATAGGATAATTGTGCCGATTAGAACTTAATCTCCTAGTGATGTTTGACGTGCCACATACCGCGTTCATGTATGTCAGACGACGCGGGAGAGGCTTTTAGATTTAATTGACGCCAATCCCATATTCGTTAGCCTTCAAGTTGTCACCAACGTCCATTCTTTTTAATTAAAACTTCTTTTGCTCAGTTTGCTTTTTGTTTTATATTCGCCATGTCTGGCGTTGCTAAAGAGGCCGTCGTGGTAAGTTCAATGGAACCTTCCACTGCAAATCCTTTCCTAGATCATGTTCGCTTGCTAACGCTGATCGATCTTACAGCCCATCGAGGCCGTGCTTTTTACAGTAGCATCACTCCTCGTCCTTGCTCGATTGACCCTTCGAACGATCCGCCAACATCAAAGCCTCACGATAAGCGACTGGTTTCTCGTCGCATCATGGTTCGACGCCGCTGCTCTGTTTGGTACCGACACCGCCGTATACAAGTTGGGAGGAATGGATGAATATGATCCCGATGCGCCACCACGACCTGTGGAAACGACAATTGCTTTGGCCAAGATCACCTTTGCTGGAAACTACTTTTACGACACGGGTATCTACCTACCGAAACTGGCATTGCTTGCTCTTTACTTCAAGCTCATCCCAGCGACGCTTCCTACGCTGCGCAAATGTCTTTATGCAACGACGGCATTGACAGGAACATTCATGGTCACGACCTGCTTTATCGATACATTCTGGTGCGGTTCCAATGTGGCTGTCAATTGGGATCCCGAAAGAGACTGTAGCACCTTTGAGTCAAAGGTGGTCTTCCGCATTGACTGGGCAATGAATCTTGTCTCTGACATTCTCGGTATGTTTCAACCTCTCGGACTTTACAATTGAGTCTAATATAGCAATTCAGTATTTTGCCTTCCCTTTCCTCTTCTTTTTGGACTTCAACTCAGCCGACGGTACAAGGTGGGTCTGGTGGCCATTTTTGCATCGGGGATCATCACGCTCGGAGCAAGTATTGCCAGATTTGTCACAATTGATGTGATTCACGCATGGACCAATGTTTGTAAGTCTTGGCTGTCGCTTCCAACCGCTTTGACCACTGTTACTCACATCTCCAACCTAGACGTACTATCAATGACTGAACTTGCCGCCGCCATTGTCGTCGTGTCACTGCCAGCACTAAAATCCCTTCTACACGGCCTTGGTCTGCGCTCTACAAAACAAGGGACAACGCAAACGGGGTCTGGCTACCACAAACATTCAACAACAGTCAATTCAGCGAGTCACTTCAACAAACTCTCCAGCGGCAGAGACCGCCATGTTGAGCCCTATGGAAATAGTGCGCGTGTGGCCGCAGTCCCCGAGGAGGACTCCGGTAGCGAAGTGGAGCTGACAAACCTTCATGGGATTTACAAGTCGGCCCGCGTAAGCGTGACTTATCAGCGAAGAGAAGACGAGGATTGGCAGGGGGCGGCAGGAGGGAAGGGGACGGGGAAAGACCGGAATGACGGGAGCTTTCCCAAATAGTATTGATCGCCTGTCAGAGGGAGCAAAAGTGTGGATGCAGCGGAACAACTTAGTTGGGAAACAGCCGGATATAAACGACGTGCGATTGGCACTGCTGCACGAAATGGGGTTTGACACCTGTACAGTAACCAAGACCCATAATGAATAGACTTTCTACTGGACGTTACTTGTTGAAAGAAGAAAATAAATCACTCTGATCAATTCCACAACTGTCAACGTCTTCAGGGTTCATAAAGTGGCGTAGACACCTGAAATAAGCATAATCTCCGTCTACGAGGGCCATGTAGTCGGTCATTGGTGTATAAACCAAAACTCTGCCTCTCTTCTGCACTGCTGCAAATTGAGACTCCCAACCAACACATGCAGCGTCTCGTCTCAAATCCTACCTCCCTGGCCATGTGGCAGGATGTTGGCGCAGGGTTTATCTTGGGCTTGCCGGTATCTACGGACAACAAGCCGCGAACCAATCAACTACCTTCATCATCAGAGGTCTTCAAGGGTATCCCATGCATCCCCAGTTTTCTCTCGTAACCCTTGAAAAGCCGTTGCATACTGAAATTGCTTCTTTCTTCATTCTCTGATCTGACACTGGTTGGTTATTGGTGTTGGTCCTCGTCTGACTATGTGCCTCACAGCTGCAGCGGATAAAATCACGCCACGAATGCCTCCAGGGACCGTTTTGTGTTACATTTCATGCGTTGCAAAATTCATTTTGCAACCGAGGTGGGTTCTTTTTTTCTTCCATGTGGCGTCGAGAATTAAAGAGTGCTTGAATTAAAAGTCCCAATAGGTCTTGCGTGTTAGAAGCTAATCCGCATCCTTCCTCCCTCTCTTTCTTTTTTCTTTTCTTTTCAGGTCAACGTTCATACTTTAGTCCACGAGACCACGAACCTTCAAGATGGCGTTCAGAATCACTGGCAAGGACTGTATGGTGAGTTGCTTCTCTGCCTTGCGACAGTCTCTGCCGATCAATTGCTTATATAGTTCTAGATCTCGGAATGGATCCTACTGGCAATGGCGTACGTCTTTGTCGGCGCCCGGATTTACGCTCGCCTCTTCCGCGCCCGTCAGAAGCTCGATACATCGGATTGGCTGTTGATCGTTTCCGCTCTCAATGCCCTTGGATTGATCATCTGTGATACACTCACTTATCAGATGGGCGTTTTGGATGAGTATGAGACTTCAGTCAGACTCTCAAAGGTAAGCCCTTTCGAAGCCTCACAGTGATAATTACGACTAACGTGTATCCAGATCTCGTTCGCTTCCAACTATTTCTACGACTTCGGAATGGGTTTTCCCAAGCTCAGTATGCTGGCCTTTTACTGGGCTTACTTCCTCCCCTCGAACGGTGTCAGCTCCGCCATGCGCAAGACCCTATATGGCATTACTGCCTTTGTCTGCATTTCATACCTGGTCATCCTCTTCGACGATACCTTCTTCTGTGGCAAGGATGTCTCCGTTCAGTGGTCGCAGGAGGAGGGCGCTTGCAGTGTTTTCTACGCACCTGAGCCATTCATTCTCAACTTCACTCTGAACCTGGCGTGCTACTTTGCCGTTTACGCTCTTCCCCTAATTCTGCTTATCCAGGGCGTTCTTAAACCCTCCACCGGAGTCACTGTTACCTTCATTCTGGGAGCTCTTACCATTTGCACCACTATGGTCCGATTTATCACCCTCAAGGTCGGAACTGGCCAGGAGAACCTTGTCTGTAAGTCTTTATCTTTCACAAATCCAGAGCACACGAACAAGACGCTAACATGGCTTCTAGACCCTCTCAGTATGGTCGAGATGGCGCTTGCTATCACTGTCGTTGCCCTTCCTGGATTGAAGCCACTCGTCAGCCGTACCGAGAAGCACGAGACTACCCACGAGACTTTCGAGATTAAGAACTAAGATAGGGATATGACAAAACAGGCAGGGTCTGGTCATAACTGATTGTCAAGTCTGTCGCATAGCTATCTTATGGCAGCAAATTAATATAGATTCATATATCTGATACGTGTTGATTATTTAGAGTATTCCCTATCTCCCTTCATGCTATCTGAGAACCTTGACTCTACCGTGTCATTCCGAGTAAACTGGCTACTAGAGATGAATCTCTTGAGAACATACCGTATAGTGATTCCGACAAAGAGAACTTTCTTCATCAGCCCATGAACCCACTCACAAGTGCCTGCAACAAAACATTCAGCCCTTGTTACGTGAAAGTTGCCCAAGCTATCCTCCTGTTAAAAAGGTTATCTTATTAATCATAATAGAAACAGGATTATCTTCCTTACATCAATTGATGATTAAATTAAGTTCAAAGGATTAGTACTAAGCTAGTTAGATTAATGTAGATTCTTTTCAGTGTAAACCGATTTTAGATATAGATTAGTGTCAGAGATAGTGGGGTAATGCTGATTTGTTACTGATTGGTAAAAGTTGTATAGAATACACGTGACGCACCCGCTGGGAAGTGACACTAAAATCGTTAGTAGGCGTAGAGTTTGCACTCGCGACAAATGACCTGTTTGTACGGCAACTTGCAACGACTTGGAGAAGCCTTTATATTATATCAAGTCTAGCATTTATACGGCATGTCCCGCATCGCCAGTAGTGATACGTCTGCCTTGCCACAAGTTGTCCAGGAAAGGGGCTCCTTGCGCACGCTGGAGAAGGGCAAAAGTCAATTCATCGGCAGCTCCAGCGGTATCTACTTTGTAAACACGGTTCGAAGAGCCTTCTCAGATGCTAATGCGCGTCTGTCTTCTCGTTTTCTCGATACCACTCACCCGAGTCCCGAGGAATGTATCGTTGCTGATGGCGAGGATGAACAGCAATCTTCCACCGCGCCACGCAGAGCCCACGGCGACAACTTTGGCCCTTCTGCAGCTGCCTCTACACCAATGTCCTCTTTGACATCATCCTTTTGGTATGGCCCTGGAATACCTGCTGGACTTGGCCGTCCACCTCAGCCCGAAGTTGCAAAGCATCTTTTCATGACGTATTTCCAGACATGGCATCGATTCTTCCCCTTTTTGCACGGCCCATCGCTCCTCAAGGATATGGAGGATCTCTATAGTTCTTTCCACCAGCAGCAACCAAACCATGGTGCAACATCAGAGCCCATCACTCCAAGGGTCCCGATGAACCTTGCAAAAGTCATCATTTTGCAGTGCATTTTCAATATAGCCAGCCTGCATGGCAACAGCCAACTCCCAGTCGCGTCTGAGATCCAAAGGCCTATCGACATGCTCTCTTATCTTCCCGGCCTTGCTGTCAAAGGAGATCTTGTTTCTATTCAAGCACTTTTCGCTGCTGACCTGCTCCTCGTCGCACGCATGTCACTCCGTGCAGCTGCAATTGTCAGTGGCCTTCTATCCCGCGCTGTCTTTCTGGCGGGCCTTCATCGTTGTCCCTGCCGCTATGGACAGATTACGGCAGATGATTGCGATATTAGAAAGAGACTATTCTGGTGTATCTATGTCTTTGATCGCTATCTCTCCCAAGCTCTCGGGCACCCGTTAGGAATCCAAGACTCTGATATAGATGTCTGCTCTCTGAGTGGACCTGAGCTTCACCACCCTCGGCTCCACCCCACTGTCCCTCTAAGTTCAAATGACGTTACTGCACCATTGTCTGGACCCTCACCGAACTCACCCGGTAACCGATCTGGGGATATATCCATTTCATCGCGAGAGAGTGGAACAGGTTTCGGTAGGGCAACGAGCGATGATAACTCTAGTGAGAAGCATCATCGTCATTCGGTTTTGTCCTTTCAGGTCCAATACTCGCGTCTTCTCGGTCGCGCTCTGGAACTCTTCCACAAATCTATTCACATTCGATCCATCGACGCAAGGTCAATTCTCTCACTTCGAACAGATATCAACGCATTGTGGAATGCTCTGCCTTCACCCCTACAAGAATTTGATCCCCTTTCTCATGCTAGTACTGATGGAAACCAAAGCCAAGTTTTTAATGAATCGGCATACTTTATCCTGCTCCACAGTCAATTAGTACTTTTAATTCATCGCCCTTGGCTGTCTCTGGAGCCATCCACGCCGGAGTTCCAATCTGCGATCCAGATCTGCATTAGCGAAGCGCGAGAAATTATTAAAATTGTGAGTAAGCAGCATAATGCAGGGTATGCTCTATTTTGGCCGGGCTATCTCTCTGTCACATGGATGGCTGGTATCGTGTTGGCATTTGCATGCCAACTGCGGCTCTACTCGGCGGAAAAAGGCAAGAGGTGAGAAAAAACTTTGAATTGTCGTGCTACCTGATTGAATGAACAGTCCTCCCATTTTTCTTTGTCGTGGAAGGTCCCACAACAACTTGATATGTCTACTGCTATCGCAATTTGGGCGCCTGTGCTGACAAATTCAAGGGAGATTGGTATGTGTCTTGAGGCACTCCTTCATATGTCCGAGCGATGGAAGCTTGCAAAGAATTGCTACACTGTTCTCTCAGACCTTGAAGAGGCTTTCCGGGAGATGGCACAGACTGCAAAAAGACCGCTGCTTGATATCCTGGATTCTACATCCAATACTGTACATCCACCCTCTATTCAACACGACTTAGTTGGGGATCTAGTATCTTCTACTGTTGACTATGAAAGCGGGTCCAGGAAAAGAAGGAGACCACATTCCGACTCGCGCCCTGAATCAACTCAAAACAGCGATGGATTTGGGCAGCCTCCCAATCAAATTCCCACGACTATGGTCAATACGCCCGCGGACGGACCACGGAGCCCTAGCGTCTTGGACGCTTTCAAGGTTACGGGCCTGACTATTGATTGTGATTCCCACTTTATTGGAGATCCAGGCAGACCAAGTAATTGGGACTGTGGAATGCCCGACCTGCTGGCTGACGTTACTTGGGAATCGCTGCTGGCAGGTATTAATCAGGACGATCCCACTTCGGATAACACATTCTTCTAGCTAATCTATTGCAAATGAAACTCAGACATAGGTGGAGAAAGATGTTCTCAGTCTTTTCGCATAGGGAATGTTAACTGGGACTAAGTTAGGCACACCAACTGCTCTGAAGTAGATGGCGTTGAATTGGAGCAGTTTTTCCTTCCATCTAGGGGATTCACCATGCCTACTATAGTAATTGCAGCTGGAGAAGTCTACTCTTCAAAGTTGAGTTCCATGTTAAAGACGCGGGCGGCTGCCGACAGGCATTGAACGGCCCATGGCATAGCTTCTATACCAATGCTATCACTAGGGACGACAGCGATTTTGAGCGGTTCCAACATAATTGACGGTAGGTGTAATTTAATTGACTGAAGGAGGATCTAAGTTATTCTTACATAGGGCACGTTAGTAACCCGGCGGTGCAATTCTAGACTGGCTCTTGTAAATGGATCTCGTCAGAGTGTGGCTTTCGCTTGACTCATGTGCCGGCTCCTCGGTCAAAGTTTTAGCCGCATCTGAGGCATTAAGTTTAAGCGTGTGCGTCATGTCATGAGTCACGTACGTGAACCAAACCTCCTTCCGTCTCCACTCGTCTAGGTATTAATTTCTACCGATGCCCCACTTCCCAGACCAGTTTGCTGGTTCCTCTGTTTCTGTCTGTTTCTGATAGTTTAGCCAACAATTGAGGAAATTGTTATAGCAACGATGCCGCAAGCCCGAGGTCGTGCAGCATGCAATGTTTGCCGATCACGAAAGCAGAAGGTAAGACAAAGCCCTGCACGTATCAGAAATATACCACAATGACTGTCCGAGTTGCTGATACAAACGACTTTCTTGCAGTGCGATGGGATTAGGTACGGCAGCAAATTGCAACATCAAATGAACCAACTGCTTATGTTAGAAGGCCAGCATGCTCAAGGTGTCGAAACTTCGGCTATCAGTGTACTTGGCCAACAGTCTTGAAACGGTAGGGTTTATAAATACACGCCATGGAATGGCAAATACTCATGGCTACCAGGGGTCCACCCAAGGGGTATACGAAAGCATTAGAAAGGCGGCTTCAGGAAACCGAATTGGTTTTAACACGGCTCCTACATTCAACAAATGACAAGGACTTCCTCACTCGCGCCTTCCATGGCGACACCCAAGAGCTAGCCCATGAATTCCATAAGCAATCCTCCGAGCAAATCGCCGAGCACCACTTATCAGGCACAAGCGAACAGAAAAAACTAGCCCTCTTGGATCATTGGGAGCGCTTCCCCCTTCGGACTGCTAATGACGTCAGGCAATGGATCGAGGAAGTTACCAAGGACCCCATTGTGCAAGACGGGGTTGAAATGCAACCGAATGAGAAGATGCAGGAACTATTACAAACAGAGAAACCTCCTGGCGTTATTAACCATGAGCCCATGGCCGATATTCAGAGCCCCGCCAGTACTGGGGATGACCTGTCGGTGGAAAGTCCTTGCCATGCCCTTGCAGTGGTTCAAGGCCCAATATCTCAGGCAACCCTCGAGATTGTATCATCGGTAGAAACCATAAAACCTCCTGCACCGGCAGATAAATCCCATGAAGTGCAAAATATCACCACAGCTTATGAGATTGATTTACCACCCGACTTTAAACATCAATTTCTATGGTAGTGTAGACTAGTATCAAATCATCTTCTTGTTTTCTCCGCAAATGGTAGCTTCAAATCCGTTATATTTTCTCCTTCTCGCTTAGATAGGTGACACTACGCAAGAACGGCTTTGAACTTTACTGTCTATATTCTTCCCTTGGTCATGTCGGGTAGCACGATCCTAAGAGGAAGGAAAAGTCAGGCACATTAAAACTTCTATACGGATCAATTCGTTCTGGCTATTTTTCTATATTCTGCATGTAGAGCTAGAGACGGGTAGCCGGTCATCGAACGGATCGAAGGACTTCAATCACTTTCCAGCAGCGAACGACAGACCTGTCTGGATGTTCACCTTCAATTCCTCAACAGCCTTTCCAAGGAGTACCTTTTCACCATCCGACAAGTTGCCGATGGGAAACAACTCTTGTGCGCCTTGCTCGCCTAGCTTGACTTTGACGGCAAAGTAGTCGACGTGAAGCTGGGTCGAGATCTCCTTTCCTCCACTAATCCCCGGCAGGTAAACATAAGCCTCTTCGATAACTGGAGTTCCGGACCTCGCGGTAATGAGGGCCTTGACAAATCTGAACCCCGCATAAGCCATACACGTCGTAGCACTACCGGCTCCTTGCTTGCTCTTCACAATTTCATCACCACCAAATTGGACTCCTGTGATTACTCGTTAACTACCGGCCTGTATCTGCGTTCTGAGCGGGCTTAATGAGAAAAACCTACGGTTAATAACGTTTGGGAGTTTGGAACCGAGGTCGATAGGTGGTTGAGCTTGGCTATAGAGAGGAAGAATGGTAGCACCACTGTGCCCACCGATAACAGGGACTTTGATAGTGGTAGGATCGGCGTCACCGCCAAGGGCATGTGCAGCAAAGGTTGACGCGCGCACGACATCCAGAGTAGTTACGCCAAAAAGGCGCGCGGGATCGAAGACACCGGCTGCACGCAAAGTCTCGGCTGCGACAGGAACTGTTGAGTTCACTGGATTGGTGACAATACACGAAATTGCCTTGGGGCATGTCTTTGCAACTTCGGTGAAAATGTCTCTAATGATTGAAGCGTTGGTCTAAGAACTCTGTAAGCATGCTACTGGTTAAATAACAGGAGTCGGAGTGCTCACATCAAACAGGTCTAAGACTCTAATTAGTGCTATATCCCAGCAAGATGATTTGTGATGAATAACTTACCATCTCGAGTCATTCCCGGTTTCCTAGCAATCCCAGCAGTGACAACGACAATATCGGCTCGGCTGAGTGCCTTGGCTAAACCATTATCAGCAGGTAAAAAGCCTGAAACAGTCGCCTTTGTGTCAATGTGGTTGAGATCGGTAGCAATGCCAGGCGCATGAATAATATCATAGAGGGCAATTTCAGTAAAAAGGTTGCTCTATACAGACTGTCAGCGTTTTGAATATATGTAAATACGCATATCGACGGACAGCTTACAGCTTTGCAGAGGAGACTAAGAGGGGTCCCAATCTGACCGGCAGCACCGAGAAGAGCAATCTTGGTCATAGCTTTTAGTTGTCGTAGAATGGTTCGGAACGAGCTGATTGTTTCAGATAAGTATGTTATCATAAAACACATATGCGTAACCTCACCTGACCCTGAAAATAACAGCGTGTCTTTATAGCTAATAGTTTAGAACAATACAAGTCAAAGAACTGTAATTTAGTTCAGGTAGAACATTATAACGGATAATCTTTGTACCGGTTCTATTAAGCGCTTGGTTCGGTTGATCTATCGTCCGACGTGGGTGGATTAGATGATTATTTCATAGTAGGATGTACCGCTAGATAAGGCAGTTCTGGAAAGTAAGGGACAAAATCTGGGGCACGCTCTACTGTAATAGAAAAAGACGTTATTAACCGCTAATATCAGGAAATAAACAAAAAGTGAGGACCTACTCGTAATATAGCATTTTGTAAATACTAACTGTTTACACTTCTATTATATACTGGTTTAGGTATAGTTGAATGTATATATAGTAAGCTTTGAATTTGCGATACAATAGTTTTTGCTTTTTTGGACCTTGATCTTTCTAGTACAATTGCTAGGAGTTTAAGAAGTAGTAGGTTGCAGCCCAGAGTGCTCTGGCACAGGTGTTAGAAGAGGCTCCCCTAAAACAGCCCGTCGGGCATTCTCCATAGCACACGTTTCCATCTTGGTCAGAGTCTCTACCGTATGAGTTCCTAAGTGCGGCACAAGAAGAGCCTTCTCGTTCTTGACAAGACGTTCGTTGATCATAGGTTCGTGCTCATAAACATCTAGACCAACAGAGGCAATTTTCCCTGAATCGAGTCCCTCAGCTAGTGCATTTTCGTCAATAATGGCACCTCGGGCCGTATTGACGATGATAACGCCGTCCTTCATCTTCTTAATTTCTTGGGTGCCGATAAGGTGCTTTGTCTTCGCGTTCAGTGGAATATTGATACTGATTATATCACTTTCCGAAATCAGCTTTTCAAAAGATACATATCTCGCCCCCGCTGCTTGATCAGAGGGCAGCTCTGACCGGTTATGATATTGTGTGACAATACCAAATGGCTCACATCGCGCTTTAAGGGCACGGCCAATTCGGCCCATTCCCAGGATACCGAGAACTTTGCCTTCTGGATCACGGCCAAAATGAATGCCCCTCTTGAAGTTTCCCTTGCGCAAAGAGCTAAGGGATGGGTTCAATTGCCTCAAAGATCCCAGCAATAACCAGACAGCCAAGTCGGCTGTAGCATTGGTGACCGGGTCAGGCGCGTAGGTGAGAGTGATTCCTCGTTCAGCGCAAGCCTTGGGATCAATCTGATCATAGCCTGAAGAAGCCACCATAAATACGACGTTGGCAACTATAGGGAGGGAAACACTTACCTGCTCCATTGTGGCAAATAAACTTGCAGCTTGGTGGAAGATGCTCAATGAAATCGGCATCAAAGTTCCCAGCGACCTGTAGCTTGTGTCAGGATGTGAGTGCAAATAAAGGTACATTAGACTGGGAAGGCCTACAACACCACTTGCTGAAGTCCTATAAATCACCCGAATGTCCTTGTACTTGTCCTGAACATCCTTGAAAAATTCTTGCCTGCTCGTGCTAGTGACCACCTCGACTCTGGCAATCTCCTGCAGCTTTTGGTATACTGCCTTGGCGTGCCTAACTGGGCTAAAGAAGAGAATGAAGGGTTTGGGTGTCTGCATATTGCGCTCTGTAATTAAATCCACTCAAGTTTATCGTTTCAAATTTGATTCAGATGTTATGTGTGTCCGGTGTATTTATTGGGTAGTGAGGACCCATTCCTTCATGGCTTGGTTTGGCCCAGGTCGGCTTTCGGATTACCCGAGAAACGACCAACAAATGATGCTCGGTAAAAGAATTCACCGATGGTGTCGGATTTCCGTTGAAATAGTGGACCGTTCCAAATTCCCAGTGAGTTGTATTTGTCTCCGCAGCCTCCCCATGGGGCCAGCGTGTCAGTTCAAGTTTCCGTGGGGTAGGGAGATTAGGGGTGGCACGTCGCTGATCAAGAGCCCACTATCGTGTCATGTGTCGCCATAGACAAACGTATAAAATCAACTGGAACCCATTTGATGTATGTATATTTGCAACCACGCTCGAAAATAAAGTGGACGTATTATAAAGCTATTCTTTGTTAAAGACGAAGCCTTGTCCATTGCTCGTATTGCCCGTTAAATGTTTTCCAGAAATAGACGCATTTACGACATCAGGCAGTATCAAGGAACAGAATGTCGCCAATTTTAACAGTCCTTCCGAGAACATGGCAGCCCCAACCCCGGCAGTATTGAATCAACGGCAGCCGAGTCTCGACTCACCCTGTCAATGTGAATAGTGACCAACCAGCGAAGAGCTGTTTCAGCTATGTAAGTCGCTCTTGTGTCGCCGATCCTTCGCTCTTAGACATATTCTGTTTACACATTGATGACGGACACAACGTTCTCCAGTAGTCCTCTGTGCCAATTTTTCAGGTGAGGCCGCGACATAGAAAAGTAACCCTGCTCTTTGGGCCAGCATTGAAGCACTGATGTCTACGTTTTACCATTGTTGTCAGGTCTCCTCACTCACCCGTTTCGGCCATGCCATTACTTCAACTAACCGCTGCACTGACCTACGGCCCAGTGTTAGCGACCCAGAGACTTGCCAGCGATTGAGGGTTGTGTCAAGTCAAGTATCGGTAACCCACAGTATCATTATGCTCCTCTTTGCTCACTTGACGCTTATGATATGCTTATCGTAGTTACGGACCGGCTACGCATGGACTTATGTGCTGTCCCCGATGCTATCGCACGCTAGAGACGCATCACTCAAAATTCGGAGCCTATCCCACATTGAGCAGACCGTGCAAACCCAGCTGCTGTAGATCATTGGGGGACTGAATTTGAATCCCTGAGTACTTTGTAGAGGATCTCCGCCCTTGCATATTTGGGCCAAATACTGCTGTGGTCGACAAGTCGTGGGGGAAATCACGCGGCTTCCATAAACCCTTCTTTATTTAATTGCCCAAGTGCCCCTGCAACAAAACGTCATACCCGAGCTGGAGCATCATATCGACAGCCTCCCCAGATCTGCAACCGAGTATAAAGAGCGAGTATGGTATTGTTATACTCCCGCCGCTTTGCAAGATTGCTGTTGCCACTTTGCACCTTCGCTAGACACCCAATCTCTACTCGACAGACTCGCCACTATCCTTCCCGAACTTGCTGAGTCAGTGCATATGGACGATCTTCGTGCCTTGATCTGTGCTGTATATATACTCGCCCGTTACTTTTCTCGTTCAAGCGCCACCTGTTTGGTCAGCGATGTCCTTGGCAACGTCTATACTCCAGATCAAACATCCCCTTGGAGATTGTCCATACGTGTGCCCTTAGGTCAATTACTAAACCAGATCATGACCTTACCACTGATAACCATAATTTCTCTTCAATCCATCAATTCAATTTATGGCGAACAACCTCTGACTGGAGGCAACAAACATCTTATTGAACTTACTGCATGTAGCATCTGGGATCGTATCTCAGCCAACCATAGATAAAGGCTAGCAAACAGGTAAGAGCTAAGGAGATAAATATGACAATTAAAGTGGATCTCAGATTGTGGCCGACGGCGACCAATAGAGAGTTTCCAGAATGGTTGCCGAAAGACTATGTTGACCTACATATCTGCAGCGAGGCTGAGACATGCTACAAGGCTAATATTGCAGTTTCATTTAGTCTCCAGCGCGTACAAACAGCCCTATTGACTGGATCGTGGAACTGGATGATAGCCTATTTAATACCGACACAAGTTGAGCACCGTGCGATTGTGAACACTGACCAACAAGCGTCTGGAATATTGGAGGTGCGGGGACTGGGTCTGTGCCCTCTAGACACAGGTGTGATGAACAACCAACAGCAAGCAAACATTTACTCAGAGCAGGCAAACTTCTGTAGATAACAAACAACCTCTTACCAAAAGCAGGCATACTCTCTCATTAACAGCAAGTAGATTCTTGCTCACAGCAACTAAAGTTGACCGATATCATAAAAGCCGGACCGTAGCCATTGTTATTTGCTCCTTAAACAACTCGTGATAGTTACCTTGATAATACTATCATTAGACCCAGCCAAATTTGGCAAACAATTTTGTTGACTGTTATACTTTACACAAACTACTGATTTATCCGTGAAGATCGAATGACATATACGTTCATACCACGTAAGAAAAACCGACTTCCCACTGCGTATCACAAGACTGTTCCTTATTGAATTCTCGCTTCATCAACTTGAAACAGTTACCTCTCACCATGAGTCCCTCACTCTCTGCACCTGATTCGATACACCAAGCTATGAAGTTGCCCAGGCATGGGTCAGTACGACAGCCAGCTACGGCACCAGTTGCTAAAGACTTGAGATCTTCCGTCGAGCTTAAGCTGAATTCAGTTCTTAATGAACTCGAATACACACCGGTTATCGTTGAGGAGAACATTGCCCTGTGGGAAGCTATGCGCCTGTACGCTAATAGATCAGGTGTGCCATATGACGAGGGCATGAATTCAGGGAAGATGTTCAAGGTTGGCTACAACTACCCAGCCGTGAGTATCACTTCTAACGTTACTGAACGACTAAACTGAATCTCTGTCCAGATATGCTTCCCTCACCACCCTGTTGAAGTCCAGGCCTTCATTGGAATCTGGACCTGGCTCGGTCTTCTCCTCGACGACGAGGCTGCAACATACCCAGACGAATTCCAATTGTTTCATGCACGATTCTGTGCGGGTGAGAACCAACCGATACCACTACTACAGGCCTGGGCAGACTTGATGCAAAAAGTGTTCAAGTACTGGGACCCTATCATCGCCAACTTCATCGTCACGGCGTCCATCAATTTCCTAAACGCCAATGCACTCCAGGCCCGGAGTGAGTCCAGCGATTTGGAAAGAGCGAGAAAGATCGGCGACGTAATTGCGGTCGAGGGGCCTGTTGTTGTCATGAGACCAGGACTAGTCGAAGAGTTGAATGGGCAGCTCGGCGACGACGAAGCGTCAGGGCTCTGCTTGTTTCCTTGGAAATTGACATCGGTGAAGGAGGGTGGGGAAGTCTTTGGCGACTTGATGGGCTTGGAAGACGATGGTGATGATGTGGGTTCTCTAAGTCAACTAATCATGAAAGGAAAGGAAGACATTAGAGGGGAGAGAAGTAGATATGTAGGCTCCTGGACTAGTATCGGATATTGTCAAGAATTGACCGAACAAAGTATTAATGGAGGTTATGGGATGGCGAATCACAAGGCTGGACAAGAAATGGAGGACAAGATCTTAGAGGGCAGCGTGCACACAGGCACCTAAACCTATGTTAAGGTGGTCTAGTGTATAAGAATGGCAAAGCAGGCTTATAGAAACTTAGACACTTATAGCACGGGAGGCTCTAAAGAAGTACATTGCCACCCCTGACCCTACCAGATACCGAGTGTTTTTCGACTGCAATTTCTTCTTTTAACGAAAATGGAACGGACAATAGGGACGTAGAGCTATGAGAAACGCTGCTGCACACCCTGGCCAGCCATGACCTAGTTTGGTATCGGTGCAGTGATACGATAGGGGTCTATCTGCGGATTGAAGGACCCAACGACCTGCGATAAAAAGGCACTGTGAAGTCGTTGTTGTCGAGTAACTGGACAGTTCTGATGGGCAAAAAGAAGCGTCTTTAAGTTGAGTGCCTCTTCTCTGAGCCTGGTGACTTATACCGTCAAGGCATCGTTCTCCGCATCAAGTATCTCAACCTTGGTCTGTAAGTTGGTAAGCCATTGTTTCTTCCTCTGACGACACTTGAGGACAGCGATGCTGGTATGAAAAATCAGTAAACATATTTTAATATAGAAGAATCAAGTATTTAAGAACATACCGATTGCGCTCAAGGAAGTTCTTTCGATTCTCCTCGTCTCCTATCTTTAATTTGTATCCGCGGTCCTCCAGTTTCGTCTTAGACTCATCAGAGAAATTCATGCCACTATTGATAGCAGCAGCATTGATCTCGGATTTCTTATTAGGGGGAACTCTTGTCGGGGTTTCATCCCCTCTTCGTTGGCCGTTGGCGGGAGAGGGGTTTCCTTTGCTCTTAGCTCGCATATTGAGCCTGGCCTGTTCGCTCTCATCTAAAGCAATATTACCGACATCCGGACCGCGAGCAGAGCCAATCGAGCCCTTAGTAACACTCGACACCTGCGGCGAATTGTTTCTATCCTGAGGAGCGACGGGAGCAAGATAAGCGTGGTCAGGGGCGCTTGAAGCCACAGCGTATTGGTTAAGGCTCCGGGCACCGTCCCTGCCTTGGGCAATAGAGCATTCGCTGTGTTGCTATCGCGGGGGTCAAAAGGGCCCGATACGGGCTTCGACTCGGGTTTGGTAGTTCCCGCACCGTTGGGTATTTCTTGACGTCGAGAGGTATTAGATGTTTGCTGTTGCTGAGGCGGAGCCCGTGGTTGCTGTCCTTGTTATCCCAGAGGAGCACTGCGGGAAACACCCCAGAAATGGGGACGCGGGACCTTATCATCAAGGGAAACTGTGTGCGAACTGATACTAAATAACACTGTGCGGGTATTAATGTTGCTAGCATTATCGGCTTTTACTCCCAACTCCAAGGGCACAGGGTTCCAGTCGATGTCAATAAAAAGTTGGGTTTCCATGACTCACATAACCGTCATACCCACCCCTTAAGTCAATCGGTTAGCTTTACGCCACGATGACGTAGAGATGTACCTGCTGTCAAGCGTGTACACTCCTTGTCTAAAGGCAGGCTGGTAGATCCGGCAGGGTCCATTGTCAGTTGCTATAGGTGGGTCTCTAACTTCCAGTGAGCTGAGGAACTGTTCTTCTCATAAACTTGGGCCTGATGAGAATGAGATAAAGACTTGATGCAAATAATGCGACTTTTTTTTATAACTTTCTATCGAAATCTCATCCATTTGATCTCGGTTTATCTTAGCACCGAGTCTGGATCGTAGGTCTATGGCGTGACTGAGGCACAGTTCGGGGATAATGTGTGTACATGTGGATACAGGGTATGTGGACGGTAATAGCCAATGACAGTTGTCGAAATAGTAGTCCGGAGGAGTGGCACCGAGTCTCTTTAACCTCTAAGGCTTGTGACAATTGCTCACCTTGTAGCTTCTGCGTCATTCTGCAGTAATAGTATGCCGGCAACTGACCAATTATTCATAACATGAATCCCGGCTAGTGGCTATGATCCTTGCGTATTAATACGAAAAACGAACCCACTTTACAACACGGTTGACTTGTGTGTCTGTATGCACCCTTCCACTGCCACCAACCCTTGTTCCAGGTTACGAGATAGAAAGGTGTGTAAGTAATATACATCACATGATCGCCGGTTCAGTTGGTCAATGAGAGTGCATTCTAATTAGCGTTCTTTGTGAAGCTTTTGTACAAGGACCTCGTTTTAATCGACATATCAAAGCATGGCGAAGCCACGTAAAACACACACCTCGCTCAGAAGTGGAGACGGATCAGGATTAATTGTGTGTGGGATTGGAGACCGAAAAAGCATCCACCAGTCGCGAGAATGAATACGAGATTGGCCCCTGTGACTTTATTCTACTTTTAATCATAGACAGAAATCGTATCAATTTTGCGCCTTGGAGAATAATAGGTAGTCAGTAGTCTCCGAAGGGCCTGGATGTCCTGACGAGCTGTCCTACGTTTACCATGGGCAACTCCCTCAAGTCCATACATCACGACGTGTTAATATCCGGTGCACTTGCAAAAGTATCCTCTAGATACTCAGAACCCGGCCTGGTTTCTTATATTATATTAGTATATTAGATACTAAACAGTAGCTCCTATGCTTTAGTAACTGTGAAATATACTAGTGGAATCTGTTTACTGTATATGTGGTTAGAACCCAAGGTTTCTCAGTTGCTTAGATCGTGCTTTTTGCCGCTGGTATCTAATAGTCTGGTTTAAGGCGTTACAGAGAAACTGCAATGTGATTTAAAATAGAATGATATATGCACCTGCAAGCTTTTAACTTATATCAAGTCTTTAAGTTATAACAGCAAATCCCAAGGTTGCTAATACACCTTGATATTTAATAGTTATCTACTACCGCTGAGCTTTATTGTCCCTGTCTATAAGAACGAGTATATACTTAACTCTTTGCTAATATATATCTCAGTATACTATTTGCACTTTTTATTAGATTTACTTATACTAAAAAACCTTTGTTTTAATTTTTAGTTATAAATATATTTATTTAATTTCCTAGTACTTTAAAGATATTTAGAGCTCTTGAGTATTTAATGGTCTGAAGTAGGATTTAAAGCTGCTGCTAATAAGTTCTCTTTTCTCCATTCTCAAATAATCTCATATAGGCAGCAGACCGCTTTCAAAATCAGATTACAGCTACATTCTTTATCGCAGTAGTTACAGATTAAAGACAGGATAAAGCCCTTTCTGGTTTTCTCTATTATAAACTACCTCAAAAACGATGATGAATGCCTTGAATTACACTAGAAAACTTGACTTCTACCGAAGCACTGGATAATGCAACACTCGAACCGCTATAGCCGATCCCAATATTAATAAGCATGGGGCCTTTAATAGTTATTGGCTTTGTTCTTATAGTTGAGCCACAGAAGACAACCCTGCAAGCTTTAGGCAATTCTATAGTCTGTTGGCAAGCAAGATCTTTGATAGCAAGGAGATACTTGTTCGCAACAGGCAGAAACTCGCCTATGCTATAGAGTAGCTGGCAGGCTATAACCATCGACTTAGACAAGCTCGAATTGTCTTTGATCTCAGAGATAATGGCTGTAGCTGCTGATAAGCACGCCTGCATAAGCCAGTATTCGTGACGTAGCCCGTACGTGACTCGATAAGTCCATAGTTTAGAGGTAACAGAGGCTCCGTATAAAGCTCGCTCGTGCGCCGGTACTGCATGAGTGTCGTCTTGAGGACAAGCCTCACATGGATGGCTTAAAAGCTTGAGAAGCACCATCTCATAAGTGATTCTTCTCACTAGGTCAGTAGTTATACTAACAAACTCGTTATAGTACTCTATATTCATATACTCACTCTAAGAAGAGTATTGAGGGAACGACGGTAGTTCGCCCAAGAAATGACTGTAGCACATTCGTAGCCCACTTTCGTAGTTTCCCTTCAATGGCCCTCTTTTCATTGCGGGATAGAGCAGGTATTCTGACTTCTGTGGGTGTGAAGAACTTTGAAGCTTCCTGTACCAAGACTGCCAACTGACATTCGAGTGAAATACATTCTCGATATAACGGTTGCCCTCGGAACTGATCGCAGGGATAAGGTGACCAGAAACGCTCCGACGCCTCCGATCTGACCAATATGGATGAATAAATAGCGTCAAAGGGCTCGGGCATCATTGGCTTTGTGATCTTCATTGCATGTGAGAACATGGTGGATATTTTACTTTTCAAATAAACGTATTAGTATCGATGATCTATATGTGGGGTTGAGGAAGTCGTAACCTACGCTTCTAAACAAAAGAATCCCCAGATAATAGATGACAAAATCTGCCATTCTGTCATAGAGCGGGAGACTTGACTCGGGGTTGTATCCTCTACATTTGGTAGAGCTAGGTGGCTGAGCTCTAACGCGTTGTGGAAGCAATAGAATTCTTCAAGTAAACCTGTGGCTTGGGCTTTCTGCCCATAGTTAACTTCGTAAATCCAGAGACCCATTAACCCCTGCAGCAGAGTGATTGACGGGCGTTGGCGTTCATCTTCAAGTATCCGTAAGGCCTCGTCCGCGAACATGCGACCTCTGAAACGTAAATCCTGTACTTGTTGCAATGATGCTTCTTGCGATATAAAAATCTATAGAATTAGCTCGGAAAGATTAATTATCCAAAGATGATTACAAGATTTAACTTACATGAGAAACGGCGATTAGACAATGAACAAGAAATCTCGAACAAAACTTCGTTGTTTTCGTCGGGCCAGCCTTAAGATCTTCTAAAAATATAGTTCGGGGTACGATGTGGCTGAGGGTTTGATCCCATGTAAAGAAAAGGTATAGCATATGAGATAAGTATTTGTCATCCGAAGAAAGGCCCGTCCATTGAGAAACAGGCAAGACTCCGTCAGGGAATCTAGTGACCAACTCGTCCGTGATACTCAAGGGTTCCGTTCTGATAGCAATTAATATCGAAGCTAGATATAAGGACAGAGGAGTTAAGAAGAGTGCATACCCAAGTGAAAGATCTTCGATAGGTCGAGAGGAAGCGACCCTTGCGAACTGTGAGGGTATAGCGAGAGAGTCTTCCATAATTTATAACGGTTAGGTACAAAAAATAAATAGAAGCAAGATCCGCAACAAGACATAAATTGCAGTGGAAACTCACATGACTGTTGTGGAGCGAGGGGTATTAGGGGAGCAGCTTCTGAAAATGACTTTATGAAGTCATCAACTGACTGCGCCTCTCGAATACTATTTAATAACTTTGCAGAGTCGTCTTTGGAGCCCTCACGAAGATGCTCAAAAACCATACTGAGGGATCTTTCCCTTGCAGAAACAACTTGAAGCTGGTTCACCCCTGCGCCATGTTGGGACGAATCATCCGGAACAGCGAACCGACATTCATTGACAGAACGAACGCATTGTGAACAAGCCGGACGCCGGGTATCGCACTGCCTCCATTAGCGGTCTTATTTATTAACGAGTTTTGTGAGATGAACCTTAATCTTGCGTCTCCGACATGCTATATAAACCTGTCAGTATGCTATCCACATTGCTCTACTATTCAGACTAACCGTCGCATGCTACTTGTACCTGAAAACGCTTGCGCTTCCCAATTGCTGGCGTTGGCAGCCATGTGTTCTCGTCTCGGGACCTTGGCAAGAGTTTCCGCATGGCGCTTAGATGAACTGAGACGTAATGTGTCGTCTAATTAACCATGGTAAGAAAAACGGTAAACGAACTATTAAGAGGAGAATGTTCCAGCTCCACTCTGGGTCCAAATAATCATTTATAATAAACTTAGCCTACACTGCTGACGTAAGGCATGATGTATGAGAGGTAGCTGCGTCAAGCTGACGTATTATGACAGCGGAAAATAAAACTACTAGTTATATATTTATAGCCTTCTAGTGGCAATACTACAATTAAGACCGCTAGCATAAGGAGCTTGTAATTTAAAAGAGGGCACTAGTAAGCGGTTGTTTTACTGCCCCTATCGCTTGAGCTTTGTACACATATGGTTTTATCTATTGTTAAGTACTAAAGGGTGCGTCCGGCCTGATGTCTGATCCCGGGTGTGGTAAAGGCTCATTCGATGTTAAACTTCTCTTATCTCATTCTCGGAGATAGAATCAAGATAGATGGTACGAGATTCGTATAGGGCTTACCAGGGCTAGAATAACAGATTTAATAACTATGACGGGATAACTAAATGGAAATTCGGTCATCGATTGACTCTGCAGGACCACTGTTCCGAATCAGCAATTGGCTGGAAATTGTGGTGTGATACTACAAACCACGATTAAATAAAGCCGTTTCCTGCTAAGGTGTAATTGGTCCGGGCTCTCGGGGCTTATCTAGCTGCTGTGATTGGTTGTTGGGAACTAGATATTAGAGTAAGATAAGACTCGTGACGCATCATGCATGACGCGTCGTGTTTTGACTATATGCGGAAAGCTTTAGACTAACCAGCAAATCCCCAAAGCATTTCACAACGAGATACTGCTCAGACCGGTAGAGTTCCTTTAACATTATAACATTGTCCTATTTGAACGCCTAGGTGCTATTTCTCTAACTGAATCTTACTGTCTTCCACTATTATGTTACATTTCATCGTCTTCTGTCTGTTTTCTCCGCGCGCTACTATTTAGACCAGCATACTCTCGATGCCTTTCCCTGAATTTATCCTTATTATCTCCTCAGATGACGTACCTGCCTATTTGTGAAGAATAAGCAACAGAAAGGTCTTGCAAGATTTAAAAGGGTTGCATCCGTCAGACAATCCTTCCCTGCTCTCATCGAGTTATCATCAGACCATCTAAAGGGTTGCAGGTACAAGACATCATCGAGCTCCAGCGCATTATATTTGCTTGTGTTTTGATAAAAGTACACATAGACTACTTACAATCTTAAAATGCGCCATGTTTAGACTGTTAAACTCACAGGGTAGCAGCGATGCGTTGTACACTTCTGCGTAGATTCGTATTTTCATGTTCGTGTTATTGCATTTTAGCATTGCTGATCATAATTTGTAAAACGGGTACAGTGCATGACGGGTGTAGATTGGCTCGGGATTGGCTACATTGCTACGGAGTGGTCGGAGTAAAGAAATTAGGGAGGTGTGTTGTCGTATTAAATTGCGAGCGTCTCACACTCCCTTACTACTGATTTGCCTCATTGTGTAATGGTTACGTATTCCACTTACCGACATGGGGGGCGGGGTAAAGTACTATGATAAGTGGTTGTTTTCCAAGGTATCTATAGAATGCAAGACTTCCTTGGTAACAAGTGTCAGACTTCAACAGGTAAGCCAGTCAACTGCAGTAATAGATGACGCCATACTTCCTTAGAACACCATGTCAGTTTGCATTTGCATCGAGATTCAATGTTAGCCACACCAATACCGTTGTGTCCGACCCTGAACATCGACACAATTGTGCCAAGAATACTGGGACAATAACCACGGTCTTGATTGTCAAGTTAGCTTCAAAAGGAAGGAGCCTTGCAAGAACTGAAAAAAGATACGGGTCTTCTTAACTTAGGAAACGGCGACACAGCGTAGTTAACAGCGATAATTCCATAGCACCACTGATACCAAAACGACCAGATAATTAAATTTATATATATGCTGGGAACAAACACAAGACCAAGCGTGCAATTTGTAGTTGGAGCACACAATTCGTATCGTTATTAGTGAATCTATTTATTGCCAGTAGGTATGCTGGAGGTATCCGAAAGTAGAAAGGATATACTAAAGATAGAGTTAAAACATCTATATATCTAAGCATCTATAAGAGTTTGCTGCTATCCATGTCTACAATGCACAAGTCCCGGTGTAACTAAACACAGCAACAGGTAGGACATGTATTATAATGCCCATGATAACATGATTTAATGCAGTCTAAGTAACACGTGAGCCCGCACCGTTGACAGCGTACGATGTCGTTTGCTACAACCGATTGAAAATAGATAAGGCTAGTTACCAATGTTAGAATAGCTACGTTTAGCTTACAAGAGAGTTATCGTCCAGTGTCTACCGAAACCTACGAGATAGAACCTAAATTGGGCATGGCCAAGTGTAGCCAGGTTCATCCTTATACTAATAATCACCTTCAGCTCCTCCTATATTTAAATCTACAAGTTATAGATTAAGGCAACTACCAATTGTTTACTAGACCTAACTATAAGGATTTAAAGGTAGCCTTGAAAAGCCAGATAGGATCCTGTCTTATCGGTTCAAGATATCTTGAAATTCCAACCTTGCTGGTGTCCAAGACACGTTTTGGCAATCTAGAGGCGAAGAAAAATATGTATCGGCATATAGCAGCCTAAACTGAGTCTTGGCTTTGCTTTTATAACATGTTACGATAGATCATTCCTTTCAAGAGCCCTGTGTCTACTATTTGCGATTATTAATTAATGTATACTTTCTACTTTTTAATCGTTGTTTCCTTTTAACCTTTAAGAATAACAAAAACTGTTTGCTAGGCTAAGTTTAATTTAAAATGCTTTGAAGGTCAGATTGGCAGAAACAAAAATAGTTTACTACAGTCAATTATAGTAGCATTCAATTGTAATAAAAAAGGGTATAGTTATAAAAAGAGGGATAATAATTTCATGGGAAGGAAAATCTCTTATTAACATGCAATAGCCGAATTATATACAAGTGTTAGTTAAGGAAGTTGGAGGCGACCAGGTGGTCGACGCCGCGGAGTAAACGGTAAAAACGGACATAACATAACAATATATAATACAACCGTTTTAAGGACTGAATAGATTTAGAACGCGAACTTGAAACCTCTAATTGTCTATAATAATATAAGGTAGGCTTTTACGCTTAGTGTGTTTTAACGTTTATAATAAATGCAAGCCAGAATGACATCTGCACTTGATAACTAAATAACGTTATTTACTTATCCTAGATATGTATTTCCTAATGTAGACCGCTATTACCACCCTTCACCCCTGTGTTCTGCTAACTTGTTTGTATCCTTGTTATGACGAATGATTTGATAATTCACTTACTGGATGTAAAGAAAATAACCTAAATTAGTTTATAAGGTTCATGGACCATATTATATACTGTTGTGTTCTTATGCTCGTACTGACATTATCCATTATCTGGCAAATAAATTATCCTCCACATAAATTCTCGTCTCTTCTCACAGTACTAAACTAAAACCTGCAGCACATACCTTTTCTTTTTCCCCTTCTTTTTTTCCTTCTTTTTTTTTGTTGTGTTCCAATAATGACTATCCATGCTATTTCCAATGTTCCTATATTCAACGGTCGCAAGGTCGACACTGCGGTTAATGTCACGTTCCGTGCCAGCCCGGGCGACATTATCAGTATCGAGCAAGGAGCCACGAATCTCGCTAGCGTCGACATCGCGATTGACGGGAGAGGCTGTACGCTCCTCCCAGCCTTCATAGATTCCAATGTCGATACTGCAGCAACGAACATGGATTTACCTATCTTCGCCTCTTACGGTATCGGCACGGTTCTCGACATGAGTAGCACCAAAGCTGATATCCAAGCAATGCGGGCTGAGTCTATGGCCGAGATTGGACTACCTGCCTACCTGGCATCTGGCCCCATTGCTACTGCGCAGGCCACAGACGGAGCACAGATACATCCACGACGTGAAACAGGGGTTGTCGAAGTCCCAGCGGAGGCTGAGACATGGGTTGCCTCTCTCCTGGACGGTCCGACCAAATCCGACTACATCAAAGTGCTTGTTGATCTGCCTGGAATCGATAGCCAGACGCTCATTGCTCTTGTTCAAGCTGCGCACCGACACGGCAAGTTGGCTGTCGCACACTCTTCCCAAAAGGCTGGATATTCTCGGGCAGTACAGGCGGGGTTCGACGTCATCACTCTTGTTCCTATAGATGGTTTGATAGAAACCGAGGTAGCTGAGAGGCTTGCTGCACGCAACGTAGTGTGCATCCCGACCCTTTGCATGGCAAGAGCTATGATACCCTTGCTTCTGCGAGAGACAAGCAACGGCACGGAGGATATCAGCTTTGATTACGCGGTTGCCAACGTGAAAAGGCTGTACGACGCTGGGGTGCGCATCTGTGCTGGAACAGAAGCAAACCAGATATCTCATGCGCCTATACCAATTGGGGAGAGCCTTCACGAAGAGATGGAGTTGCTCGTATGTGCAGGGCTCTCGAACCTCGATGCGCTCAGGGCAGCTACCATTATTCCGGCAACAGTGTTTGGTATGGGAGATCGCGGTGAGATCTCGCTGGGGCGGAGAGCAGATATGGTATTGGTAGAAGGAGATCCGTTACAGGATATCACAACTACGAGAAAGATTCGGAAGGTATGGATAGGCGGGGTTGAGATGGTCGGATGGGATGATGTTTCAGTCTAACGATGCAACTTTAGGCTTGTAGCACCAACATCATGGTTGTGGGTGGGGGTTAACGATTTATCGATTGGGCCGTACACGGTCTTTTACTTGCGTTTCTTGTATTTCGATTTTTACGACTGGGCTTAGGCAGCTGTGTCGTTTGTCACCTATTCCACGAGGTGCACCTGTCATCGCTTGGCTGCCACAGTAATTAGATCCCTGCATCAATTCTGATTAGCATGTTTATAAATTATGCACCCCTCGATGAAAATAGTCGCCGTGGCGCCACTATAATGATGGCATGTGTCATATCCCACGTTTTCCTAACTAGAATTCCAGAACACACTGCAATCAGATTGAGTTCATGACGACCGAGTAAACGCCGTAATTGGTATTCATGCAGTGTAATTATTAGAATGACTCTTCATCTCTTAATTTCTCTAAGTGGCATAAAACTGCAATAGCACCACAACAGGGGAACCAGCCCGGCTAAGTTGAGCAAATCAGGTCGTACAAGCCAGCTTGTACTCCCGTTACTATAGAAGACAAGGAGCCAATTATGCTAACTGGGTCGGATAGCCGTACCGGAGTGGATATTGGCGAGTTACTCAGGAGCAATAGCGTTTCCAGATTTGCCTCGGCCACTCTCTTTGCAGTCTTCTTGTACGTGGGTTCAAGTGGGCCTATGTTGCAGCCTTGCACTCAAAGGGGAATTACACTTCACGGTTGGCTGCCCTGTAACTTGACTACTTTATAATTCTGTTCCCTGGCGGCCAGCTCTCCGCATGCTCTGGCTTTTGTTTTATCTCCAGCCCGAACCACTCCCCTTGATGACATCTCCGACGTGGCCATCGGGAAACATCTATACGCTTTTAGGGAGCATGTTGAGTCCAGTCCGTGTATTGTGAAAACAGTACTGATTCCTGTTAGATGCAAATTCCCCTAGGAGGATTGTTGATACTCAGTTCATGTTCGACGAGACGAGTTTAAATGCAGGCATTGAGCTAGCCATAGATGCGACAGGGTTGGTTTCCGATCTCTCGGCCTGGAACGGTATTTTCTTTGGAGTTTCGAGTCACCGACGAAATCTAGGCACTAGGTTTCATAGAACCGGGCTTCACCAGTTTGCCTGGACCAGAATGTCCGATATCAGTTAGCGTCCTGGTTCGGAGTCCGCAATTTACTAAAGCTGCTAGACGTCAGGTCTTCGAAAGCTTCAGGGGTGACAGAGCCGGAGGCCATCAACTGTCGCTAGGATGTGGCTTTGGAAACGAGGAGTTTGACTTAGGTGGATAAAATCGAGATTACTCTACCGTACGTATCTAACAACGGGACATCATATACCTACGGCAAGGTCATTATGGGGAATCACTTTGATTAGTATCTAGCCAAGTTCATGACAAACCTTATCGAAGCTCAGATCTACCAATCTCCCCTCTTTGTATAGGATAGCTGGTTGGCCTTTAGACATGCTAACGAATTTGCCCAGTTCTTCCCTTATTAAAACCACGTAGAGTGGACTATCTCTACTGCAGATGCCTAAACTCCGTTGGCATTATTAGAAAAAGCACAAGATGATAATTATGGTTCTACCTTTTTCATTAGCTATCTCAACCTCTGTCGACCGGAATGTCTTTCCTTTTACATTTCTAGGCTTGAGAACCTTTCTATTGACTTGCTACCAACTGACGACGACTCATTAAAGGCGCAAAGGTATGTAAAGAAGTACATTGACTACGACTTAAAGCTTCTGCTTAAAGAAGAGCAATTACCCTATAAACAAGCTCTACAAATCCCCGCTCTCTTTAAGAATATTACGTATCTCTAGCTATCTAATCTTAATGGACTCCCCCTGCACCTACATAGGGTTACTGCTGGACAGAGTTAACTAATTGCTTTTCTTCCAGCTGCTGTTAAGGGTGTTGTTATCGATTTAATTATGTGGCAATAGAGCTTTAAAGTCCAATCGTTCATAATTAGGATAAGTTTAAAGAGGCAGTGCAAGACGTGTATAGCCAAACAGGGAAAAAGGTACATTTCTTTGATGATTTTATGTCCCATCACGTAAATAGAGGTAAGGTGAGGTCCACTGCAACACTAATACCCTAAGAGATGCAAGAACTAAATAGTGGAGCCAAAAGCCCATACAAAGCTGCAATACACAATTGATGTGTAGTTAATAGTAACTGCTGGATCAATAGCATGGCGTTATTACCTCTTAAAGTAACTGAATATTTAAAGATGCTATTAGTCTAAGTACTTATATTTCTGGCGGGCTAGCGATCACGTAGCGGAGTATATATATGGATTTTAAAACTTCCAAATACTCTTAATTTTAACTTTTAATCCATCTTAAGATTGTATATTTTACTTCATAGAGTTCACAACGCTGCCCGTAGCCCCGGTATTTAATAACGGGATATGTGATTGTTTGGAGTTTAGCACGATTTAGCTAGGTATAGTCGTTCATAAAATATAGTTAAGCTTGATAGTATGCGCCTTTCGTGTCGATGATATGCTGGAAAGTTATACGAGCCGTAGATAACAAGTTTCTGCTACATCCTGCATTTCGAGCTTTCTTTTGGCCTGCGCACTTGACTTCTTAATTTGCCACACCACTGTCTCATATACCAGCATTGTCATAGCGGAGGCTGGTATAGCACCGATTAAGCTAGTGCCCATACCAGAGTATAGGGCACGCCAGCCTTCTTCCCGCAGGATCGTTTCGAGCGTGCTCATAATGCCCCGATTTAGTCGGGGAAATCTCTCCCGTGTTTTCCCTGCATTCCAGACCTTTTCGCTTTGTAGGCTATTTTCAGACATCAGTAGGCCTTTGCCATCCTTTGCTCTTGCTTGTTCAGCTGTTGATGAAGGGTATACTCTCTGTTGCGTTTGTAATCTTGTTCGAACAACTTCGTGCGGATATGTGACCATAGTTGCACACGCTTTGCTCCCCACGCTAGCTGTTAGTACCCCTAGGATCTGGAGGCATTCCTGGCCTTCATGCCAACTTCCAAGCCCTGATCCCGTAAAGTATATCTTAAACTGCTCATATAATGGAAATTGTATGGCTAAGTGTGTTACACCAAGCAGAGCTGGAGTTAGCCCCGAATAGAACGAAGCAACACCTTCCCGGCAGTACATCTTCCGAGCTACGTCCATGACGGACGTATAGTCTTTCGGAGTATTCCTCGTAGATGTACTTGACTGAGATATAAGTCTGGTTTTGATAACCCATAATGGATTCGTGAGTACCGTAGAAACGGTACCTCCAGTAGCCGCAGATAGGCCTGAGCATACCCACGTCTGTTGTTGGCCGTTTGGCAGAGATTAGTACTACCCGCAATAGTTTCCATAGAATAGATAACAAAAATAACTTACTGAATACCTTCTTTAGCAAGTCATTGACCTTGTGATATACTGTGAAATATATGGCCCCCCTAGGGATATTTGCTAGTATGGTCGGTCCAAGTCCCTGGTACATACCAATCAATCCGCCTTGATGCCATATTGCTCGCCCAGTGCCAATGAGACCTCTCTCTTGTAATGGACGTCGTTTTCTGACAGACTCAAGCGTCCACAGTTGGAGCCCACCTCTTCCTTGTAGTTTGACTTTTATGACGTCCAGAGGACTTGTTATGATGCTGGAGGCTATCGCACTGGTTGCCCCGGCAAGACTCCGAATCGAGTTATCAGAGACGCGGACTATCAGTTGTTCCAAGTGGGAAAGGCGCGGAGCTGGTTCATTCGAACGTTTGTTATAATCATGAATATTGTTATGTCCTTTCTTGTTACTCTGTAAATCCCCAAAGGATGGCTCGTGACACTTAGAAAGCATTGCGTCTTATGGGAGCAAACACAATGGGGGGTCGTAGTGCAGATGGTCGTTTGGTTCGTATCTTTTATTACAAATAGCGAAATATGTAATTATACCTATTCCCTAGGGAGGCAAAGAATTCCCACTGTGTAGTGCCGGTTTATAGCATATTCACTATTATAAAATGATTTCTCCCCGGTTTTAGTTAGAAGTGGAACAGCTGACAAAACTTCGTGTCCTGCCATAACCAGCTCAATATGGAGTGGAGATGTATCTAGCGTATGTTGTTTAACTAACCGTCACAAATTGCATGGCTTATGACGACCTTTGCTCATCCGGAGCATACTAAAGAAGCAGGTTTTAGGTGATGCGGATCTTGTAGGCTGCCACACTAGTGACGTAGTTTTACAATGGAGGAGGAGCGGGATGCAACCGCCCGATGATGGCTTCAGGTTGCAATCGATGATTTTATTACGTAAGTCTCTATGCTGTCCCTCTGTGACAGCTATCGTGGCGCCCCCCCTCTCCATTGGAGATGTCACGCGACAATATTTGTCTTCTACAGTTAGTGCTGGCTTGCCACAAAATACAGGGTCCTCGAGATATCCAGTTCCAAAGCCATGCGTGCATCTCCTCTACTGTTTGACTTCCAATCTCTAATTATCATCAATCTCAATTTACCACAGTTATAATCAGTTTAAAGGCTATTATATCGATAAAATGGACGACCCGTTATGGACATGGCCAGCCTGGAAATTCGGCATTAAACAAGAGGATTTGTTCACCAAGCTCCACGGCCAGTACAATACCTACACGGTCTCTATCGAAGATACTGAAGCTTTTTATTGTGACATAGCCGAAATATCCTACGAAGCGCAGACGCCAGCCGAATTTCACCATTTAGCCAGCCATCGCAGACAACGACGTCTCTCTGAATTAAAGAAGTCTCTTAAATACGCAAGTTTTGAAATCATTGGAAACCCAAAGCTTATCAAGATCTCTCATTAGGAACATATAGTTTAGCTTTTCTAGACAAACTCGTTAGACTCCCTCGTTCAATACTTCGCTTCTTACCTCCCAACCGACCACATTTAGCATGCGCCATGTCAAGATTCAGCCGGAGCAACCGCTCACGCCTTTCCCATTTTTTCTTTAACGAAGAGACTTCATAAGCGCAGCAAGATGAATGAGGCGGTTGACCCCGGAAGGCAGACCTTGGTGTTGTCATCATCGATGGTGTTTGGCCGCCTACCAGCGAAAGACGAACTACCGGCGTCGGGCCTTGGAATCTACTTGCCTTGCTACATTGTCCTCATTCTCAGAAACGGCCATTAAGCATACTCGACCTCATGAACATAGCGCCCACATCAGCCAAGGGGTAGCTGCGTTGGCTGCTGGTGAAGGCACATCGACCATGTCAGATTTCGACACATTTACAAGAGCCCAGTGCAGGATTAAGAATACACCCAACGAGATAATACAACTTAAGAAGAGATTATTTACTAAAGTATCTCTTAAGCAGGTTGACCTTGGAAGGAACTATTCGGAAGGTTAGAGAGAGCGTTGTGTCGATTCACAAGTGAGCGCATTTTAGAGATATTAGCATCTTTACCTTCAGATTTATCACTTTCAGTGTCTTTACGGATTTCGGTCGCATTAGATAGCACTTTTAAAGTTTTCAATAGCGTTACTATGGGATTAAAGTATAAACGTTAAGTAATAAACCTCTTAAGGAAGCTTTTATATCTTTATATATTTATATTATACCTTAAAAAGATATATAATCTCTTTAAATAATATTACAATTAAAAGATCTAACACTATACCTTTCCCTAGGATCTATATTATTAGTTTAAAAATCTTAAATTTAAAAGTTTAAAGTCTAAGATAGAATTATTTAAAGTTATAAACTTAAGAGCTATTATCTTATAGTTTAATAAAATTTAAATAAATGTAAATTTTATATTTACTAGTAGTATGTACTAGTTACACTAATTAATATATATATTATTAATTAGGGCTATATCTACAATTTAGGTAAATCCGAAGATCTAAGAATTCTAAGCTCTGTACTCTTAGAGAACCTTACTAGCATGTGGCTCATAGGATAAAGAGACGATAGAGTAGATTATACGTTAAGATAATAGTAATAAGGGTGCAAAATAACCTAGCATCCTATAATAAAATACATAGTATATACATAGCTAACAGATACTTTAATAGCTGCACTACGTCACCTGCTCTTAAACACTGGGTATAATACTAACCTCTCTATTTTCAATAAAATATTATTAAGGATTACAATGCTAATAGGAACGGAAAATTAAATAAATCTTAACCTGGTCCCTTTTTAGATCACTCACCTATCTATAGTCCCAAATTGTTATCATAGGCCAACCGAAGACATCCAAGCTCAGTACAGAGAACAACAAGCGTCTCCTAAATCGTTATAGGATACTTCCACGCAAAGGGAATCTTCTTTATCACTAGTTAGAAGTGAGTATAAATTGTCTGCGTCTACACTTGGTATAAACTAAGCTAACTCAGTATTAAATAGAATAAAAGGAAATATTTTAAATCAGGTAATTTTGCCCTTATGCAAGCTTATAGGTCTTCCGATATTGGTATTATCGCAACTGGTAGCGAACACCCTATTAGACGGGATATATCGGCCCCTCTATGTTCAGTACCAGGGTCTAGCAATCTTAGTGAAAATCCTGATTGATCTTTGTTAGCTGAGAAGAAGACTGGCAAGCTAGAGCTTACTGCCAACAGCCACCTTTAACAAGAGACAGAAGCCCAGTAAGAGAACAAGTCTCGTGAAACGAAGCAGGAACAAGGCGTTTAGATATGGGCTACTATAGCTTAGATAGCCGAGGGTCTAGCTAGAAACCAGAAATGTAATAGGATTAGAGAATATCTATCTATTAACCAAGAGAATTAAGGATGCTAAGAACTCTTAGATAACTTGATTATAATTAGAAATATATAACTTATATTAACTTATAATAGTTATAAATAATTTAACTACTATATACTATAAATATTTTGTTTTTTTTACTGTATTTTTAGAATTCAACTTAGTATTACATTCTTCGGAGATAAGTGTAGCTACTTGCAATAGAGGCTATTAAGAAAGCAGTTAAATAGACTTACAGAGACTAGGTAGGGGAAGCTATATTGCTACTCTTATAGTAAATAGCTATATATCCGGTGCAGGGTTAATCTTTAATTTAAACTTTTCTATAGTTTATTACCTAATATCTTTTGTTTTAAAACGACAAGCCGAAGGTCCTAGTAGTCCTTGATGCGTTGCGGCCCACCTGATTAGATATATAGCAGAGACATTGCATTAGTAACACTACAAACGCAGGGTGGAAATTTAAGAAATACTTCAAGGCGAAATAAAATTTAAATTTATTATTAAACACCTAGTTCATAACGTTAAATTATACCTAGAATTACTATAGTAACAGTAGCAAATAAATAAGCAAGCTTCTTCTACCCACTTCCGAATATAACCTGAACTTGCCAGTTTACCCCCGCAATAAAGATCTCCTTATATCGTTATCTTAGCTTACTGCTTATTGTAATAACGGGCCACGGTTAAGATTATAAAAGAATAATTAGATAATATTACTACATCCTCGGCAATTTCACCTAGTCTTTCACATGCCGGACTTTCCACGTGCTTAAACCAAGGCATTCCTAAGTAGGGTAACATCAAATGCAATGAAAGGTCCCAACAAATTATATCAACTACACTCAACAAAACACAATGATATCATAACAACAAAATCTTATCAAAGCATAAATTCTTTTTAGCTTAAATATCGCAATTTCACACTCGGTAAAAAAACAGCTCCTAAGCTAGAACATCGATCTAAACATCTTCCCTATGACAACGTCTAAGGATATATGTCTGCTACCATGGCCGGAACATCGTTATGGGACTATATTTTCATTCGCGCATCCATATTTTTCTTGCACCTTATCGCACCACTTAGCGTTACTTATTCATTAGTCAGCATGCTAGTCCGTCTTCCATTTCAGTTACCGCGAGTACTACAGGCCTGGCTCGCTCTAGAGGCTCTTTTCTATTTGGCTGTCTATCTACCGCTGAAAGAATACCGCCAGAAGGCCACAAAACACCCCGACCCACCCTGCCGCGACGGTCGTCGGAAGTTGTTTCTAAAATGCCACGAGAATATTCCCGACCCGGCTCAGTACCTAGGAAAATGGTTCCGGAATGCGCCAGCTTCCGAGATTAAACGCGATAATATCAAGGACTTCTTCCGGTGGGCCTTCTTGAACACGGGAGACCGTGACCCATCCCATGACGAGGAATTAGAAGAGTACACCCAAGAAGTAGAGAAGCTGCTGAACAAGAAGCTAGAGCCTGGCCGCGGAAATGCCAAATGCCTCCAATTGACACTTGAGAAGGTCGAGATGTTGCATCGGAGCTTAACGTGGTATCTAGTAAGTTAGCCAAGGCTACTCGCCTAAGTGCTGCTTACTGTGCATCAGGTAACTAACTCAGTTCGTGCTATTCTATAGTGCGTATACGTTGTCGACACGCTAGCTTCGATCTCTTTACGATACCACTCGTTCAACTTTCATTGCACGTCACTTTCGCAGTTCTTCGCCGTGTTTCCTTTACGCCCCTTCACACTATTTACGCCCTATGTTTCCCCAGCGAAGCATCTCAGTTACTGGCACCGTCCACATACGTCTAAGACAAGGCTACCTGTTCTCTTCATTCATGGCATCGGCGTTGGACTTTACCCATATATAAACTTCTTAGCCGACATAAATGGTGTCATAAACGAGAATCCTTATGATGGACAGGTCGGGATTATCGCAATCGAAATTATGTCGATAAGCTCTCGGATAACATACCAGGCGATGTTGAAAGAACAAATATGCAACGAAATTCGTCGTATATTGACCGCACATGGGTGGGAGAAATGTGTCTTGGTATCACATTCGTAAGTACTATCCCCTCGAAAAGTGATTTAATCCTCTTACTTATCGACATTGGCGGCAATAAGTTACGGGAGCGTGGTGGCCGCGCAACTCCTCCGTAACCCGGAGATCTCACAAACCATTGGACCTGTCTTGTTTATTGACCCCGTATCCTTTCTACTTCATCTGCCTGACGTGGCCTATAATTTTGTACGGTATCTCTGTTCATAACCTGAAGGTATTAGCTAAGTTCCAACGTTCTAGGTATGTAGAAGGCCAAGTCAAACCAACGAGTATTTACTCTCTTACTTCGGTTCCAAAGACATAGGCATCTCTCACACACTATTCCGCCGTTTCTTCTGGGCGGACAACGTATTATGGAAGGAGGATATCCAAGATCGCCCGGCGACTGTGGTCTTGGCTGGAAGAGATTGTGTAATTGACACAAAAACAATTCGGGCATACCTGCTGGGCTTAGACAAGTGGTCCCTGGTAACTACAGATATGATGGACCGCGGAATGAAAGACGAAGGATTGGATGTGATCTGGTTCCAAGATCTGGACCACGGCCAGGTATTCGATGAAAAGAGGACGAGAAGCAGTTTAGTAAAGGTTATCTGGAACCTCTGCAAGCAATAGGATGTAGCGACAGAGGTATTTGTTGTTTGGTGCGGTTTAATTGGCTACGACCCCTCATAGTAGTTTGATTGTGGCCTTACGAGGTCTTGAGAGCTATGCACTATTTTAGTTGGGTATATGAGAGCCCATGCATTGGACAGCCAATCAAGAGTGTCGGAGCACAGCTCCACTACACGCAAAACCCCTACACATACTCCGTACAACAGCTGAGTAACTTATGTGTCTCTTGGCAAGTATATTTGCTATGCGTCGCCGCCTCGTCTTATCCCTTTGGCGCCCGTCTTCCAGACCCTGACAAGGTCCAAGTTGATAAACCCCACAACCCGGCCTTCCATCGAGATGCAAGGCTCTGTTCTTTTTACCTAGACTCCTGAGCCCAAGTTGCTGGGCTCTTCCTTGATTTTCGCCCGCCAATCGACGATGGAAAACTCGATCGATCTTGAACACCAGGGCTTGCCAGTCACCGTCCGCCTGCAAGTTTGGCACTACAATGAGCGGGGACGATATTCTCAGTTCAACTATGAACTTGCCCGTCTGTTCTCTCTTGAGGCCCTTGGGAACTTCAATTACTGGACTACTTACCCCTATGAAGTGGTGGAACCAACTGACATCTCAATCCGAGACCACTACGTCCTTGTGGAAGTGAGTCTGTCTATCCACCGTCCAAATCTACTCCTTGTGCGATTCTGATGTGTAAGGTCGACTTTGTGCACGACACCGCTACGTACAGCGGCTCTATAGGGAACCCCGAATCTGGAGTTCGTGATATCTTCCACAAGTTCGCTCCACCGATCGTATACGACTACTCCGTCTCTATTATACAAAGCCCACCTCATGCTATGTATATTCACGCAGTTGCTAATAGCCAAGCGAACGCTGATGATCATATCACGATGAAGTATACACATGGTCATTTCTTCATCCCACTGGAGCTTCGACTCAAGCGCTTTATCAAGCCTTCAGTGATATACCAGGAGGATGTTATCAGGAACATGTGGGTATGAATAGTACACTGGTTGAATAAGCTAATAAGTTGGGACAGATTACAAGCAGGGGTCGACTCTCTCCCTGTGCTAGGGTCCTTGATCCTGGCCTTCATGGCTTATCAGGGCGTGCGTATCCTAAAGGGAAGTGACCATCTCGCTAATTCCAAGACCATCTTGAATGAACTTTCTTCTCAAATACCCTGGTTGAAATCTATGCTCGACGGTGTAAGTAAGTCGATCATAAGCAGGACGACAGTATTAACATTTATTTAAAAGCTGGGGAGTACTGATGAGGAAGGCTCATCCGGTACCCAAGGGCCCAAAAGCACACATGACAGCAGTGAATCGCTCGCTCTCGTCAATAATGCATCACTCTCGTTCGACAAACTTCGCGACCTCGCTAGCGGATTTGAAGCCAAACTCAGGAGATCGCCAGGCAGAGAAAGTAGGTTCTTGAGCTTTGCTCCCTTGTATCCAAAGCTAACATGCCTCACCAGGGCTCACTAACTAGGGTATCGTCAAAACGATGCTAGATCTGCGGGAAGCTACATTGTATCTCTCTGACTACGAACAAGCCATGGCAAAGCTCAATGGAGGAGAAATCGACAAGTGGACCGGGAAGGCTGACAACCACCAAAAAGCTGCAATTCAAGCAGGACTCACTACAATCGGATTCGCGGCTTTTACTTCCCTCGCCCTTGTCCACAAACCAGCCGCTCAAGTCCTCGCTGATCTGGTTACTAAATACGTTTCGTTAAGCAGTGTACCTACAAATGCTGCTGCTCCAACAGTCGGAGTTCTAGGTACTGTTGCTTCAGGACGTGTTACCTATGGTCAGTACACGGAAATGAACAAGTCGTTCGCCATTCTTAACCATTTACGAAAAGCGGCTGTCAATGGACACCTCGCTCTAGCTGTATTTTCCAAAGTTCTCCGTCAAACCCATGCCGCCGTGGCCTGACTATACATGGAGCAGGTGATGCGGTTGCCTATGGAATGCATGGGAGACCATGACCGGGAACACGCGTTCAAGATGCTGGGGGCCGATGTGCAGTTTCTGGGCAACGACACTGTCGACGGGGACTTCGTGAAAGACAGATTTCGGATTCTGTTGAAGGCAGGCAGGATGTTGAATGATGCCGAACAGGGGACTATGGATGCTACGAAATTAGTTGCAGATACGGTAGGAGTTGTAGAAGAGTCCCGCCAGTAGGAATCAGGTTAGGATACAGGTGATAGATAGGAGTAAGTCTTTCATTCCCATTTAGCGATGGTCTGTATAGTTTGTTTTGTATTTAGTAACTCGCTGCGTACCTCTAATATGTTATTCATATTCTACTGCTTTAGCTGTCGTTTTGCCAATCTCTCACTCCCTGTAGGATTATCCGTACAGGACTACAATAGGAGATGGAGCTATTAGCCTGAATAATGGGCCACCAATGTATCTTCAGCTTACGTGCATGAAGTTGAGCGGGGTAGCAATCAGTTACGTAGTTGATCTACAAATTCTTTTTAACTCCTTGAACACAGGCTATACCTACCCGTATCATATCATGTCTGACCCCGAGAAAATCGCAGTCGAACAAGCCAGCTTGGATAATATTCAGGCTGGCAATGTCGAGCTCGCAAACCAGATGTTCAAAGTCTCTCATCGCCACTTCATTTGATATAGAAGCTTCCAAAGGACGCCTGATCCCGACAAAGCAAGCAACATGGCTACCGAAGCTATTAAACTCACATTAGAAGATCACCTAAATAGAACGGCGCGACTAATCGATCTCTCCGTCTACTGGCACGAGAAGGTCCCGAGGAGTGATTCAACAAACATCCAAGGTCTTGGAGATTCTATCCAAGCTTCAAGGAACGCGATTGCTTTTCTGCCTGATACTTTCCCAAATCGAGGGACCTTGCTCGATCAATTGTCAACAAAGCTTGGGCTATTGTTCATGCAGACAAGGGAGGTCAGCGTTATTGAAGAGAACATAAAGACCCAGCGCGAAGCTGTAGATGTGACACCAGTCAATCATCCAAAGCATCTCACCTTTTTTGCTAACCTGGCCGCTCCCATTACTGCCCGATATCAAGCCCTTGGGAAACGAGAAGATTTGGACGAAGCTGTCGATGTATGCCGTCATGCCGTGGCACAAACCGAGGAGGACTGGGCAACCCTTCCATCACCCTGAGTGACAGATTCGATGTGCTAGGGGATATCAAAGACCTAGACGAGACAATCGAAGTCATGTAGCAGGCGATTGGTATCACGGAGGAAGGAAGCTTGGAACAAATGGCGCAGCTGAGAACTATGGGAGGTTTAGTGGAGATCGCTACCTCAGGACGGGAAACGTGTCTGATCTCAATGAATCCATTGACACACTGGAAAAGGTGTGCGACCGTGTTCAAGGTGATGAAATCTTTTCCAACAGACCAAGATGTCTTACTAATCTCGGCATCCAGCTCAGTCGAAGGTACGAAAGAAGGGAACTATCGCTGATTCGAAGAGGGCAGTAGAGGTTTGCCGAGAGGCTTGCGACATCGTACCCAATGACGTTCTTCAACGATGTTTCTCCAACATGGCAATCACTCTGAAACATGAATATTTCCGAACCGACGATCTGAAAGTTCTGGATGAAGCTATCCACATGCAAAGAGAAGCCGTACGAACAGTTCCAGAGAACCATTCCGACTTGGCATCCACTGTTCACAACCATGCTGCTCTTCTCTGGACGAGGGTTTCCGCAACGAACAGAATGGAAGATTTTGAAGAAGCTCTGAGAAATGCACAACAGGCTGTTGATCTGACGCCAAAGGAGCATTTGAATAGAGCTGCGCATCTCAATACTCTAGATATGCAGCTGCGCGATATGTCTAGGAAGACAGGCCTTGATAGCCACATGCACGAGGCTATTAGCCATAGGTAGGCTGTACTTGAAGCGACACAGTAAGGCCACCCGGAGCAAGCCAACCGTTTGGTAGCTCAAGGTATCCGATACGGAGATCTCTTCTGGAAGACAAATGAACGGGAGTACCTTACATCAGCCATTGACCATTTCGAGTCAGCATTGCACGTTACAATTGTCATGAGGACTGTCAAATAGGTGCTACAAAAGAGCTTTTCAAGTACTATGCGGCTGTGCCCGATTGGGAGAAGGCATATGAAGCTGCTGAAATAGCTGTCGGCCTTATCCCCAAGCTGATCGCATCAACAACAAATAATGCTCAAGCAAGACGTTTTGGTACAGCTTACGGTGTGGCTTCTGATGCGGCAGCCGTTGCTATATCTGCGGGCAAGGGAGCATTTGCTGCGTTGAAGTTCCTCGAGCAAGGTCGTGGTATGTTAGCAGCATCGGTCGAAGAAACACGCATCCAAGTCGGACGCCTTCAAAAAGAACATCCCTACCTGGCAAGGCGCTTCACTGAGCGTCGAAGTCATATCGAAGGCTCGCAAACTGTCGCGGACTTGACTGATCTATCGCTCAAACAAAAGCCGACATCGTCAGCAAATCACTCACAAGCAGGCTCTCGAACCCACGATCTTGACGCGCTGCTCGACGACATCCGTCATCATCCTGGGTTCGAGGATTTTCTCACAGCGCCAAGTGACAGTAATGTCAAGAATGCCGCATCTTGTGGTCCGATCGTTGTCATCAACATCAGCCAACTCCGTCGAGACGCTATTCTCGTGGATCGAGATTAGAATAGCAGCATTCCCTTGCCTCAGCTTACCATCCAAGATCTCAAATCCAACAGTCAAAAGATCCACACTGCGAGTCCCAAGGTACTAGAGTGGCTTTGGGATACCATTGCGGAACCTGTACTGAATGCACTCGGAATTACTGGAGGTTCGACTGAAGGACACTTGCCAAGAATCTGGTGGACACCAACAGGCATACTGAGTATCTATCCTCTGCATGCAACTGGGAAACACTACAAGTGGTCATCGGAGACTTTTATGGATCGAGCTATGTCATCCTATAGCTCGTTTGTCAAGACAATCATTCGAAGTCGAAACCGAGCGGGTTTGGACTGTGATCCATCAGGGTGCGAACGTGCAGTGCTGGTGTCAATGGGTCGGACACCTGGACATAGTGCTTGCCATCAGCAGGAAAGGAAGTCGGCCTATTACGACCTATCTGAGAGTCCAAAGGATTTGATGTGGTTGAACCGGACCCTGTCAAGGAAGTTGTTGTTTCTGAGTTGCCACAGTGCAGAATCTTCCACTTTGCCGGTCACAGTAGTGCCAACGGACCTGATCCATCTCAAAGCACTCTGTTGCTACAGGACTGGCAAAAAGACCCTCTCACCGTGTCGACTCTGTTTGACATCAACATCCAGCAATATTCGCCATTTTTAGCAAACCTCTCTGCTTGCGGCACCGGCCAAATTGCACACGAGAAGTTCCTAGATGAAAGTATTTATCTTATCAGTGCGTTTCAAGTTGCTGCGTTTCGTCATATAATCGGGACCCTTTGCGAGGTTGGGGATGACGTCAGTGTTGATGTTGCGCACATAACCTACGAAGCTATACAGCGTGGCGATGCTGCTGATGAGTCTGTCTGCAAGGGCTTACACAAGGCGATACTAGACCTGCACGATCAGTGGTTTGATGTGCAAGCTCAAGCCGCGAGTCGCAACAGGAAGGCCAGGTCGGCGATCGAAGGTCGAGCAAAAGCCCAGAGAAACCCCCGACACATTGTTGCGGTTGACGATGGTGAAGATGAGGATGATGTTTTTAAATTACCTCAATGGGCTCCTTACGTTCATTATGGAGTCTAGAATACAGCAGAGCACAAGGTATTGTTCATAACAATTGTTTTAAACAACAGAGGGCAGTTAGGAATAACTAAAGCTAAAAGACCTTGAATAAGTAATTTAAGGACTTTAATAGATTTTAGTAGTTTAACTACTAGTTAAAGAATTGAGGTAAAGAACAATAGCTAAGAGATTATCTGTCAATAATGTAAGTAGGATGACTAATAATACCGCTTTATTTTTACACTAAGATTAGAGTTTTTCTCGATTTTACCTTCTTACAACAATTTGTACATACTAGTCCATCATGCAACAGAACAACAACCTGAAAGACGCCATTAGGCAGAGAGCGGTTAGTGATAGATACACCTGTATACTGAAACTATGATTTGCTAACTGATCTTACTTCTTAGTGCGCTAATTGCCGGTTGCGAAAGGTTCATGCACACCGCCACAAATGAACCAGGAGGCTCAACCTAGAGCTACAGCTAATCCGGGATCTATAGGTTCGTTGCAGCCGTACTGCGCCATGCTCGAACTGTGTGACAGCTGGTTTGGTCTGTCCTCTTAGCACAGCCTCTCAACGACACGATAACATACCACAAGCTCCAAGGTTAGTACCTCCGATCCAGGTGCTTCTATGTTCTATAGTTGATAACCTGGAATATTGCAGTTCAGAAGAATATAATGCGCTAGTTGAACGGGTTAAAACACTAGAAAATACGGTTCAGAGTATCTTAACGCACCAGTCAAATGCGGACGAACAGAATCGACATTCGTCATCGGAATTAACCTGCAGTAGTACGCCATCAAGTAGGGTATTGGTAAAGCGACCACCTATAGTAGAAGGAGAAACATCATTCAAAACCCAGACTTTACGTGCAAGCCAGGTTGAAGAGCTCAATTCACCAGCTGCACAGCAATCACCTGCATTTGTCCAGGAACTGGCCAATCTTAAGCATACGCTTCAGGATCAGGAGATTGCAAGGGTGGCTGGGGGCAATCCAAAGTCAGACGAGCTTGAACAAAAACACGCGCTTAATGTTCAACTTCCGCCTCCGACATTTGTTATGCAACTGCTACAGCTAATGACTGACGAGAGACGTAAGTAATGAGACTGGATACTTGATACGGTGCAATGAAGTTGATATGACTGATCTAGATACGAACCTCGTCGTCTTTAATTTCTGGGGCGTACAAAGCTTTTCAAGCTTTCACGATCTGTGCAAGTCCACGTATTTTAATACCGAACCATTAACAGAAACACAAAAGACTTCATTCAACGGAATAGTCAGCCTCATCCTCAGAGAGATCGGAACTGATGAGAGGGCAAATCTTGATACTGGACTTTTGAGTCGCATGCAGGACTTTTGTGAAAAGAACTTTTGGGCAGGTGCTGAAACCTACCAAGTCATTTCTGTTGCCACAGAGGAGCACGTCAACATCCTGTTCCTTGCGGTAAGTGAAAGAAAAACGATATCGTTCGATGGCTGGAGTCTCTGACTCAAGGTTAGGTTGTACATGCTTCTAATATGGGGACATTGCCTCTTCAATGGAGCCTGACAACAGCTGCTGCTGGACACTGTCTGACTCTTGGTTATCACCGAGAAAAGGCACTTTTACAGCTTCCGAGTCCCAAGGCCGAGAGAGCACGAAGAACCTTCTGGCACATATATATGGCAGACAAGAACCTTTCACAACGCTTAGGACGAGCTTCAACCATCCAGGACTGGGATGTTGATGCAAAGCCGTGCGCGATATCTAGTGACCCCAGACAACCCCCTTGGGATTTGGCTTTCAAATCTTTCATTGAAATGAGTCGAATTCAAGGTCAAATCTACGAGAAGATCTACTCACCCGCATCGAAGGCACGTGGCATCAAAGAAAGGTTGGCCGAATCTAACGAACTTGATTCGGATCTCTGCCAATGGTATGGTGAATGGACTCGGATAGATAGCTCCGCTGCCTATGCTAAAGATCGGTTTGACATGACCTTTTCCCCGGTTGACATAGTGTACCATTCCTTGCTCACCCTCATACACTGGAACACTGATTCTTTCGGCTCAGCGAGGGATATCTCAGAGGCATGCTATACAGCAGCACACCGAATGATGTGGGCGCATCTTACACACTACCCTAAACTGACTGCTTCGGGTCACAAGGCATCGGCAATCTATGCCGTCTGGTCAATGACGTTCGCTTTACCTCCAAGGCCTTGACTGATTAACACATGCAGGGTTCTCCATGCCACGTCCTTCACGCCGTATGTGGCTATATTTCTGCACTGCGTTGCCAATTTGGATTTCGATGACCTCAGACTTCTTCAGGAAGTACTATGCACACTTGAAAACATCGGGACGGACCTTGAGTTCTCCCAGAAGTTATTTAGGCTCTGCAAAGCTCTTTGTAGAATTGCTGAAGCCCTTTTGAAGGATCAGGTTCCTATGACAAATGCCATCTCAGAAGCGTCAAACTCAGTCATATCAACATGGCAAGGCGCTTTACCAGACACATGGGCATGGTTGGGCTCGCAAATCACAGATCCGGAGGGTGTTTTAGATCTTGACTTGGACAACCTCAATGAAACCTTCTTTAGCCATGACTTCTAGGCACGTCGAAGGTCTATATTACTTAAAAAAGGTCTATTACCTTTCGTCCGGACTTACGGACGAATATTTTAGAATGAGACTTTTGAGCAGGAGCAAGAGAACTTGGAGTCGGGGGGAAACAAGGATGCTTCGCACCAAAAGCCGTGGGCTTCGCGCGTCCCGCGGCCTGGGTCAACTTCGACCCACACATTCCCAGTAATACCGAATCAGCATATAAGAGAGCATTGCAGGCATTAACAAGAAATTGACACAAGCACACTACAGCAATCAATTTACCTCATTAACACCTTAAGAAATGGCTCAGCCAAAGAAAATCCTCGTTGTTGGCGGAACGGGAACGATCGGCGGGTTCATCGCTCTTGAAGCTCATTCCCGCGGCTACGCCGTGACTATCGGTGGTCGCAAGTCAGTAAAAGGAGTTCCTGTTCTAGAGGATCTGCCATTTATCAAAGCCGACTATGTTGCCGGCGAATATACTTCGGAAATACTCTCAGCCTTTGACAGTATCGTCTTCTCAGCCGGCGCCGACATGCGACACGTGCCCGAGAACACCTCCGCGGACGAGTACTACTTGCAGTCGGCCGAGAGCGCAGTCGAGTTTGCTCAAATGGCCCGCGACGCCGGAGTTGAGAGACTCGTGCATATCGGCAGCTTCTATTGGCACATTGCACCCGAACTCATTGGAAAGACTCCCTATCTTCGGTCACGAAAGTTGGCTGCCGAGGGCATCTCTTCATTATCAAGACCGGGATTCCACGCTTGCAGCCTGGATGCACCATGGGTCGTCGGCACCGTACCAGGCATGCATTCACCTATCTTCGCTGCCTACGTCAAGTTCGCCGAGGGCAAACTCAGTATGGGTCCTTCTGTAATTGATGCAAACTCCAACTTTGTTACTATCGAAGGTCTAGCGACGGCAACGATTGCCGCGCTGGAAAAAAGCGAGTCCGTGTCCGGCCGAGCAATCCTCATCGGAGGCGAGAACCTGACGTTCACGGAATTCTTCGGCCTCATCTTCTCTGCCGTGGGCAACAACGTACCTATGTCGGCCTCGGACCAGGAACATCCACTAATGCCGGAATCGGCTCTCTGGGCTGGGCGGAAGATTAAGGTTTATGAGCCTGACGCGGAGGAAGAAGCTCTGCTCGGTGGCTATCGGCGATTCGGCGTAAAAGACACAGTGGAGCGAGTAGTCAGAGAATATCATTCTGTATAGTCAAACAGTATTTTTTACATTGCATCTTGGCTTTTTCACTTATGTTAGCTCTTTTAACTCTATCGCTGCACTTCTAGCCAATCCCATTATGACATGAGTACTGGCTAGTGTGATGAAAAGTGTCATTTTATTAAGTACGCATTGCGGGCATCTTTATCACCAGATGTGTCACAAGCAAACCCCGAGTAGACATAAGTACTGGCGGTGAAGACCGCGCCTCAACGTGTCTTTATACAGGGAACATGCTTGATATGCGTATCACGCTACTGACAAATGCATTGCTATCACAATCCTCTTCAGTAATCCGAGGCTACCCAGGGCAGTTTCCGAAGCTGTTCAATTCCTATGGCTTTAAACATGAAGCTACTGATAAGAGGGTGACAAATCACTGGGTGTGGGTCGGCTAGCCTCATACTCAAAACTAACTAAATACGGATATAGACAAAGCTTTCCGGCTTGCAAAAAGCTTAAAATTACAATAGCTTTCCCTCTTTTAGGTTCTTAAGCGGCCCCTGCTAGCTTAGTGTCTTTCTGCTCCAAAAATGGCAGTCAGAACGAGAGATGAATTTCGTTACCACATCATGTGGGTTCGGATTTTAGATTCCGGTCTCGGGAATCCCCTGCTTTGTAAGTTACACTTGCGTAAGGAAGACATGCCCATTTAGAAAACGAAGATTCTGACAAGGGTTAACTATACAGTGTATGCCTTATCGGGCTTTACATGGTTCAGCGACGAGGGTAAGGTTCCCTGTTCGGAGTTAACATGGGGGTATACATTGTGTGTTTTTAAGTTCCCAGATACAACTAGGGCTCTATGCACGACTATAGCATGGAACCTTGCTGCATTTATGCCTAACCTCTGATTTTCTTGTCTTCGCAATGATGCAGTCACCTGCTATGTCCGAACCTACTAGAATGTGGAATGCTCTTGCGGGGTCCAGGATTTTGCTGACGATGTTCATACTTGGCAGAGTTTAGAAGTATAAAACACAGCAAATTCCCTACAAGTTACAGTTACACAAATACGCTTTTTACATCCTTCTATGATACAACTAACACATAACTTCACTTTTTACATTATAAGTCACCATGCCGAATTACAAATTTGAAGGGTGGCTGGGAAAGAGTCCCGAGTCTGTTCAGGGCAAGATGGAGTGGGGTGCCTTTACGCCCAAGGTGTGGACGGAAGACGACGTTGATGTCAAAGTCACCCACTGTGGTGTTTGTGGCTCTGATCTTCATACTTTGAAGTCGGGATGGGGACCAACGCAGTATCGTAAGTTTGTCCCTCGAAGCACCCTAGAACGAAACGAGCATTCCTGGGTTCATTAACACTGAACTGACTTATTGTAATCCTCATACAGCCTGTTGCGTTGGTCACGAAATCGTTGGCAAAGCTGTTCGAGTAGGCCAGAATGTCAAACACGTCAAGGTGGATGATCGTGTTGGTGTTGGTGCCCAAGCGCTGAGCTGTTTAAAGTCCGACTGTCCGGAATGTTCGACTGGCAGAGAGAATTATTGCCCTGGTATTATTCAGACGTACGCCATGGACTATCCGGATGGAACTGGTACAAGCTTTGGCGGATACGCCGACTACAATCGCTCACCGGGACACTTCGTCTTTAAGATTCCCGATAACCTGCCCTCTGAGGCGGCTGCTCCTATGCTATGTGCTGGAGGTACCGTCTTCTCGCCTCTGAAACAGAATGACTGTGGTCCGGGTAAAACAGTCGGTATTGTTGGCGTTGGTGGCCTCGGTCATTTTGGTGTTCTATTTGCAAAGGCTCTTGGTGCTGATAGGGTCGTTGCAATTTCGCGCAAGTCCTCCAAGAGGGACGAGGCTCTAGCTCTTGGAGCTGATAAATACATTGCAACCGATGATGACAGTGATTGGGCTACAAACAACAGCCGCACACTTGACCTTATGATCAGTACAGTTTCTAGCCCGAAAATGCCCATGACCGAATATCTTTCATTGCTCAAGGTGGGAGGCACATTTGTTCAAGTTGGGTATGTGCTCAGATTCAGCCTCGAGACTTGATGAAATATTCTCTAACTATCTACAGAAATCCTGATGGAGGCCAGCTACCCGCAATTAATGCCTTCACGCTTATTTTCAACAACATCAAGGTTGGAGGAAGCTGCATTGCGTCTCCCAAAACAATTAGAGAAATGCTTCAGCTGGCTTCTGAAAAGAAGATCAGGCCAATGATTGAGACACGAGCTATTGAGGATGCCAACAAGACAATTGTTGATATGGAAAATGGGTTGGCGCGATACCGCTATGTTCTTGTTAACGGGAAGAATCTTTAAACCCCGATTTACACAATCTAGATAGTCTAGCAGAGCTTTCAGCGAAAAGGGCTAAGCCCATATTAGGCTTAGAAAAGTATACATTTTTGAGTACCTTTACTAAGCATCGATGCGGTTGGACGATATTCCGACTGTCAAATTCAAACTTTTTTCATTGTCAATCACGCAAATGGCAAGCACATCAGATAACGCGAAACCTTGGCGACATCAAACAGAGACTCAGTCTGTCGTGCAGGAAGACTGCAGCAAATGCAAAACAAGGCGGATTAAATGTGATCGAGCTCTTCTGGAATGTCGAAAATGCATCAAAAAGGGTTACCAGTGTCCAGGTTATGGCCCGCGGGTGCAGTGGGTCAACGATGCTGCTACGCGAGGTCGAATGAGGGGTTTGCAGGCTACCTTTTTGGAAGACCATGCTCAGTCCCAGCCAAATGCCATCGTGGGGATGGGATCCTTGACCTTCGTCAATGACGATGGCCAGATCAATACAACCGATGTCCAAGAACCGGCCCAGCAACACCATAACGGCATCACAACATATGACCTCTCCCAAGACTGGTGGGAGAGGCTAAAACGCTACTACATCGACAACGTTGCTCGGCTCATGGTCTGGGTCGATACTGAGAAGAACCTGTACCGAGATCGCATTATCGAAATCGCCTCGGATTGGCCAGTTCTTCGCCTGGCAATCTCTGCAATAGCTGCCCTGCATTGTAACGCCACTGGACACAATGGAAAGCTCCCTCTTCCAGAGTCCTTCCGCGACGAGGCCATCAGGGGCATTGTTACTTCTGTCAAAGACATTCTTGACAATACTACGCAATTGACCCTTGAAAACGCTCAATGGATACTCGCATCTATGATGGTGCTTTCTTGTTGCGAAATGATCGAAGCTGGAGCTGAAGCGGCGGATTGGCACCGTAGAGCTGCACGACGATTGGTTGGCGTGATCAAGACGATGGACTGGTGTCATGACGAGATGATATCATTCCTGATCAATCAGCTTGCCATCTACGATGTTCTTTCTTGTACAACGTCCTTCGATCTATCTAATATCCAGGAAGCCATACTTCCAGTCATTGAAGAGGAAGATGTATTATTTTCCAAGCTTTTGCTTCTCATCCACGATGTCACATTATATCGTGGACGATGCGACAACCTCGAGATACAGGAAAATGATCACGAGCATCTTGATTCTAGGAGGAAGGCTTTGCTTACTTTGAGGAGAAATGTCGAGCTCGCTCGAGGAGAAACTCTCATGGTAGCTGGTACTCTAGGCTTTCAGGATGCGTCAGACCGGAGAGACTTTATCCGACTTGTCGATCTATACTGTAAAGCGACACTAGTCTTTGCTCATCGTGTCATGTACCGGGATGAGAGCAACTGTGGGCGCCAACTTGTAGAAGACATGTTCTCGGTCCTGGCTTCAATTGAGAGGCCCGAGCGAATATGTCACAATCTCCCTTGGCCTTTATTCATGGCAGGAACAGAATGTCACCAGGACCTGGAGAAACAAAGGTACATACTCCTTCACTTTAAAGGCGTTTACGACACTACGGGCTTGATCCATTATCAGGAACTGGTTGAGTTTCTGACATCGTTCTGGGCCGGTGACGAGTCAGATTGGCAAGTTTCGGCCAGGCAGCGAGAGGCGATGGGGTTACGCATCCTCTCCATATGAAAAATGGGCAGTGAACTGCCGGTTTGTCGGTGTGAGCCCGGCGACCAGATCCGGCAGATGAACAGGCAATTCTTTATCAGCCACGCCCTTCATCTTGTCGGCCATGTTTCTATTACCAAGATAACGTACTTTTGTCTCCCAAGTCTCACTCTAGTGGAAGACCACTTAAGGATTTTTCTCGCCAAGACTTCCCCATTGAGTTTAGCAAGGTCTATCCATCCCATCACTTCCCAAGTTAGTCAGATACGTCCTCCAAGGCTTGAGGTGACAATCTTGTATATATTGTCATTTCAATTTTTCTTTGTGTCTCTTCTTTCTCATATTTACCCTATTGTGGTTCGCTTTCTTAGGTATACAATGCTCAAGTATATTTTGTTATTGCCATGACTGTCACCTCAAATATCCTGCTTGTTGGAGGTGGGGGGCTCGGTGTCATCGCCGCTTTGAGCCTTGAGGCCAGCTGCAGAGCCCAAGTTACAGTTGTTCTCCGTTCAAACTACAGCGTTGTCAAGGAAAATGGCTACAACGTCAAGTCATGCGATCATGGAGATATTGAGGGGTGGAGACCAACCACAAGTAAGTATCACGCACGGCTTGTTATTCCTGCTACTGATATATGCCCTGTAGTTGTGCGCAAAATTCCTAAAGTGTCCTCGGCCGCCCAACCTTATGATTTTATCGTGATTACGACTAAGAACATAGCAGGCGCCGGTCCAAGCATGGCGGAATTGATCGCGCCAGCTGTTGCCCCCCGTATCACGGTCCTTGTCCTTATCCAAAATGGGCTAAATATCGAGAAGACGTATCTGGAGCGGTATCCACACAACGTCATTCTGTCAGGTATCAGCTTTGCCGGTTCTCAAGAGGTACGGCCTGGCGTTATCGAACATGGGAACCATGATAACCTGCTTGTGGGCGCGTTTCGGAATGAAAATGTCGATATCGCACGCGAGCAGGCAGCAGCCAGGAGTTTTGTGTCACTATATACAGCTCAGGGAAAAGCATCCTGTGTCTACACTGCCAACACTATGTCACACAGATGGAAAAAGCTGGTCTACAATGCTGTCATGAATCCACTTTGTGCCATTACCAATCTGGACTCTGGATCCCTGAGACAAAGCGGCTCTACAATGCTGGAGACCATCCAAAATGCAATGGAGGAGGTCATAGCCGCCGCAGGAGCCGCCGGTTATACCCTACCCCCAGGGACCGCTGAGGATTTGCTCAAGGACGATCCCATAGACGGACATTTTGAGCCGAGCATGCTCCAAGATGTTAGGAAGGTTTGTCAAAGTGCTGAGAGCTTTTCAATACCATGATTGATGATCTGACGATTCCAGGGTAACTGGATTGAATACGAGTATCTGGTTGGGGAGGCGTTGCGTGAAGGACTTCATCTCGGGGTTCAAATGCCAACTATATCAATGATATATGCGATGTGCCAGGCTTTGCAATACAGAACACAATGCGCCAGACCTTCTCAATAGGGTAACAGAAGTCGGATTGTTCCAGGCGCTTAATTTTTTACTTGCACACCAAGTCGCTGTGATATCTATTTAAGGTTATTGGAGGTCAGTCATCAACTCGTACAGTTCAAACCAACACGATTGTTGCTGTGATAATGTAGCTGAGTAAGGGGTGGCAGTGAGACTGGATTGGCTATTCCCATTCAATTTTGGCAGCCGAATCACTAATCCTGGTTAGTTCTCTGATACATCTGCAGAGCAAGTAATATGAAACTCAGCCGCTGCGGTGTCCACAAAGCACTGGCCTGTAATATTAGTATTTCACTCTACACGATGAATCTTTCTTGAACGCTGAGTGCAAATGTAAACAGACTTTGATATAGTTAAGTACTTGTCAGTCTCAGTAGAACTCCTCCCTTACAGCCTTTCCCACCCTCTCTACAGCTAGATCCAGCTCCTCCACTGAAACAGACGCAAAGGTAGCCCTCAAGTACATATTTTCAGGTGTTTCGTTCGACGCGAAAAATGCACTCCCCTTGCAGCATAACGTACCCTTCCTCAAACACCCTCTATACAAGCTGTCTTCAATGGCTGCAAATGTATTCGAGATTGAATCATCACGGATTCTGCTTGCCAGGCTATGCTCCCGCCAATCCAGTTTAATCCAAAGAAACATTCCGGCTGCGGGAACCTGCCAGGAGCATATATCCAAAGGAAGGTGTTTTTTGCATGCCTTGATGAGAGTGTCTCGGCGATTTGCGTACTCATCACGCAAGTAAACGAGCCATTGAGTGAACCCACGATGTCCCCATTTATCTTCGAGGAGATGGCTCATGGCAAGCTGCGACAAGCCACTCGGGCAAACCACTCCGACGTCATGATGGTTCCGGATTTTAGAGGCTATATCGGAGTTGGTCGTCATCCAGCTGCAGCGAAGACCTGGGCCAAGTGTCTTTGATGTTGAGTCCAGGCGAATAACTCGACCTGATACATCCATTGAGAGGTAGGAAGGTACAAGACTCTGAAGATATCTATCCAAATCGGATGAGTGTTTTGATGAATTCAACTCGCTTGTTGCTTCCTGCGTGGTGAATTGCAAGTAGTAGTAGGGATCATCCTCAATGATGAGAAGGTCGTGTTTCTCAGCAACTTTGTAAACCTCTTTGCGTCGTTGAAACGTTTGAGTAACACCGGTGGGATTATGACCGGTGGGGATGGTGTAGAGAAGGAAGGGCTTTGCAGAACCGCGTTCGCTTTCATTCCAATTGGACAGCATTGAGTCAAGGTCTTTTGCTGAGATGCCTTGTTCGTCCAACTTCACTGTTGCGGTACGAAGCCCTAAGGGCGTCATAGCTTCGAGGGTGCCGGAGTAGGTGTATTCTTCCACCAGAATATAATCACCTCTGGTGCAGAACATCCGAAACGCATGTTCGATGGCAGATGTACTTCCGATATTTAGGAACACTTCCCAATTGGAGTATGGCGGATCATGAAGAGCTTCAATATGCTCTGTCAGGAAGCGAACGAGGGTTTCGCACCCTCCCGCATACCCATAGCTTAACGATGCAGGTATCTCAACCGACAAGTCGCGATCTCCATGGTGGCCATTCATTTGCGATTTCTCGCCACGAGGATGTTGCGTACCAAAGCCATCAGGCTGGCAGAACCTGAAAGATAGATCGAGCATCGGAAAGTATTCTGGAGATGGTCTTCCAGTTGCCAAGCTTAGGACTCGACCAGTCAACTCAGCCCCCGCCGCTTTGAGTGTAGCAGCCTCTCTCGCTCTGCTCTCATCATTTAGACGATGGTTGAAGTTCCTAGACCGAGGCTTTTCCAGGCTTCGCTGTGTTTTGAACAAGGCCGAAGAAGTGGTAGGGGCGATGCCGCCAGTCAATTGCTGGGATTGCTTGCGAACGGCGGCCAAGTCGTCCAGCGTCAGTCTTCGGAGCATTTTGATAGAATATTTGATATAAGGTGGTTCGAGATATGCTTGTTTCACACCACAGAAATAAGTCACTATTAGCGTTATAAATACACAGCTCAGAGAGATTGAATCAAGAGATTGGATAGAACATGTGGTCAATGCGACATACCATACTTACAGGATAAATACCCTTCTGGGGATAGTGGCATTAGCTGATGACAGGGTCCCTCTTCTAATGCAACCAAATTGGTGGAGCTGCCCCAAGCTTCATCTTCTCTATCGTAATGCCTTTTACGGAGTACAGTAGAATGAAACTCCACTGATTCTCCTGATTACTACTGTTCTGGGACAAGATCCACAGCCTTGTCAATGCGCCCATTTGAAGGTCAAAAGTCGCTTAAACTTCCTTTCCCGATTGACTTATCACATATTAATCGTACCTGTTGTCACATGCAAAGTCGTGAAGTTTCGGAAGAGGTGCATTATTGACAGGATGAAGGGCGTAAACAGATCATTTGAGCTCCTTGTTGCCATTCTGGTGGGTCCTTCTTACAAGATAATGTGATCAGTGAAAGAGGTTGCAAAAATTGAATATCTTGAACAAAAAGTAGCAACATTTAAAAAAATTTGTTCTTCGATGTCCTATATATTTCTACGGTTTTATTGTGGAGGATACTCCGATGAGCTCAGCAACAACTTCCAAATCGGCGACTACAGTTTCAGCGACCATGCTAGTAGAGGACTGTAACCCGCCGGACGGACCACAGCAGGCAGGATCACAGCCAAGATTCAACCTAACTAGACCTTGGTGTGTCGTAGCTGGGTCGTTGGCGACCATTTGGGCTACTTATGGTCTGCTTGCGTCCAATGGCGTTTTCATATCATACTGGTCCTCGAACCAGTTAGCACATATGCCCCGAAGCTCAGCAACTTGGATCAACGGAGTTCACCTCTTCCTAAGTCTTGTCCTAGGCTACCCGACCGGCCTCATTTTTGATCAGTACGGCTCTGACCTTCTCATAGTCGGTGGTGGTATCTTTTACCTGGCGGGGATCTTCGCCATGGCAGAAAGCACAAAGTTCTGGCACTTCATGCTCGCGTACGGCGTCGTTGCGGGAACTGGTTGCGGTGTATCAAGTACAATTGCAATCAGTGTTCTCAGTCATTGGTTCAGGGAGAAACGGGGCCTAGCAACGGGTGTTGTCATGCTGGGAGGAAGCTTAGGAGGCATCATGTTTCCGTTGACGCTGAGGCCCTTGTTTCAAAAGATTGGATGGTCTTGGAGCATTCGAGCCCTTGGAATCTTTGTCTCTACCTTGATTATTATTGGGGCTCTATGTATTCGATCGGTACCTCAAACAGGACGTGCGAAGAAAACACCTTTGAAGATGTTATTAAACCCGACGTTTCTTCTCATGACTACCGGTGTTGCTGGTAAGCCTTAATCCCCAAATCATACTTTAAGCGCTAACCAGTCTAGCCTTCGACTTTGTTCTCTTCGGAGCTCTTGGATTGCTACCAGCATTCGCAGAGAGCTTAAATCACAGCCATACTACTAGCTACCAGTTGCTCGCAACACTAAACGCGTATGTTATGTCTTATCCAACATGGAGCCATAGCTAAAGCGAGTACACAGCTGTTCTGGAGTAGGACGCATCCTGGTTGGAATATTAGCAGACCGCATTGGTCCTTTGAACGCCACAATCTTAGTTCTGTCAGTCGGACTGATCTCAATGTTAGCATTTTGGCTGATATCAAATCTACATGTCGCACTGCTGTATGCATTCGCGGCCATGTTTGGACTGAGCAGTGGTGGGGTCCTGAGCCTAGAGCCTCTTTGTATCGGCCGGTTATGTCATGAAAGCCACTTTGGCCAGTTTTATGGAATCTGCTTTCTTCCGGTTGCCGCGATGTAAGTTTATTGTTGCACTCTTTTACTGAGATGTGTTAGATACGCTAACTAATCTGAAAAGAACCATGATTTGCATTCCTGTGGGTAGCACCCTGCTTGATACTTTTGGGCAGCATGGATTTGTTGCTTTCTTTGCCTGTGTGCTGCTCATCTCGATTATTGGTTTTGCAGGATCCCGATGGCTTATTTGTAAAGGGAAAGTGAATGGATCGGACGACAGTGGACAGGAGATAGTGGTTGAGAATAAGAAGGGCATCTGTTACGTATAGAAGGCTAGAGGAGAACTGGGGGGTAAAAAAAAAAAAAAAAAAAGAAAAAGAACAGCAATTATCTCCGATAACAGCCAGCCAACCAGATCTAAATGACGTCAATTAAAAGAGACACATCCCGTTTTGGGGCACGGAGCTGACCAGACATAAGTTGTGGCTGATGGGTCTCCAGCTACATATGTGGCCGTGCTGTTAGCACGTGATGCACATACTCTGTACTCACCCTATACTTGCACAGTCTCGGGACAATATCAACAGCACGAAAGCCTTCTACCGGTGAATTTATAAAGACTGTCTTGAGAATTGAATATAGTTTTATGCATTGAACGGTTTGAAGATACACCAATGTACTAGACAGTGTTAAAAAAAATATATATATGAAATTAGATACATTACGTGTTTCCTTTTCCGGCATCTTACAAACAACAAGGCTCCGCGCGTATGCCTTTGACGCTATCGAGGAACTCCCAGCAGTCACCCTATAAGAGGAAGTAAAGAAAGACCTTTACTTTATTAAATATTACTATATTTTATCTTAGTTCAATTCCGTCTCTAACTTTATTCGTAAGACTGTCTTCAAGCTCAGCTTGGTTTATCTCAGAAATTTGCTGCTTGTCAATGATTGGCTTGACACAATCAGTCAGCAAGATCCGGGAATATCGGATACCCTCACGCAATGCCCCTGTCGCGACGCGTCCTTGTCTTTAGGTCCCCGAAGCCAGTCCCGCCCTTGCGTTCCAGCATTCTGGGGCTCTATTATTAGACCGGGCTGCCTAAATTCTTACTCTAGATCCCCATAGGAACTGACTCCACCTTGAACTGGTAAATTTGATCGCCGAAAACAACACTAGCTTGGAATTTTCCGTCCAGGCTGCGCGCTGGTGCCTGGGCTAGTTTATCCCCTATAATATTGCCTGTATCCCCTTTTTATCAATCTGGATCTACATCCCAAAACTTCCCCAACTTCGTTCCTTAGTACCAACAGGATGTCAGTAAGAAGAAGCTCCAGGCTGGCTAAGCCGGCGGCCACGGCACCAATTGAACCCGAATTGGATCAGCCGCCATCACCTCCACAGCCCAAACAAAACAACAAACGAAAGGCTACGGTATCAGACGCTGCGCCCAAAGCCAAGGTGGCTAAGAAAACTACCAAAGCTGCATCTACAGTGAGCAAGAAGAAGGCAACAAAACAATCGCGCGACATTCCGAAAATGGACAGGCTCTCGAATTTGTCCCCAGAAATGTTTGCCATAGTCTTTAACAATGTGAGTCTGTTATCTTGGGCCAATTGGCCTGCAATTAACAATGCCCAGATTAAAGACAAGGCCAGTCTTAATCGACTCGGCAAAACATGTAAAACGTACTACTCGCTCACAGCCCCCGTGCTCTACGAGCGCATTTCCGTTGCTGCCATGTTTCACGCCCATATCGCAAAGGCTATTCGCACCTTGGAGCCTCACCTGAGCATTCAACAAAGGAAGCAGTTGAAGAAGGAGGGCACCTACAAAGGCCAGAAAGATTTGTTTCCTACTGACCTCAAGCCCACTGAAATCCCTGCCTGTGCAGAGTATGTACATCAGCTTGTTGTGGGAGTTGTCCAGGCTGGCAAAAAGCATGATTATATCGTGCATCGCTATATTGAAGAGGCAATGAAGAACATGAAAAATGTTGAAGTATTCAACGCTCTATGTCTCACCGAGTCAGTCGCCACTCAAGGAGCTTTTGCTCATGTTTTTCAGTCAACGCTAACCATTACTTCCAGATCAATGGCAGAATCTCTCGCTGGGTACAAAAAGCTACAAGCGTTGTCTCTTGATATCCAACACCTTGACTATCACCCGTTGCGTAAAATTAAGAACCTGCAACATTTAGTCTTAAGTGTTGGTTACCAAACCGATACCCTCAGGTCTCTCTTGCTGAATTCTAGATCCACGCTCAAGACTCTCGATATTACCAGCAGTCATTTCGACTTTTTCGACAAATGGGACCAAGTTCTAAAATCCAAGGATCAGAAGCATTACCTTCCATCTCTTAAGTCATTTACTATTTGCAGTCATGGTTACGAATTCGATCGAAATCATGTTCAGGCGCTGATGAAGGCGATTGATTTTGTTGGGTTGCAGGAGCTGGTCATCAAGTCCTTGCCTGATGATTCGCCTGTGCTGTTCCGAGAACTGACCAAACTCTTCTCGACTGCAACTTCAGGTTCCAGTGTACGATTGCACAGCTTAGCCCTCGATATGGGAGTTCGTGGATGGAGACTATCTGACAGTCAGAAACAAGAGACTACGGACGCCAAGTGTGAATTCCTATCCTCTTTCAACACCCTGAAGACTTTGAAACTTGACAATTATGGTCAATATAAACTCGAAGTCACTGAAAACCCAGAACTTCCGAGCAACCTTGTTCAGGCTATCCTGAAACACAAAGATCTGGAAAAGCTCAGTATATCGTATGGAGGAGTTACTAGCGGCTACCAAATACCATATCTGAAGCCAGCTACTGTTGCGACCCTACTTGACAATCTGCCTCATCTGAAAGAGATTGATATCTCCCCAGAGGAAAAGGATTTGGTAAGAAGACCTTGTTGCACAGAAAGTACAATTGGCTGATATACCACAATAGGATGGACTGGCTGAGGCGCTCTCACGTGGCTCCAACCTTGAGATTATCGAGTTCTCTTGCACAGATAGTTGGGCAAACTCTTACCGTTACGATAATAAGGATCCTACAAAGCCCCTGCTTCATGCCGTACTCAAGGGCTTCCTCGCCAGAGCCAATGTCAGGGACGATGAGAAGTTCTGGTGGGAGGATCACTCCAAGGTCAGGCGTGTAACTGTGAACTGCCAAATCTACGAGGTCGCGTCAAAGTTTGGCAAGGGCGGTAAGGGAATTAGTAAGCCCGAGAAGTTCACGCCACCGGAATATCCTCAGCGGGAGGTCATGTTTCGAGATGTCAGTGGACTTCGTCCTACTACGTTGCATGTTGGATTTGATCCACATTTCACTTGGGTTGAGAAGGTATCCAAAGATCTGAACTAGAGGACCTCCTCCCTGGGCTGGCGCAGGGTTCTATTGGAGTGGTGGGATAGAACAGAGGCGGAGAGTTTGGTTTTGTTAATGCAATTGACATGATTTATAAACGAGCGTCTATGTACCGAGGAGACCAGATACCCCCATCAATCCTGTACGGGAGAGTAGCGAAAAGTCCTTTGGTTCAACCAGCCTCCTTGAAGGAGAGCTAGAGCTTAGGTCCAGCACTGTCCGGAGCCAGGGCCGGGCTGGCACTGCATACGTCCACCGCCGCAAGACCAGCAACCATAGTTGCCAGCACACTGACACTTGCCGGGCTGGCAGTCAGCGTGAGGAGAGTAGCAAGGGAAGCAGTCGCATCGGGCTTCAAGGCCACGGAGGGCAAGGAGGGGCTGAGGGATATTCAGTTAGCGTTCGCATCATAGAGATAGCATGGTGAAGGGAGAATAGAAGAGAGGAATGAGCTTAATGGAATTGCTTACCTTGTCGATGCCAGTGTAGGTGTAGCCACCGTCCTCAATGGTGGTAGTGTCGACAGCGGGGGTGGCAGCGACGCCGAGAGAGAGGATGAGGGAGACGAAGAATGTGGCCTTCATAGTTGCGGATAGTGATCGAGTAGTGATGGATAGACTGTTGAGTGGATGATGAGATGGAACAACTTGAGGGTGACCTTTGGGGTTTTTATAGAATCTCGGCCAACAATAAATCTCCTCCTGCTGCGCTTCATTGATCCTCCAAACTTTGATCAGCGGAATACTCGCAACGGAATACTCGGACTATCGCTCGAGTCCCGACTAGGTAGTCTGCACTTTGCCTCCTGCATTCGAATCCTTCGAAAGTCCTTGAGATAGCTCTAGATCGACCCTCACTGGCTATTGATGCTTTGATGACCTGTTCTTACAGCATAGGAAGGAATCCAGCGTCTCACAGTAGCCATTGATCTCATTGGTAGCCCCGTAAGAGGATCTAGGGACTTCAGAACAATAGACTCCTATAGGTCGATACTTCGCAGCATAGCCATAGAGGTATTCATGCACTAGTACAAGGAGATCATTGCCTCAAAATATCCATGTGCCGTAGGACCTTTGTAAATAGGAACATCAGTTACTCAACGAGGGCTAAACATGGAACAGAGTTTAATGAACAAGTCAATCATACGCCGCAGCTCGGACTCCTTACGACAACTCAGACCCGAAGGAATCTTTTTAATCAATGATCCACATGTGAATTTCTGCCGGTGAGGGTAAAAGGCCCGTGATGCTGCATCTTATTCATGTGAATTGACGCCAAGCTAGCGCACAACAGGAAGGACCATATTTTTCCAGGGTCCTGCAAGTTATAACCCCTTACTTTGCCACTCCAAATATGCGCTGGCAGCGCCTCGCCCGAGGTCATCATTCTCAAGAATCTCAAACTTGAATAGTCCTTGAGGATTCGCATCTATATTTCCTGGGTGAGAGGGTCCACGGGCCACTGGGACTTTTCGGTCTGAATGGGAGGCGATAGGCCAGCTCAATCGGGTCGTCGCACAGACACAAAAAGTCCGAAGGCTTAGCGTCTAAATCCGGCATTCATAGGGCGTGCCCTTGTTGTTTTTTTGAAAACATATCCACTGTATCTTACAGACAGCACTAGGGCTGACAAGGTCGTACTTTTGTTTGGAGGCCTTTGACGATCTCTTTCTCCGCAAAGGGTCGAGCTTCGGACATTATCCACGGTGTGAAGCTCCGTACCTAGAGCAGTAACAGTGTTTCCACCAATTGACTCATCGGCGGCTGCTGATTTGTCTGGATAATTCCTCGGGGACTATCCCTGCGGCCCGCGCCGCAGAAAGTCCCATATGCTAACTACAATAGGCAGATCCTAGATCTCGTCTGGCTTAGTGTTGGCGATGATGAAGCTGTGCCTCTGGAAGAAATGAGGGTTTTTGTTTGTAGTCTAGGCTTGCTAAACACATCATTTCCCTGACGTTGTTGAGTTCAGGAACAGATATCCCCCAGATGTATTTGGGATCCATCTCACGTAAGACGGTAGTTGTAGGAATGTGGCATTATGTTGATGATCCCGCGTCTTAGTTGTCGCGCATGGAGTGTTTCATGTAACAGCAAAGCCTCAATGATGTGGTCAGCTTCGGATCGCGGCATGGGCAGACACCAGGGGATTCAGAGCACAGGGCTGTCGGAGTATCGGGACTGATTAGCCCTCAACAATTTAGCCAGTCGGACGCTTTCTGCTTCATATCCCTGTCCAGACCAACCTCACTACCTTGAGGTGATAGGCTCATTGGTCCACACGTTCTACCCTCACAGGGCAATGCTCGACAGGACAGGGAGAGGCCTAGCATCAGATGCACATGCATATACGAGAAGGAAGGAGGGACATAAATAAAAAACACAGCCGTGCCTTCCGGATTTCTTTGTTAGTTCATTCGGCTCAGACGTTTAAGTGCATATGTGACTTTATCGAATTATCGTCTCAGGGTTACAATGTAGCCATTTTCGTCTGATGTCATCCGCGTATTTACTGAATCCTCCTATCCACTATATTCTCACTTCACCGCCTGCCATTACATTCCCTTCTTATGCCAGACCCACTTCAATCCCCTCACTTGACTAGATGACGTTCATATCTGCCTGAATACAGTATACAAGTCGGCGCACCGGAAACCGTTAGCCGCAGAGTGGTTCAATTTGGGATTCGGGGTCTCTCCTGCTGGGCAGTTCTCAAGCTAGTCCGACATATATATAGAGGCCGAACCTGTCAACAGTTCCTGTTTACTCCTCGACTGGATTCTGTTTCTCACTCCCCTTTGGTTGTTTGAAGCCCTTGCAAATGAGTTGACAGAATTGATAGCGGTTGCCGTTCTAACCATCGCCCCAGGCGGTTTCTGGGACGTAACTGCTCTAGCTACTCCCTGTTTCTTCTGTACCTACTGGCTTTGTTTGGACGAGGAAAATACCCTCCAAGAACAAATCTGAAGTTCAGTAGATAATAAAAGATTATATCAATAATGGAAGAGCCCGAAAGCGTTCTTAAGTAAACACTGGCAGCTGATGCGAGCACAATAAGGCTATGTTTCGTATTGATCGCAATGTTGATCCCAGACAAGAAGATGACGAGCTATCAGCTTTCGTGAATAACAAATACAACCTGAGGAAGCGTTCGACACTATTACATTTAACAAGTGGACAGTGGACAAAGTGAGCCCAAGATAAAGCGCAAAGCCTTGCGCAGTATCAGGGACTGTGTTTGTGTCCTGACCTGTAGGACTTTCAAGAGCCTGTCTACTTTCAGTGCAACGCTGCGCATGGCTGTGTGGCTAAGCCATCTTGCGACATACAAAAATCAGCCTTGCGGCTGAGCTGTTGGGCGTGAGGTAATACGCGTATAGACCGGACATAATCCAGTTGCGAGCGGCAGATGAGACCAAGTTAGTTCATATTGTAGTAGGCTGAAACCTGCATTTTTGCTCAGAGTTGGAGACCGCTAAAAATAAGCTTAGACTGCCTAGCGACGCATGATATGCCTTGAACAAAGCGCTGAGACAGCAGATCAGTGATTGTGGTACCTACTGTAATAGGATAATTGGAGCGACTTATGACTTACTTTGGTAATCCAACTGCTACTAGATGCCTGACTTGTTCTCCTTGTAGGACTTCCGTGCACGGTCCGAGGATAGGCCTTTAAGATATAAAGGGTAAGCGGATTCCTGCAAGTTATGATAATTTGAATCAATGCATTATTTTTCCTTACTTCAAAGACTATACTCCCAATTCGAAAAGACCAAACTTCTGTTTCAATACAATGGCTCTCGTCTATCTTCCGCTACTTGTTGCTGCCGTTAGCCAGATGACCATAGTAGCTTCGCAGCCTCTTGACCTTACTCCACGAGCCGACAAGCTATGCTCTTCAGGCGACGTTGAATATACCGACACTGTCAAAGACATGTTCAAGGTCTGGACTACTCGCTACTGTCGGGAAATGAAGCCAGAAGAGCATGAGGATTGGACCACCGGTCTTTTCACAGTGAAATTCTCTTCCTCAGCCGACGGCTGTAATGCACCCTCCTCTATGCCAGAGAACGAGTGTAAAGACCATTTCCAAAAGATTCTTGACGATTGTTCCATTGGGGCTAAGATCTCAGGCGGCGAGTCTCGCTGGACCGGTGCAGATGGAACTTGCCTCAAATTCTCGATTGACGCTGAAAAGCTCGAGAGATTGTCAACCGACGTTGAATTCCATCCCGAGATCAATGAGGTCGACCTCGGAGAGGGTCTGTACTCTTGTGATAGCTATATGAAGCTATTCGATAAAGCTAAGGGCGATTGCCTGTCGGTCGGGTGCGACGTCAACAAGAAGGCATGTGACAGCCACGCATGTGTGACCATCGATGGTACTACGAACCAAGGCGTGGACGACAAATTTAAGGATTATCTCGACCAACTCAGGGACGTCATTGCCGGATCCTGCAAGGAAAAAGAATACGTCGACTACTTCTGCACGCCCAACGGCATTTGCAGCAACAATAAGAGAGTCAAGGTTGAGATCCCGTCGTTTATTGGCTCTTCTACATCCAAAGACGGGGATGTATTTGTGGCCAACTACAAAGTCACGTTTAGTGAGAAGGAACGGAAGAGTTCATGTGAGCATGTTACATCCTTGGTCAGTGCAGGTATTGGTACTCTGCCAGGGGGTTCTCTTCTCGGCGCGACCTCACTTCTATGCTAAGGTAGTAGCAGATACACCCGCCCGGTGGTCAGGGAGGCGGTGTTACATAGTTTGAGTTGACAAAAACGGTCCTTACCCTTTTCAATTTTAAACAATGCTTACGATTACATACCGCTATCTGGCCCATGTAGTAGTTCCAGTCAGTGGAGGAGGACGCGGAGTGTTAGTCCATCATAGACGTTGTTAAACGCAGCCAAATAAAACCTCTTTTTCATACTCTTATTATAAAGTATTCTACATAGAGATATAGTAGCCTACTACTTATAAAGCTACCATTTATGCCTTTTCAAGCGTTGTAAGGTTTAAACTACAGCCTCTAACCTATCGTGAAAGTGCTTTAGCTATCCCGTCTGGCGTTAGATCCCATTTATCCAAGTACCTGGAAGTAACCGTAATCAACAAGAAGCTCATAGTGCATTCAAGATAGAGTACTTACGAAAGGATACCAAAATACGCGTATGTTTCGGCTGTGTAAGGTGCTACTGCTGGGCCCGAGGGTCCGGTCGCACTGCATTGTGACCACTCGTCGCTGTTCCTGGTCTTTCGGTATTTGCCGAAATTGGGATTGTTGCTATTATCATGAGCAATACTGGCTACCAAGGCCATGCCATCTACAAGCAGGTTAGTCTCTATTTCTGCTATCAACATAGGAAAACAAATTCGAAATTTACTTACAAACTTTAGCGCTCTTGAGCTTTTCACCAGGATTAAACTCATCACTGTCATCGCGGACATACTTGCGAGTCTTGGGCTGCCAGTAAACAACGCATCCGTTCTTATCGACCGCGTCTTTATCGGACACTGACGGGAAGGTGCCTGTTAGCCTAGTAAACTGTAGAGTACGGATCCGGTTGTATACTTACGCCTTTCCGAATCAGTGAGTTCTCCATTATCGTTGGCTGGCGCTCTTGTTCCGTAGTAATGTGCAAACTCATGTAGCATAACGCGCGCTATACTCCTACTTGCCATGCCACTTTGATCAATGTTGTAGCCAGTGTTGATCTCATCCACGTTGTGCACGGCTGACTTGTAGTCACCCATCGTGAAGACATCGTCGCAGAACGTGATCAAGTCCAGCTTCTGCTGGGTAATACCGAATACTCCTTTGCGACAAAATACTTTGCCGATCCCGAGATTAGCTGGTTCAAAGCGGTTCTTATAGACCCACGCTCCGTCATACTTATCTATTCCACTGGAAAACTTTTCCTTCGTCTGTGGAAGCGCCTGCTCAATGGTCATAGACGCGTCGTAAGGATTCTTGTCTTGTCTGCGGTAGTGAACCCAAGGGTCCATGCCACAAATAATCAAAGGCTTCCTATTCAGGACGTCCAACTTGTTGGAATACCCCCCTTCAGGTAAGTCATCACCCTGGACGATGCCTCCCCACAAGCGGCCGATGGTGTCTTCGAAGATAATGTCAGTCAGCCTGGACGCAAAATAAAACAGACAACGTACAATTGACTTGGATGAAGTGTTCATTCTCTGTATCAAATCCATTTTCCAGAGGGTCGGCGGGAGGCGTGAGACCGAATGTCACCGCTATGTTCCTCGCAATACGATCCCAGTTGGCATCGCCGAGAGGACCAGAGGACTTGCGACCTGGCTTTTTTTCTTGAATTCTGAACAGATCCCTTCGGGCTGCGATGGCCATCTCCCTGACGTCGCTGAAAGCAGCATCTAGCTCTTGTCGACGTCCATCGCAGCTCTCGTCCACTTCCCAGATTTGGTCAAGAGTGGACACGGCCAGGACAGTTGTGACGAAAAGTCCAAACAGGAGTGAAAAGGTCAAGTTGGTTTTCATGATTGTTCTGGTATTGTGAGAGACCAAGGGACATCAGAAACATACGCCTGATTAAAGTGATTGCAATCGAGTGTTGGGCGAAGAATCACACCAAGAGCGAGGGAGACACAGACTCAATTGGTTATATCTCACAGGATATCCATCCATGGCTTAAAATTCACCAAGCAACGAAAAGTACCTTTAGACCCCCTGCACAATTTGTTTCTATATGAAGCACTGTTGGGCTGACGATCATTTGAATGAAACACGAAAATCTGCAGCGCATCTGTCCTGCAATGCTCCGTGCGTGTCGGCCATTACCGCTTAGGTATTGGAACCAACACAGTGGATCCTTGGACTATTACCCGTCTGTAGAGACCTGGAGAAAAGGCCTAGCTTTTAAATTGGAAGGCTTGTATTTAACAACCAACAGTCCCCACTAATGGCCTGACTTTTGACTCTCGGTCCAACTCGTTGTTATTTTCAGTATTGACTTAGCCGCTTGGTCAACCATCCTGCAATTTAGGCTGACAAGTAACCGCGGAAATCATGGGTGACTGCCTCACAAAGATATGCCTCAGACATGAGATCCTTGTCGATTGAAACGTAAGTGGAAAAAGCGACTTGAACAAAAACAGCTCTGTGCTATAGACAGTCCCGGCAACATTATCAATTCATCCGCCGCAGAACAGAATCCAGTTGGAAGAACTGCCGTGCCACAGCAGTCTAATAAAACCAAGGTGATCTAAACTTGCGCATACTCAGTCTGAATCCTCTGTCGAACACCGATCTTTGTCTCTTCCTTTTCCCCTTTCCTTCTTCACAGGAGACTCTGGATCATTTTCAACATGCATAATCACTGGAAGCTCGGCCTTTTGGCTTTAGTCTCTTTGACTTCTGAGCTCACCTCAGCTTCTGCATGCCGCCCACGAAAACCAAGTCTATCAAGGCTCCCTTTTACAACGGATGGTACTTCACCCATAGGCGACGGTAATTCTGCAAGCACTTGGCACCATTATCCTACCTCGGTCCAGAGTGGACCAGGACCTCAACACTCGGGTACCTGGAATCTCCCGGGACCGGGAACACAGGAGTCTATTCCACTTGGAGAAACTACGGTGATGATGAGCCATGGTATAACTTCTTCGGACGAGACCCGCGAAACAAACCCTGTGCCCACAAATCGCCCATCTGAGCCCAATGCTAGCTCTTGGGACCAACACGACACGACCAAGCAGTCTGAGTCGTTTCCCGTAACTGAGACCACCAAAGGGACTTCAGCTCCAGTTGAGCAAAGTGGCGGTGAAACGAAGACTGACGAGACTTCACTGACTGGTGGAGTCACTCCTTCCGGAGGTAGCGACACTGCGGTTCCCACCTCGGGGCAAGGCCAAAGCAGCGAGCAACCGTCAACTCACTCCGAGCCTGACACAGACTTGCCCGACGCAAGTAGTCTAACCATCCCCAATGTCCTACACCCGTCTCAAACCCATGGAGTCTCAGAAGAGATTCCTAGCTCGTCTGGAGCATTTACTGGCCCCATGTTTCAGACAGCTTCTACTTCTCTTAAGCAAACGAAGGACACTGAGGAAACCAACACCATTCCAGCGGACGAACAAGAAACCCCACTACCTACTGGTAGCCACAGTGATGCTGATACGTCAGTCATGACAGGCCCACTTCCGAGTCACTCCTCTTCTCTTACATCAACACCACTACTCACGAGCGATGTTTCTGCTTCAACCGGACCTACCGAAAGTCGAGACAAGGCCATTACCAACACAGAAGTCGAAGGTGGGCTTTCATCATCTTCTGGTGTAGCCATCACAACATCACAGGACTTAAGCGAGCCTGCCGTGTTTACGAGTACACCACTGAGTTCAGATGATGCTGGGCAACATTCTGACACGCAAGATACTTCTCGACCCACTTCGGATGTATCAAGTAGCAATGGCGAAGACCCTTCATCTTTGGCCACAGCGACAGGCGACCAAGACATTACAACCAATGATGCGGACGAGCAGACACTGTCGGATGAGCCCGAGTCCCAAGCTCCTATCACCACGCGCCCTGAAGCTCCTACTACCATATCTGCTCGTGGTACAGCAACTGAACCTTCTGATGCCACAACGAGAGTAGCAGACCCCAAGTCAACAGCTACGAACGATGAGTCGCTTTCGACATCTTATACACCTTCCAAAACGCGAGGTCAACAAACTACGGTCACTGGCACAGATGGCGAGACCGCCACGTGGAGTGCAGTCAGGGACCCCGAACTGAGTGACGTCTCTCAGACACAAACTCAGACAGACGATGATGGCGCGATCATCGTTATCTTTCCTGGAGGATGGAAATGGTCGCCAGTCGGTGGGGGTAAGAAGGGTGGACCAACGCCGACGGCAGTTCCCACTGTTGAGGGTGATGGCGAAGAGGATCCTGATGATGAAGACGATGAAGAGGAACGGTGCACTTCGACTAGACCTCCAACTTGCACTATGACTATGTCCTACTATACAAACGACAAGGGAGAGGGAACAAGGTAAGTAGCTACCATTGAAAAACTTGAAATGATACACTTCTGATTAACGAACTTGCAGTACTCGCATTGGCACATGCTCCCCAGTCACGGGCTGCGTCTTGGGTGATCAAAGCACAACCACAACCACAATTGCCTCGGAAATTCCCCGCATAACAGGCGAGCTCCCAGAGGATGAAGGCATTGTTCCAACCGAATATCTGCCTGTGGATGAGGAGATTGTGGAATATTATCTAGAAGCTTTCAAGAGATGGGGTATCTCCAACACAGGCGAGGAACCCGAAGCGCAATGCGAATCGGGACTTATTAACAATGGCCCTGTAGAATGTCTCGAGCTCTTTTCCGGTGCCTTTTGCGATGTTGTCAACGAGGATGAGACACATCAAGTATCGAGGAACTTTACTTTTGAAGATGTCAAGGGAAACACTGAGAGGAGTTTGCGCGCTCGTCAAAACATGTGCGCTTCATACTTATTCAACTTTGACTGGACTGGTGCGGATGGCGATTGCAAACTCTCTTGTTCTGAAGCTTTTGAAGCTCTCAAAACCCAGTGCACAGTCCCGATTCTTGGCAGACTAGGTCCCGAGGGTACTCTGGACGTGGGCTGTGGTAATTACACCTACCAAGCCAACCGAGAAGCTCTATTCGACCCTTTGAGCAGTACAGCTTTTTCCTCGACGACATCCACTACCGTGCCGTCCAGTACTGCAACTCCATCAAGTACCGACACCAAGGACGAACCAGAACCTACCCAAACAAACGTTTATTACGGGGTACACAATCTTCAGTGCAACAACGAAGATGACTACCCAGGACATGCAGATGTTCTCGACGAAGCTCTCGCAGTCGCCATCGACGACGCGTGTACGGACATGAAGAAGAAGGGCTGGCATCTAACACCAAAAGATGATCCAATCTCGTGGAAGTACAGCGATCGAGCTACTAACAAGCATCGATTTACATGGTCTTGGACTGAAGGCTGCACTGCTGAGAATGAAGACGTGAATCTCAGTGATCCATTGGATGAGGGAGAACTTGATGAAGATGGCCGTGAGCGGTGTGTCTTTATGTTCCGGGATACTTGGACCAGATGTGAGTAAAAAACAATGGGTTCCTTTATTTCGTTTGTGAATCGGTACTAACTGAACTTTGCAGGTAACAACGGTGGTGTTGGAGGGTCTTTAGATGTTGGTTGTATCCAATATTGGTTGGAGGCTGGCGTTTAAAAAGTCAGTAGATGGGAGAGTTCTAGTATATATTTTTCATTCAGCTGGCAATATGCTTCTTCATCGCAACTTCCATCACCATTCAGTAACTGATCTATATGACTCGTAGTGGTAGTTCTTCCACTTCAATTGTGCTTGATCTATTATTTCTCATTTAATGCACGACTGAAATAGTGTTACCACTGAGCGATCTAATTATGGTGGGGACAGATCAGGTGGCTTGGTGGCTACATGATCCATGCACTCACTAGAGTTTCAGAAGTAATCAACCAACAGTACCTGCCGGTGTACTTATTAATGCCTGTATCCCCGCCTGTGAATCTCTCTACTCTCCCTCACAACTTTTCCCAACAGCCACCATGAGCCAGCAGCCACCCCTCGATCCAGCACCCGATCCCTTCACAAGACTACCATCCGAGGTTCTACGACTCATCATCAGTCAATTCTGCGCTCACTGCTGTGGTGAATATGATCAACCTTTCAAGGTTGAATCCTCAGTGCAGGATACCACAACCCTGTACAACCTCTGTTTATCGTCCCGTCACTTCCGGGATGCGTCTCAAGAGATGATGTTTCATTGCTTCGGCGTGGAGGGTATTTCTTCTCTTTCGTGGACTGACGGCTGGAAATGGCGCCTGGAACCGTTCCTTCGAACTATTGCTTCTCGCCCGGACCTAGCTCGCTCAGTCAAGATCGTCAATCTACATTGGTTGTTACTTTGTCAATTGAGCTTCGATGGAAGCAAAGAGATATTTGACAAATGTGCAATATCAATCGGCTCAAGCGCACTTTCTATATATCTGGATTCTCGTAACGACCAAGACCCAGACACAAAAACCATCCGAGAATCATATCTTCTGCGTGGGCCCATCCCTAGTGGTGCACAGCTGGGAGAGTATTTGCCTATCGTAGCCAGTGAGCTTCTGGCTATTATGCTAGCTATGCTGCCTCAGATGTCCTACCTAGGTGTCATGCAAGATCCTCGCTTTGTGAAGGAACCAAACATGGAAAGAGGTCGCGGCTGGCAGCTTGATGTATCGTTGCCCACGCTCGATGCTCTTGGGTTCGACACTCTGGGACTGAAAACACTTGAAAGCGATTATGCAATACCGAAACTGATGTCACGCGCTAAAAATCTCGGAACTTTTATTACGGGTGGATATGTGGAGGGTCATGCTCCTCCCAAGATGCCAAATCTTAAATCTCTTCATATCATACGTGATTGGACGGCTAGGCTTTGCCCAGCTACTGGCTATTTGCCTCTATGCACAGGGCATCTGACAAGCGTTTCCTTTACAGCAGCAGAGCCTGACATCTCGACGCTTCTTGAATACCTGGATCGACCAGAGTTCCGCGAAAGTTTGCAGTCACTGCACGTTGACTTTCGTGTCTCGCCTAGCACTACGATGCAGCCAATGCCAAGCTTGAAATCATTCACGAAGCTCAGGACACTTTTTCTACCCGCCCGGCCAATCTATGTAACGGCTTTCGCACCTCGGTCACTTGTCGACATCCTCCCGCCCAGCATCGAGTCGCTTGCAGTGGTAGATGACAGTCTTCCAAGATCTCACTATGACTTGTATGTAGATATGGTGCGCCTGCAGCAGAACAAAACGAAATTGTTTCCCAAGTTAAGATGGGTCATTAGCGATTCTCATCGCTTTGACGATCCGGTGTTGTCGAGCCTGTTTTGGGCAGCTGGCGTCGCTCTTATTCGTCAAGACCTCCTGAAACAACCAAGAAGATATACAGGGCATCCGGATGACCGTGACAAGGACCCAACCCCGAATAGGGTTGATGACGACTATTTTGCACATCATGATTTTCACGAGGCGTACCCCCTACCTCACGAGATGTCACCAGATCCCGACTTGTAGAGTAACCAAGGTACTCAAGCATTGTGGTCGGTTCCGAGCTACGTTAACGCTATGGTTCTGTTGCTTATGAACTGGTAGCAATACTATTGCTGCATTAAATAGTTCTTTGGTCGCAGCTATCCAAGTATATAGAATACGTTATTGACAGTCCTCACGAGCGATCGCCCATTGAAGACCTATCTGTACTATTCCTATCAAGTAACGTTTTGTACCATTTCTGTCCCTCAAAGAGACTCTTCATCTCTTGACCCTGTGCATAAGACGCCGCTGTCTTCCCATTCGTGCACTTTGCTTTCGGATTCGCACCATTTTCAAGCAAGCATTTAACCAACTCAACATCTCCGCGTAAAGTCGCAAATGCCAGTTTTGTCTTGCCCGGGGGATCCCTTATATCTGGGTCTGCCCCATGCTGCATGAGCAGAGTGACCATGTCGTAATTCTGCTCTCTGCATGCGATGTATAATGGTGTATAGCTTTTGGAATTGCGTCGGTCAGGGTTGGCGCCCCCTTGAAGAAGAATTCGGGTGATGGTGAGGTCGTTGTTGGTCACAGCTTCACAGAGAGCTGGATCGCCGGCGGTAACTCCGTGTAGGGCTCTGCTTTGAACGAGGAGGCTGACTAGCTCAACGTCGCCAGCTACTGTAGCGAGCCATAGGGCACTCCGTGTCTTACCATTGCCACCGACATTACCAGAGACCAAGCCCGTCTTTAGAAGCACCTTTGCGCAAGAGATATGTCCATTATGGACTGCGTACCACAAGGCTGTCAGTCCGTGTATATCCCTAGCATCGGCTTTAATTCTAGCGCTGGATAGAATGGATCTGATGACAGATTCCTGGCCGCCTTCTGCTGCATATGAAAGAGCCGTTCGACCTTCCTCATCGACAAGCAGATCTGCTGTGTCTCTCCTGGTCATCAGTTGGCTGACCAAGCGTTCGTGTCCTTCTCGAGCGGCGCGTGAGATGGCTAATCGGGCCTCACTAAAAACGGTTTCAGATAACCTGACAGGCATCTGAGCTAGAAGGAACCACACTCTTCCTTCGTCACCCAAGGCAGCGGCTTCCGATAGCGACAGGTGGGTATTGGCGAGATCCATGGTGTACGGTGGGGGTTTATCTCCCTCTTTGTCTTGTCTGGTTTTCCGAGTCAATGCTTGTGCCTGCAGTCTGACGCAAAAGGGCCTGGCGGGATATTGAACAAGATTGAAACTATTGAGATCGATCCAATCCAGCTGGTCAGTAATGACTCTTTCGAAGTGTTCCATTGTCAGGTACAGATCTCGTAGATGGATCGCTATGAGTTTATCCCTCGTGCCTATTGTCGTGCAACATAAAACACACAGGCTTCGACCGGTCACATCTTGAGCGATGAATGGGGCCTCCATGTGAACACCTTTGTTAGTAATAGTAAATGGGCTGTTGCACGCTGCGAACGGGTTCCAAGAAATGATGTCGCCGGAATTCTTGAAGGCGGCTGGAGTGGGGGCAAGTAAGCCGCCTCGGGAAGTGGCAGACTTCCAAGCAAAAAGACTTTGATCATCAGATGATCGCATGATTTCTTCCTGAAGTCTGTAGAAGGCCTTGTCGCCCTCACCGTAGAGGAGCGGCATGTTGATTCCAAAGATACCCATCAACGAATAGGCTGCATCTTCTTTTCTTGTTGTCACCCGATCAGCTGCCCAAGACATCCTTTGCGCGATACTAGTGCTCTCCAACTGTTCACTATCACACAATATATCGGTCGGGATGTGCGTCCTCTCCGATAAAACATGCACAAGGCTTTCTTTGGTGCCAAGCTCATGCCATGTTTTATCAAAGAAGATCATATCAGTCGGCGCAATGAGCTCCTGCAGCGTCCAACCTCTCGTAAACCAGCGGCTGTTTGAGATTTCAGTCACTGAGGCCTCCGGAGGGACGTCTGCGAGATATACATAACAGATGGTGGCCTCTTGATAGTACCGATACATCGAATTGATAGCTTCAGAGAGTTCGGCGCTACTTGCTTTATCAATGCAGCAAGTGTCATCCCATATGTACTCAAAACCGTTCTCTCTTGCCATACGACAGCAATTCTCGAGCTTTGCGTAGCCTTTCTTCAATTTGACACCATCGTGCCCTATTTCGTGGAATAGGACTTCTTCCTGCTCCCATGTATGGGATAGAATAGCGTAGTCGGGGACATTATTGTCATCTGGGAAGAATTCGAGCTCGATAGTTCTCGTGTTGACGAGATACATGGTGATGGTGCGTGTTGTTGTCTCGCAGTAAAGTCGGTGGCGAGTCCGACATTTGTAGTGCGCGATATCTAATCCCTGCACGCTTTGATTACCGGAGTTAGCCAAATAAAGCGCTTCCTCCTGAACTTGTGGTAAGTCCTGGGTGCGGGGTAGCTTAAACAAGAAATGGATGCGGCACAGTAGGACTTCTAGTAAGGAGTAAGTTGCATGGCGAAGCCCGGTATGTACAAAGAGTATACAAATTGACGATGGACCCTTTATAGTTTCTTGCAGCAACGTTGACGTTAGGATAAGCATTAGCGCTAAAGACTAGATTTATACGTTTTTAAAACGACCCAGCCCAAGATTACAGAGAAGAATAAAGAAATGTACGTAACAAGAGAATAAAGAGAACCCAGTAGCTGCCTGAAATAGAGAGAGAAAGAAATTACTATGGCAGGAATAATACAATATCAAGAGAGTTAAATAATTCCAGTGAAGTATATAAGCGTGGGTCTTGCAATGCTGGCCCCCGCAGCTAACAGCGCAGATTGTCAACCCAAGGAACAAATCGATAGAAAAGCAACAGCTGCCTTCCAAGGCAGAAGAAAGCGAATCAATGGAATATCACTGGATAAATGAGGGAAATTCCACATAGATAGACTGCTCTTTCAATCCTTACAACTGTTGACCCCGTCCTCTTTGACCTACTGTTAGTCCCGATTGATGACTTATTGCTCTGAACCCTGTAAAAGGTCTCTATTGCTACCCTGAACTGCATTGCTAGATCCTATTTGAAAACATCTTATAGCTCAGAGCGCTCGTGTGGCTGAACTAGCAGACGGTAATGTCAGAAGAAAGCATTAGACAAAAAACATTAGGAATAAAAGAAGTTTCTATTAAGGGTAATGAAATAGAAGAAATAGAATGCTTACAGTTTGTTAGGTGAGAACCGATACCAATTAACATTTCGTTTTGCTGGACCTTTTTCTGGTGGGTATTTTCGCCTGCACCGTCGCAAAGGGCGGGAGAGACATTGAACAAAGCATCAATCTGCTTGGTGGGACACAGCTCCGCTGAGCCACATGTTGCATTTGTGCTTGAAGTTTCAGAGGTAACCCTGCGATAGTATCGATTGGTGACCCGGGTAATGCGAGAAAGGTATTTATGAGACTTACGTCTTTGAAGGCATAGCCACGATGGCGATACTTAGTAGCCGAAAGCTTTCGATGTTGTTCTTATAGGATTTATAGATAGAGATAAAGATAAATAAAGTAAAGTCTCGGGGGATCAATTGTTCCTTTATATCTTGTCTAATAGAGAGTATACGTATTGTTTCTAACTAGACAATTTATATTACTTGCTTTTCTTTTTTTCTTAAAGGAAAAGAGCTTCTTGTCAAGGCGGCCGAGTTTATTTCCTGGTCTGATCGTTCGCCTTTCATCCCCGAGCGTACCCTCCGTGACCAAAACCAGGCCATCGCGACACCCCTACGTATTGAGAGTTTGGTTCCACTCGCAGCACCTCTCATTGGCCATTGACGATTTGTCCAGCGGCCCATCCCTGCAGATGACGGGTGTCATCTTTCAATTTTACGGGGAGTGGAGATGAAAGTGCAATACCCCCGATGATGTGTCTGTCCAGACTCAGAATGTATACTTCTACTCTTTCCAAGGGACCTGTTCAGATTTGGTCCGTCATGCTCATTGGTTATTGCCGTTGTTGAAGTGAATCTGATAGGCTCTTGACGATTTGCATCCTCTCTGCATATGACTTCATCATATGCAAACTACTCGTGGATCTGACTGTAAAGGAGCCCAAAGGAGCCCCACGAAGAGTAGCCGTGTCAGCTTACCCTTCCATGGAACACATACCCCTCTCACCCTCTTGAGCTGCTTGACCCGAACCAGGAAATCGCTTACGCAGGCACACTGCTCGATGCTTTCCAGGCCTGGGCATTTGTGTTTCAGTGCAGTAATTGACATAAACACGATTGGCTGTTAGCGCTGCTGACGAGATCTATAGAGTCTGATAGGCAGGTGACGTTTTGCGACCCCACTCGGTAGTGTTATTGTCTTTAAAGTGTTCCTAAAATCTTTCGGAACTGGCCAATCGTATTGTGTGTGTTTGCTGTGCCTTTATCACGCCCTGCCATCTGGATACAAGTAACCTAACAAGATGATGGTTGCGCCACTGGGCTTGAGTATTTAGGTTTTGGATATGACGAATCAACATGCAGGGAGCTGACAGATAGCGCAGCTGTGGGCTGTAGGGTGTGTGACTCTGTGACCAGGCTAGGGGCTCCGAGAAAAGAGCTGAAGGATATGGGTGGTTGTCACCGAATTTTAGTGTAAGCCACCCTGCTGTTTTTCAACCCCGAGGGGGCCAGAAAACGTTCATGGTGGGTGTCTGCGCATTCAATTCCAAGCCGCCTTGGCAAACAGCTCAAGATTTCGACAAAGGCCAATGATGTACAAGCAAGCGGAACCAACCAACAATTTGTCAATTCCATTACCCCAATCTTACTCATGCACAATTTGCGGTCAACTTCCTTCATTGGACCAGTCAAAAGCCACACTGATACATAGCGAAGCATACAGGTGTGGCTGTAGAGCTCAACTCTTGCAAAGACCAATAAGATCTGCACACAGCTGGTCGCATTCAGTACAGACGGGTATAAGACAAACTACGCAAGACGCTGTCGACACGTAGCTGCAGCTTAGGCCACGCCTTTCCAGACCAACATCAACAACGTTGCGCAAGGCTTACCAGACCTACACAGTCAGATCTCAGATCCACGCAATGAATCGGCAAGTTAGGAAAAGAAAGAACATTCGGTCAGATGAATGGAAGATTATACAACGTCATCTGAAACAGCGCATAAATCGGAAGAGTATTGTTCATCTCAACGGGGCCGCCCTCACCGACGATAAGCTACAGAGAGGAATACGTCGGCATCTTCTCAACACCATTGAGAAATTACAAACAGGTGAAATTGCATTGTTGCCTCACTGACTGAAGACTAAAGATAATGCAGGGCCGTGTCCACCCTTGCCAGAGGGTATCACAATAAGCACTCCACCACAGTCACCGACCCGACCGCAAGACTCGTTGTCCTCTCTTCCAGTTAGCCTGCCATCGTTCCTATTTAGAATGTCTCACAGTAGTCCAGTTGGTGCGTAACTCCATGCTGTCGGACCTGAAGTACTATCCATGCCATACTAATTAACTGTGCAGTAGCACGCGGCCCAACTCCAATCACGCATGCTGCAAAAGCAAAGCCGCAGACTTCTGTCGCTGCCATCAGCTGTACTGAGTGCAATCTCAACGCTGTGGATTCTACCGCCCTTTTGGAGTTCGTTCGCTCCATACTTCCCTTCGAAGAAAGAGAAGACTTCAAATCGCAGGACTACATACAAGCAGTCTGCGGTGAACTTCAAAAGACAATGCCAGAGCGGTTCAACGGCGAGCTTGAGTTGATAGTGGCCCGACTGCTAGAGCCCAACTTGGAGCAAGTTGTCAAGTTCTCGGCTGAGAGAGCTATCAATAACCAATTTCCGCTCGAAGAGATGCAGCGTCTGCTCAAATTGGTAGAGTCTGCACAGTATGATCATTATGTGATATCTTGCCTTGAAGTGGGAGGGAGAGTGATGAAATGTCTCGCGACAGCGATTCTTAAAGCAGCGATGTTGAATGGAAACGAGGATCTTATTCGCGAAGCTCTTGACCACGAAGCAAACCCAAATTGTACTTTCCAGGGCCGAACACCTCTAGATCTTGCTATGCAGGAGCCGCAGAAACCACACATAACCCACATGCTTCTCAACGCCGGAGCTGAGCCTCGATATTGTCACATTCTCCCCGCTGCTGAGCGTGGTGATATCGGCTTGGTCGAAGCTCTTGTTCCCAGGGCTCCCTGGCCTGGGCTGGGAGAACTAGTGAGAATCGCCGCTCGGACCGGAAACTTAGAGCTTTTCCGCTCCCTCATTAAGCTTGGTGCAACCTATCGAGACTGGATGGAAGGCGACGAGGCGGAGCATCCACTGCATCTCGCACTTTTGGGACACCATTACGAATTGGCAAAGCTCCTGGTTGATCTTGAGCCGTTTAATGGTAATCGGATTGCATGCCTCATGCTAGCGATAAAACGCGGGGATAAATTAGCAGCTGAGTTTTTCATTGACCACGGGCCAGAAGCAATTACTAGAATGCCCTACAAGATGGAAACACCCTTAGCCCTGAGCATAAAAAACGGCCAGAAAGATATACTTCAGCTTCTCCTACGACACGGAGCCTACCCAAGCACCTTCCCACAGCATCGGACAACAAGGACTGATAAGAGGTCTATACAGACTGCCTTTGAAGACGCAATTCGCAGCGGATCGATCGACAAAACCCAGCTACTACTATCTATGGGAGCAAAGGTTAAGGAACCGGGAAATACTTCGTTTCCGCTTGGCCTGGCCGTGAAGGAGTCTCCTCATTTGATCCCGATCCTCCTTAGCGCCGGGGCGGATATTGCCAGCATCTTCGAATGGAACTCCCCTGGCTCAGAAGGCAATAGTGCAACGATGCTTGAGACGGCTGTTGAGTCTGCTATAGCTAGTCGCAACCTTGATGTTGTTGAGATCGTTTTGCGTTTGGGCGCCCCGGTGAATAGAGCTATACCGCACGAGTACATGCCTTCTGCACTTGAGCTGGCAGTGACTCAATTTGTGGACTGCTGCGCACCTCTAAACGAGGAGCTTACAGTGGCTCTGGTTAACCTCCTTTTGCATTCGGGTGCGGACATTCACATTCCTGAATTCCGACATTTCTTCCCTGATGAATATTCAGACTATGAGGAGGAAGGGGGAACGAATGCTGTGAAGATGACGCTCATGCAGTCCGCAGCGTCACAGGGGCGTACAGCTCTGGTCAAGGTCCTAGTGGACGCCGGTGCGGATGCCAATGCACCGGCAGGGGAGAACGGCTTTACGGCAATCCAAGCGGCTGCCCGATTTGGAGGTGCGGAAATGGTAGAATTCCTTATAAAATCTGGTGCTGACGTCAACGCACCACCGAGGTCGAAGTACGCTTTGCCTGCACTGCTTGCCGCGGTAGCGAAAGATGATCTTAGATCCGTTGAGCTGTTGCTACAGGCTAAGGCAGACCCAAATGCTTCCGGAATGATAATCGACTTGCAGGGTGATCGGGAGATGACACCACTGCAAACAGCATCATGCCAGCCGCAGAGCGTTATGGACGACGATCCAAGACTTAGGCTAGAGATGCTGAAGCTTTTGCTGAACGCAGGGGCTGACCCATTAGTACCTCGATTTACGGATGCCGAGAGCGACAGGTCTTCGCTTGCCTGGGCGGTACTTTACGGCGATACCGCCGCTATCAAACTTCTCCTAGACCACGGCGCACATGCTGACATCCCTGAGGCGTTGAAGACTGCCCGAGACTTTGAAAGTAAAATACAGATCTGGTATTTGCTTGGAGCTACTTGTTGTGAAGATGCACGGCGATCTCGAGACACTCTTACCTGCAGGTGCAACGACTTTGAAAGCCATCTGAGCGGTGGCCAAGGTCCTTGCTTCGTCTCTGTGCCCCGTGAGGTAAATGGGAACAGCCTACACCAGCTTCCTACTATTGGCCTGAACGGGCTTCCTTGTTGCCTTCACTCAGCCACCTTTCAAGGTAATCTGGCCAAGGTTAATCACTTGTTAGACCATGGTGCAGACGTCAGTGCAGTATGCCGTAATACAGAGATGGAAGCATTGCAAATAGCGGCGAAAAATGGTTATGTCGCTATAGCTCACAGGCTGATACAGGCAGGTGCAAAGCCAGCGATTGCATTGGAGGAAGCTAAGTTTCATGGCGGCCTTGATATATCCGTTCTGTTAGAGATAGCCCAACCGTCGCAGTGCTAGATAGTAAAACTAAACAAAAGAGGATATGGCAGACAAGGTGTCACTGCTTCAGCCTTAAATACAAGCGGTCAGCGTTGTTGTAGCTTTTCCAATTTCTAATTTTGCAGCCTGAGTTATGTATAACTTAGTAGCCAGGATTGGTGCAGTCAATTCTCATTGTAGCCATTCTGCCAACAACCTCCCTCCTGCAATTACCACCGCCAACACTGAATCCTCTTTCTATCGTTGCACCTAGCGCTATGTCCCAGTGCCAGCTGAGTTGTGGACTATTCCCCCACAACTCGTTCCACAGTCAGATAATGACAGATACCTCCGCTTCAGCCACAATGAACGGTGGGAGCATCTCAAATCAGTAATTATCAAGTTATATGCTTGTAACTACGGGAAGAGCAACAAACCGCTAAAAGTCCCGCAGATAGTCTCTCTCATGAAGGCGAACTATCATTTCCAGGCAGCGTAACTTCGAACAATGCTCTGAACAAACAAACCTAAATTCTTCTGTCAGTCTATGTTTCATTGGAGTTGCCCTTTGTTAGTACTTCCTTATATCTTGCTGGGCAGGGAAAGCGAATGTATTTACAAATATTGAAATAAAGGCGTAAGTGGATGACATCTAATCCAAGGCAATCATTAACTAGACCATTGCTGCTCTGTGAAAACGGTCTGGCCCAGAGGGAGTACTTCCAGAGCTACAGTCAAGTACGGTCCGCGCGAGTTCATTCAATATGTATTGGAGGGCATATTATCACCAGATGTGCCACAAGCAAACCAAGAGTAGCTGAGTAACGATTTTCGCTATAGTTTGCATCTTAACAACCAAGTTATAGTAACCCAACATTGTAAACGCTATCCTTGGAAAGTGACCATACTGTTTACAAGAGAGAAAGAAACTACAGCAATAGATAATGGTAGAAACAGGCTACTAACACTCTAAACTATTGTTTAGACCTTCTGAATACGCATAGAGAGGGCAGAATATGCAGCAGATCCATCACTACTTCCAATCTGCAGAGTGTTTCCTGGCCCTGACTGTCCAAGAGAAAAGATATCCCAAGTACCAACTGCCGGGACGCATGTTGAGAATGAAAAGAAACCGTCGCCTTCGACGCAAGAAATAGCTGGGATGGAACATTTAATCTCGAGGTCCGCAGAGAGCTCGCAATTCAGGAAGACCGATTGTGACGGAGTCTCGACACTGCAGGTTGACACTATGGCTGGACTCTTGAGCTCGAAATTGTTTGCTGAATACTTTCCGCAGAGGAACCAACCCTGGTCATTGACAAGCCTGCCTTGGGAGTCGATAGTGTATGAATGAGCGGTCCAGCCAGGGTATCTCACGTCGAATGCTGTAAGTGAGCCATCCCTGTCGGACGACTGGAGGCCTTGGCCCTCGACAGAACCTGATCCGGTAGCAATCATGGTGAAAGTGGGCATGGGTGCATTGGAAGTTGTCTCGGTTGTTGGAACCGCAGTCGTGGTGGTGAAGTCTGTAGTGGTAGGCTCAACGGCGGTAGACTCGGCAGTAGTCAGAACAATGGCATCTGAGGTCATTGTTGTCTCGATGGTACCAAAAGACGACGTCTCTACAGTGGGAGCAGCAGAAGTCTGTGTCAAGGCTTCGGTTACAACAGAGGACGCCACTGAGATGTCGGTTGAAACAGCGGTCGTGGTTGCCGAGTCCGTCGCGGCCGAGGCAGCAGTGATAACCGAGCCTAGTTAACAAATCAGTATTTTCTTGGGGATCATCGTGACGGCAAATACTCACGTGGCCTGCATGGGCTAGCGACTACATTGCCAATAGAAGACAGGCCAACGGCCAATTGCAAAAGAGCGGAAGATCGCATTGCTGTGGTTCAAAGAGTGACTAAAGTTAAGTTATGTGGAAGGATCGAAAAGCTCAGGAGTGACCAGGCGAATGCATTCTTTTATGCTCTTTTTGTTATCGTAAAATTGGTAATTGTAAAGGGGCTTCGTAAAGTGTAAAGTCTTAACTAGGCCGAATTAGACGTTGGACTAGCTACGTACAGTATAACTCCCGTGCAAGCGCGAAAGACGATCGATTTATTAGTGTTCAGCTGTCCCTATAGGACTAGTCTAATTAATAGCATACTCTCCGCTCTTTACAGATAGCGTAAGCTGGACAAAAGTATTTAAGTAAGGGAGGGTTTGCTTTTTGTGCTAGGTATAACGATTCTAACCAACAACAAGGTAATAAACGCAAGTATTTAAATTCCCCTAGAAAAGGAAATTATTTAGACACAACCTGTTACAGTTACTCAGGTCCGGGAACACCTATCTTCTCTTTAGTTACCTCTCACTGGTGCTCGTAGCTATAGGACTTTAAGGGCTAGGATATATCCTTAGAATGTTCTGCCTTACCTGCCTTGAATAAGACCTTCTGGGTAATGATGGTCTTGCTGCTTTTGGCGGTTCTCGTAATTGACACCGTTATTATTACCTCGTGTCCAATAGTTGGCGGCAGACGTGTGGATACTAGCGACATGGTCAAGGCTCAGCTTACAATCAGCGAGGGCCTTGGGAATGTCTTCTTCTTTAATAATGGAGAAGTGGATGATGTAGCTGCTTCCGTTCAAAGCAAACCGGATGTAGATGATGTTGATCACATAATCGTTGTTGTTCTAATCGGAGACCTTGTGAAAGGCTCTTCCAAGGTGTCCATATTTCTCTGCCAGACGGTTCTGAACAAGCCCTGGTGAAGCCTTCAAGCCATCAGAATCCTTTCCAGGATCGAGATCAGGGCGTCGGATACTTGAGGAACCGCAGAGTCCCAGTAAGGCAGTCGCCAACTGTTGGCCATGTTCTGCCACAGAGCCTGTTGATCCTGGGGTACCTGAGGTAGGATTCCCTTGGTTATAATCTTCCACAAGACTTGTTCAAAAAGCAGAACATAGACGCGGTGCTAGGGTGGGAAGAGGATGGTATTATGGGGGATCTACTAAACGTTTCCGAATCTTGCAGCCTTTTATACTTGAGCTCTGGCGGTAGCAGAATTTTAAAAGATGGTATGCAAAAGTATATATCAGAAGGTTAAAAGAAGAAGCAATGTAATTTAGAAGTAAACAACTCAGAGCAATATGATATGTATATGAGCTATGTCTTTGTCATCTTGGCTATCCTAGCCCATTTCCCTTGAACACGGCGCGGTCGTCTCTTTATGATAACATAACATTGCCCTCCCATGAATACAACGATAACCGCAACTGCTGTGAGCAATATAGACCAGAAGTGGAATCTCAGACTGTAGACGCGGCTCCGTCCCTCGTCATCGATCTCATGTAAAAGATTCGAATATCTCACCAAAAGAATCGGTGGACCCCATAATGTGAGTACCTTCAAGGCAACTGCGACTCGGGGAGGGAAGATCTCAATCCGTCCGGCCGTATATGCTGCAGCGACAGCTAGTAATAGAGGCAGTGTCGACGTCAAGTGAAACATCACACTACCTAGTAAACCCCTCCCCCAGCCTTTGTTTGCGTCAAACAATCCCAAGTATCTTGCCAATAGATTGATTGTAACAAAACATATGAGGGTCATGGAGGCAACTTTAGATGTTGAAAGAAAATAGACATTATCCCAAAACATCTGTTTGAGGTTGCTGAGGGTGACAGGCAGAGACTTCCCAATGAGGCGGTCGTCGATATTAGCCATGGTATATAGCGCCGGAACAATATATGCAATGTTGGTCCCAGGACCACCAGCCACGACGTGCCCAAAGAACCTTCCGTCAAACCCGAAAACACCAGCGCCACTATCTCCCTCATAGAATTGATGGTTGTGAAGACGGATTGGATAGACCTCCTGGAAGAAGTGCGATCCAGGGAAGTACAAATATGTTGGAGTCCCGGTGAGGTCTCCGTGTACCTCTCCAGAGTCGCCCAGATAGGCGACAATACTAGCATCTCGAGATCCGATTGTCTCTATCCCGTTAACTCGGATTGGTGGGGGCTCTAGGTCTTGATTCCGGTATGCAGCACGATTGTCTATCCCTTTTTCTTCAATAAGAGCATAATCCAACGATGGGCGGTTCCCTGTTGCTGAGCTAAGAGCCAACTTCCCATAGAACCTTAGCCTGAGCACGTCAACATCATAAGACTCTTGATCGAGCTTGACATGGTCTTCGGTTGATCGGTTGGCCTGAACCCTTGAAGGCTCTGAGTTTGAGAACGGATTTATCCTAGCAAATAATTGGGCAGCTAAGCTGCTTGATCTTTCTTTCTCAAGTTGGTTCAGATCCGCTTCATTCTCGCCGTCGCTCATACCATCGAAGTCGCAGTCATCGAAGGTTCCCTCATATTGACTTTGAGACTCTGACTGGTTCCTGTTGGTTGAGAAGGCGTGTGCAGCTGTGAGGAGATACTGTTTCCCATCCACCGTTATGACTGGTCCCAAGGTGATGGGTCGAAGAGAATAATCAGCCGGATCAACCACAAATGCCCTTCTCTTGTTGATCTTCTTTCCGGACGCCGGGTCGGTCTGGAGCTGAGGGTCTGTTCCCTCCACCAATACCGCAAGTTCAGGCTCGCATTGCCTTAGAACGAGAAGGTTTTTGATGGTTTCTCTGGACAACAGGCGTATGACATGACGATCCGGTAATGTCGAAGTGTCACCGAGACCGATGCCAGGATATCTGCTCATGATACCACTATACTCTATTGACTTTCGAATAGCCTTTCGGACTTTTGAGTTTATGGAGCATATGAGAACCTTGGGCGCTGCTGTCTCTGGTGTTCGGCCGATCATATACATGGACCACGAAATGATGTCGCAGGAAGAAATGGTCGAAGCTTCCAGGTACTCTTTGATCTCGGTGCTTAGCTCTGTGAAAACTTCACGAGCTTTGCCGGCGACTTCCCAGCATTGATAGCGACCACCGCGTAAAGGACCAACGAATGTCCCCAGGGACTTTTCAGGGAACTCCCATTTGGTGGGCTGGAGTGGAATTGATTGTTTACCCAGGAGTCTTGAAAATAACATTATACGACGTGAGACATTCAAGACGATTGAATGATGATAATGAGTCCGTAAAAGTTCCAAACGGACTGGATGAACCTAGAATGCGAAATGGATGGTATGATAAGTCCAGTCCATCAATTACGCAGTCCAGGTCAGTTATCTTCTTGCGGGTGTGTTGTAACTTGCAAGCTGAAAGACCTTGACTACCCCGCAACGTTGATGCTGGAATGATATGGGTGGCGGTGGCTGTATTTCCGGCCTTTGGGCTGGCGTCGTAGAATGCCTTGCATTTCTCCTGTTAGGTGTGGCTTGAACCTCCGTTGAATCGCGGAGGACTCACGCGCGACTTCGAAGCTCGGTTGATCTTACATTACCAATCACGCCTACTACGAGTCCTGAAGGCATCCAGGAACAAATCTATCCGTGATTTTTTGATCTTTCTCTGAAGAGGAAATACAATGTGCCGAATCTCATTAACCTTAGTTTGGATTGAATGCCTTGTAGAGCTGCAAAGCCCCTTCAATTGACTGCACCAATCCGAAGAAAATAGTCAGGAGAAGAACAAGAATCGCAACCCAGAACGTATACCACTGAACTCCATTCCTGCGATCATGCCACCATTGCCGAATAGTGTTTGGTCGAGCCTCATCAAACACTTGCTTCAAAATGATTAAACGGTCACGCCAGAAAAAGAAGCTTTCAGGCTGTCGTCTGTCGGCATTTAATTGCCCGACCTGAATCAAATACAAGTCCAGTCCGTGCAATGATGCTTCGCGTTCGTACCATGCTTGGATCTTCTTATCCAACTTTGGGAAAAGGAGGACCATGGTATCTAAGGTCTCTTGGAGAATCTCCCGACTATAAAGTGTAGAATCCCTGACGATAGTTAGTTAGTTGTTCTTCGACACCATAATTCATACTTACCGTTGCTGTCTTTTCAGAAAGGATGCGTGATGGTATATAGCAACGCTCTTGTCGTCGTTCATCAGACGCAGGTGGTCGGCAATGTTGTTCGTCCAAATAATGTCTATGCCAGCAATAACACCCAAATTGAAAGCGTTGAAGATCTTATCAAACTTCACATCCTTGGGACTCAAAACCGGCGTCGCTTGAAAGGTCCGACGGAGTAAGTCTTTCAAGCTTCCACCTACCCATTCGACCTTTCGCGAACCAGAAAATGCATATGAGAGATTGCCAATCTCGACCATAGTTAACAGGCGAGCTGCACGGTCGATTGAGTGTTCTTGCGCATCATCTTCTATGCCAACCTCTTGACGAATCTCATCGGGGGTGCGATGCGCTTTGGCCAGCTGCGCTATCGTCATGATATCTTAATGTGTTTCAATAGAGGAATAGTTTCCTCCTCCATGAAGCGCAATCAGTATCGCATTGTTTAACGTAGTACTTGAAGTAGCAGTTGAGGCTGGGCTGGACTTCAGTGAGGGGAGTGTTCCAGAGAGAAGCGGCGATGTGTTGCTTGATTTCTCCACAAAGCTCAGTAGAGCTTAGCTGTTGTGCAAGCATAGTGGTTGTTGACTTCGAGCTTTGGTAATTCTATCTGGTGTCGTTCCTTGTCGTCTTGTTATTTAACCTGCATTTGAGATTACGCTACGTTCAGCTGCAATGGGCTGTGTAGAACTGTAGCCAGCTTGATGTCACCTGGACGGGGCGCAGGCGGAAGCCTTAGCGCGTCAACGAGTAACGGTGGCGGGTGGCTTGGAGCACTAACGACCGGATAAGGTTTCTGAACATATTTACACTTTGAGAAGGCATCATGACTTCTCTGGCTATACGGAAACAATTCCAGCTGTGGCTTGTAGGTATTCTCCGCACAGTCTCTGTTAATTGAAATCTATCTATAAGTATATTAGAAAGCTTTCTAAAAGGAAATCCAATAGTTTAGTTAAATGCCGTACTTTGCACTCGTAAGATCGTCATTCAGATCCTTCATATAAAATAGCTCCGTGTTATCAGTATCCCTTTGACCAGACTCCACCTCGTAAGTTCGGTCGCGGGTGATACCGACGAGGTCGACCCGTGTGCGACAGGGCGTCTTGTTGGCCTCGGGGTTTGAGCCGAGGGGTTGAGAGAAAGAACGGCTGCGACCTGGCTTTGCTTTGTTGAAGCTGTTGCTGTCTCGCACCGGCTCCTGCACTGAACTTAATCGTGGCTCTAAGACGTAGGATACTCACGATAGTGACGCTATTTATCTGTTAATGACAGTGACTTGTGGGGACCTGAATGGTGGATACTTACAAGAGGCCGACGCTAAACATAATGCCAACTCCAATCTTCTTCTTCCAGTCTAGGTTCATCTTCTTATCGAGGGCAATGGTAAATCCTCCTCTGGACCAAGTGATGTAGTTGATGTCGAAACACCTCCCAACTTCTTCTTTGTGTTGCCATCTGCTCCAAAAGAACTCAATAGGCTGGTATTCGAAGGCAGTGCTAGAATCTGTTACAGAACTTGGTTTCATTGTTACATTTTCCAACCACAAACCATGCCACTAACACATAAACAGATCATAACAACAACTAAATCACTCACAGCCAACCAAATCTTATAGCCCCTAAAACTTCAAACTTCTCATTCTTACCGTTGAGATCATTATATATCAAGGGCTAAGACCAGGACCCTGCAATGATTGAAAGCTAGTCCCAACCTTGGCGTACCTACCCTAGGCCTCCAGAGTTATCTCCCACGAACTTTAAGCTGAGCAGACTACACAGTAACCAAGGAAATAATCGAATTTTAAACTATGCTGACAACTCATGAATGGTACTTGGCTTTACGGGCTTTGAATCTGATTCCACCAATACACTATAAGGACTAGCATCCGCCTCTGCCACAGCCTTTGTCCGCGCATCCAATTCGACCAACACGCTTCCAGGTCCAGCATCAGCTTCCGCCAGCGTAAGGTCAAGGCCTGTCTTGTCCTTTTCACCCAGTTGATCTTTAAGTAGTTTCCTTTTTGCTGCTCTTTTGCGGCTGAACAAGCAACAGCCAATAATGGACAGGATAGTAATGAAAGCAAAGCCCCCGACAACGCCACCTATTATTGCTCCAGTGGGCCGCTTTGGAGGATCTGGTCGAATAGATTGAACAGGACCAGGTGGATTCGAGTCTGGTAGAGTCACAATTGTAATTCGATCTGCGGCAGAATCACAGCAATCGTTGGGGGAATCCTCGCAGCAATAGTCGTCAGATCCGCATCGTTTGACAGCAGCCGTCTCATTTATCTCTGATAGCTAGGTCAGATCCACGGGAAAGAAAGTTCCTTGAAACCTGTTACTCACTCGCTTTACAGATACTTGTACAAAAAGTCCAGTCTTGATTCGTGCAAGCACCCTGGTACAAGGTCTGGGTACCATTCCTATCATACCTTCCACAGAGACCGATGTGTAGACATTCGTAACCCCCGTCAAGGTCACAGCAAAGCGATTTGGAGCCGCATGCTTTGTAGCCCTTGGCTACCGCTTTGTCGGGAAAATAACAAGTGTCAGAAGAGTCTTGTCGCACTGCGAGAGCTCGAGGAAGCATATCGCTTGCATCCATCGTCAATTAATCAAACACTCAAGCAGGGTATGCTAAGATGTATAAAGACAGAGGAAAAGTCAGGTGCTGTGGCAGTTGGTAAATACGATGACGACAAGAGAAAGCTCATCCGGCGATCTTCAGCGTCAACGAGGATGGGCAGGCTCCGCCTTGACCCCCAAGCGGGGTATTTTCGCATAGCTATCTCGATACGGCCGAATATCCCAAGAGAGGAAGCTTTCAGCCCCCAATTCCCCCATGCGCCAAGAGCCTCAAAACCAGGCATTTGATGGCAGAGTCCAGGATTAAATTCCTTTTAGCGTTTTTCATTGGTAGGGATACGAATGCTTGGGTATTTCATGCCGCTTGTATTTAATGTGAAAGAAAATAGCCGAGGTAAACTAATACAGGTTTATTTCCAGGCATAAGGTCTATGGCCCGGCCGGTCTAGTCATCCTGTCGCCCTTCTTTCGTCACAAGAAACTCAACCAAAAACAAATATTTTTAACAACTAGCAATTATAGCAGTACTACTCGACAAACATATACACCCGCCTTTCAAGACATGATTGATGTCTTGATATTTTTTTGCTAGCGAAATTGATAAGTTGACAGCTCGTCCCTTCAAAGAGCAAGCCTCGTGCTATTGCAACTTTTAACTAACTCAATCCTAATCGTAGTTGTCGCACCTCGGGTCGAATATTAGACTTTTAGTCAGTTTTCCAGTAGGGGGTGTTAATAGCCTCGATAATAATCTGCCTAAGAGGCTTCCAGTCATCCTGACCGGCCCACTTCTTTAAGAGAGCCACAGACTTAGATTGATCAGTTGAGATCTTGATGTGAAATGTCTCAGGATAATCAGGCATAAACTTCCTCTGAGGTCGAAGTTCCCGCAGAATGTTGAGGAACTCATTCCAGTGACCCTTGTGACCCCAAGTCTGGAGACGTGCATTTTTGACCTCGGGATCAAGGATGGCAGCGGCGTGAATAACAGCGACATCTTGGACATCAGCAAAGAATACTAGAGTTTTATTTCAGCAAGCTATTCATAACTTTCATTTGGCAGGTAATACTTACAAGTCTGGTACGCATCAATCATTTCCCTCTTCTCAGTAAAGAGCGAATAGATCCAGTTTCCGTGTGCAGTGGCATGTCTCTCGCTGAGTGGCTCGCCCAAGATACCCGCAGGGCTAACGACATTGGCCACAAAGTGAGGCTTCTTCTCTTCCACGTACTTCCACAGCGCCTGCTCAGCCAGAACCTTACTAGCGGCATAGACGACCATTGATCGTGAGGGTTCGTACGGGTGGGGAGCCCAGGCTTCTTTGACAGCGAATTCGTTCCATGAATTGCGGTCGATGACATCCTCTTTGTCGGCTGTAGGGAAGACTGCTGCAAGGACGGAGCTGGTGAAAACGAAGCGGTTGACAGAGGGTTCTTTGGATGCACTGTCAAGGATAGACGTTACGCCGCTGACAGTCTGGGGAATGACATTATTGGGGTTGGGATCAAAGTCAAGTACACTGGCGATGTGAGCAATGGCCGAGACTCCCTTTACTGCCTCGTCAAAAGCGCCGACAACTGATAGATCGGGAACTTTAACGAGCACATAGGAGCCAGTATCGGCGTAAGACTTGAAATGTTCAATGAGCCACTGAGCTTTGGCTGGGTCGCGGACTGTGCCTCGGACCTTGTACCCGCGCTGGAGAAGCTGACGGGTAACTTGGCAAGCGACAAAGCCAGTGGCACCAGTAACAAGGACCCATGAGCCGGTGGGGATGGTAACTGTAGGCGAGGACATGTTGGTATGTTTGCTGATGTATGATTAGGTGGTTGTGATTCTGGTCTAGATGATCCTAGGATGATCCAATCTAGGTGGCATCTCGATTTATATATAGTTGTCGAGGGAACTAGTAAAGCCGGGATATATTATCATGTACCATAAAGCCTTCAATCTTACAAAATGGATTGATAAGAATGAAACAATAGTCAACGAATCCAAAAGAATAGTCGGGATCGTCTCAATACTCTTCAACTCACAGATCCCAGCTTCAGTGTCGATATGCCTTACCTGAATAGGCAGTCATAAAGCTTGGCAAAGTGAGAGTGAGCTAAAAACCCACTAACATAGATTATGGATAATGGTACATGTTTCAGTGAGACTCTTTGCTATAATTCTATGTACCTCAAATATAACCTGGCGCAAAGACTTGACTCCATGGGTTTGAAGATGTCATTCCGGGAAAGTCCGAGTCCGATTCCCTTCGGTACCTGCACACTAAATGTTCCTCTTCATTTTCCCTCATCTCACGGAATCTATGATACATACGCTCCAACAAACCTGTAGCATCGAGACACTGAGAGCCCCCAGCAGCTTCTATCAGTGCAAACACACCCTGGATATGCTGTCTAGCAATAGCAACTTCACCAAACTGAACCTATTGAAATATCAGAGAAACACCTTCATTTGAAACTTAGTAACCCACCTCATCTAGAGCCATCGCGCAAGCTTTAGCGATAGTTACCGAATTAACAGTCGGTGAGGCGCCACTAACAGCATGGCGCAGTGCTTTTAGTCCGTTGTACTTGTACTGTAATACGATCTGCATCAAATCCTGGCTTGGATTGTTGAGAAGGATGTGACGACATGCTCCGAGAAGGATAACGGAACCGAGAAGATCGCTATCAGTAAGGGCAAGCCCGACCCAATCGCGCAACACCTTCCCCTCATGGTCATTTAAGCGAGGGAACAAATGACAGGTCTTGACATTCTGCGGGACGACGACGCGAACATCTTGAGACTATTATTAGTAGCTACTTGCAAAGGAATGGACGGGCATACAATAGTCGAGAAGAAAATTTTCGTAAGAGGACAACTGTTTCGGAAGTGCGGCAAATGGATCACGACTGTGGCCGAGAACCCTGTCCAAAGAAGTCCTTCCCGCTTCTCTATACATGGCTTCCTGGTGTTGCTGCATTCTTAGTCTTCTCTCTTTGGCATGTTTTTGCCGAATGGCGTGGGAATGAGTCAAGCTCCGGATATGAGGAGGGGCAAGCCTGTTGGGGTTAGAGACGGTGACGAATTGAAATTTCTGCGGCATATTCTTGTTCTGTTTCTCTTGTTCTTATGATCCTTGATAGAAGGAGGAGGTTTGATCACCGAAGAAAAGATCGCTTAGTTCCTTAGTCAGCGGGACCAATATGCCAAGACTTACAACTACTCATTTAGGTTAGTGTCAGCCTTAGCTCTTTTTCCGAGCTATTCCTGGTTAGCGTAGCCATCTCATTGCTTATTATTATCCCTGTGTTTCACCATAGGAGAAAAATCACAAGGGACTTACTATGTACGACTCCCCAGAAATTTCAATGCTGAATTCCCTTCTTCTCTAAACTTTTCGTGCCTGTCTGAAACATAGGCAACTCCTATCAAGTTGAGTTTCCATCTGCCGTACGCTCTATTACACCGTTAGATCTAGTTATCTGATAGTCATACTGAAGAGTAAACTAGTTATAAAAACAATACCTCGCAGCAACCCTACGGTCAGCAACCTGCCTACTACACCAGCCCATCGCAGCTTAGTCCCGCGTATTCAGGTAATGATCAGTATTAAGCATTATTACTTTCCTCTCAGGACCAGGATCTACAGAATTCATAGCAGAGCTGCCGTCTGGAAAGACGGTGTTGTGGCCGTTGAGGCGGGAGGTACAGAAATTAAGAAATAAGGTTGTGGCTAATGCCGTTCTGTTAACCCCCTGGGAATCCCTCTTTGGAATTTTTTCAGTTTTCTTATCACTCGAAAGAAACTGGTAAGAGTTGTAGTTGGCATCTTATCTTGTACAGGGTTATGGTCGGTTGGTCGTGCAGGCTGATACAGTTGTCATGTGACCAGCAGACCATTTGAACCACTGAAACTCGTAAGCACCTTGCCTTACTTTACCATTTCTCCATTACGTTTCATGAAACTTCTTGTTGCTCTCAATCCCACCATGCGCTTAGGACTTATTTTCAGCCTAACAGCCAGCGCGGATGCTTTTGGTGACTATTTTGAGCCGTTTCCTACTTGCGCTGACTGTCTACCCACGAGTGTTTACGAAGCGCCTGCGATTGGGTTCAGTTTGTCGTTATCTTCTGGGTACGTTCTTTTTATTTGTGATCCTTACGCTCATTCCTAAGCAAACTAATCGGTCAATCACTAGGACTGCTGCAGTGCATTTTTATAATAACACCGCAAAGAATGTCGCATCTGTTCCTGCAAACTCGGAATATGCAGCACTCCTGAAGCGTCTAGCTGACTCTCCTCCGCCTTTGCCGCTATCCAGATGGGAGAAGTTGCGACGATCTTTCAACAAAAAGATTGGAAGACCAGCTACGCCCGATGTCGGCATTATCGCCTCCATGCTTATCTCACTACTCGACGCGACATCCATTGCTGTCACGGGTCCGCTAGACAGAGTCGCCTTGTCGCATCCCCGAATTCAAGGCCTAGCAGAAGAAGACCTCTGGGACGCGCTCGAATATGCGAACCTTCGACCATGGGTAGCCGCTGATCTAGCCCGTCCGAAAGTTGTACTTCCTCTGCCCGCTGCCGGCGCATACCCAAGCCGTCTTCTCGAGCCATATGCTGTTTTCGCGGGACATGGCAAGGGTTTATGTAATCACTACAAGAACTTTTGGCAATGTGCTGCGGAGCAGGATCAAGCTCCCCTGGAGACAACCCTAGTTGTAGGAATCACTCCTACCGATTTACGTGGGGAGATCATCAGGACTCGTTCTGCGTTTACGTATTTGCAGCCCAGAAAGGGTGACCGCACGTTTGTGGACTTTGAACTGGGGCTGGCTTCCTCTGAGGACATACCTAACTTCTGGGCTCGCGTTACCGAAAGGTTGCAGAGTTTCTGCGGGACAGTTCCAGAAGATTTCCGCCTCGACACTGTCTTGCTAACAGGGGAGAACGCGACACATCCGGCTTTCCTTCGAGCTTTAAAAACCGCGCTCTTAGGTAACGGGTACATGCAGGGAGAAGGTGATGGTGGCAAAGAATTAATATTCACTCATGAAGTCGAGGGGAGTGCGGCAATTGATCCTTCCTTCGCGAGTGCTAGAGGAGCGGCTCAATATGCGAGATGGAGGCAGGAGGCACCACTTGGTTGTGAAGAACAGGACAGATGCGAGGGAGAGAGGAGGAAACTAGGAGAACATGTTGAGCTGAGGTAGCCAATAATAACGAGTTACAGTTGGGCCGTGAGTACTTGGGACTGAACGCGATGTAAATAAGCAAGCGATTTAAATGTTCTGAAATTCTATCTGATGCTAAAAGAATCTGTGCATGTGCTCGAGGATGGATATAGAAGTCGTATAAGGCGGGCTTGGATAATGATTACCCAACCACCGCGAGAATGCTCTTGAAAAGCTCTTCCGTGTCATAAGGACCAGGGACTGAAGCTTCCATCGCTTCCTTAGCATCCTGCGGCGGCACAATTGCTTTCTGATTGATGTATTGCTTCACCTGCTTAGCGATCTCTCCCGTGATCTTGACGTCCCTATCCCAGCCATGGGCTACAAGCGCCCCCCATGATCCAAGGTCGAGGCATGTTCCGTATCCAGGCTGGGAGTAGGCAAGAGTCGGTTCGTCGAGCAAGTCTGCTGCTGCGTTGTGTCCGGAGAAACGACCGAGGACATTGGCATGTTGGCAGGACATCAAGGCGACGTGTCCTTCGTCATCAGCGACGGCATGGGCGGCGTCTCCAGTGGCAAAAACGTGCTCACAACTGGGAACACGAAGATCTTGGTCCACGTAAAGGCGAGATAGTGTGTCTTTGGCTCCGGGGATCTGCTCCGTTAGAGGCGTCGCTCGCATGCCGGCAGTCCAGACCACAGTCATTGCATCAATATGTTCGCCAGAACTAAGTTTCACGCCGTTGGAGTCCACTGCCGCAACTGCAGCTCCCAGCTTGAATTCAACCCCGAGGCTTTCCAGTGCCTTCATGATAGTGGGACGAGGACCTGCTCCGAGCTCAGGGCCAACATCAGGAGCGGTTTCGATAAGGACGATGCGGGGGTTCGTGATGTGTTGGAGTAGACTCGGCAATTCCGCTGCCAATTCGATGCCGGTGAAACCGGCACCACAAACAACCACGGTGTCGCGGCTTTTGCTGGCGGGAAGGAACTCCAAACTCTTGAGATGAGTCTCGAGTTGGGTGGCGCCAGCTAGGGAGTCTATGTCGAATGTATATTGATCAAGACCAGTGACAGTCTTAGGTCGTACGACTGCACTTCCAGCGGCGAGAATAAGTCGATCAAAAGCAATGTCGGATCCATCACCCGAGGACGATCGAACGTGAACCGTCTTCGATTCCGTGTCGATAGTCTGAATAGACCCTTCGAGAAAGCCGATACCGGCACCCTTAGAAAGAAGTGCCAGAGGTTGTTTCATTGTTGGTGCATTGGCTTCGTAAAGGCGCGGACGCATGGTAAGCCATGGCTCCGGAGCGATGACGAGGACATCAATGTCTTGCTGCCTGTTTCTCAGTTTGATGAGGCGTTGAGCTGACAGTGCGCTCCAGACACCGGCGAACCCGGCGCCGACGATGACAATCTTGCCTGGCATACTTGGGACGATCTATAAGATGAAGTTGATCTTTGTAACGTTGCTGATTGCTGGATATATTTATGAGGGAAAGTGCGCTTCAGCTGCGACGTTGATGATGTAGTTTTGGAATAGTCGTATCGTGTCACTCGACTTTATAATTTTCTTGGTGTCATATAACCTGACTTAGTCCCTACTGCTCAAAGACGAATCACCAACTATTTGCCGGATATCCTGTCACCAGACGTGTCACTAGCGAACCCAGGACAGCTTCCGCCCGTGTTCATGGATTTTACCAAATATCCGGGACTAGCGGATACCCGCTCGAGAAACGATTACCCGAATACCCGGGCGTCACTATGTAGTAACTTGCTGCCAACGCATTCAACTGTAAAAAATTTAAATTCGCAGTCTTTCGGAAATCTTTGCAGGGGATTCTTTCTGCTTTTAATATGTATTTCAAGTCCTTTGAATCTCCTCAGGTTTCAATGTCAACCGAAATGACTGTCTTTTTTTCAACAACGTCTCAATGTGTGACAAGTTCAACTTGCATTTTTCGAACCTCGCAAATGTCCTGCTAGTATCCAAAGCATTGGATATTTGTCGTCCATTCGGGTCATGTTGCATCAGATCCAGCGCTGACGACTCGCCTACTAGTTCTGTCTCATGTGGCGGCACTGTATCCAGAACCTGCTGCCAGATGCAGCAGCGAGCTTCGATGTTAGGTTAACCAAAGCTAATCGAAAGGTGTATACGAGACTCCATTGCCTCAACCAGGCTGCTGATGCGGTTTGTTGTTAGAAACACGATCCCTGAGAAGTACTCCAATTGTCTGAGGAATACTGCCACAAGGAAATTTCGAGTGATGTCAGTGCCAGACTTCTTAAATGCGAAGAATAAGAAGAATTCTGCAGAAGGGCCGAAGGGGTTCTTTGTGGATGAGAGAGCATCGGGAAAACTGGGCCTGCACTGCCCCGAGTATTTGAGCCATGACCGTTATCAAGAGCTTCCCTGTATGGACGAGCTAAGCGAAGCTGCATGGTTCGAAAAGCATCCTTTCCTTCGATATGCTGCCATCTATTGGTACTATCACTTACGGCACGCTGAACCGACACCCGAGGTCATCCAAGGGGTGGAAGCGTTTCTTCAAGGTCCTGCTCTCTTGACCAGCATCTACGTACAGAGTCGCACGGTGTCATATCTTTTTGCCCGGTACAGGAAGGTGCAGGGACGCTCAGGGTATCTGCCAATGATGGGTATAACATGCGAGACATCTGTCCAGTTCGCCCTGTCTTTGTCCTGAGGTATGCAAGAGTGCGGCAAAACCTGTGCATCATTAGAACGTTCATTTTGTGATAGTGAAACGCCCAAATTCCATTCGCGACGCGACACTACTTAGTCTCTTCCAGCCTCGATGTTGCCTGAAAAGTAAGCATTCGAACTTCCGTGTCAATCATATTTCCCACCTTCTGGGTATGAGTTCTGTCGTTCGGATTCTCGGTTCTTCTTTTCCTTCCTTAAAGAAAAGGAAACGCGGGACCAAACTGCAGCTAGATCTGGTTCTAGAGAAAAGTGAAGGATCCTGTTATCAAGCCGACATCGTTAACGTTCTGGTGACCACAAAGGGAATGCAGATACTCGGGGGAAGTACCTTGCAACGACCTAGAAATATCGGAATTGGTGGTTAACGACCTTGGTTGGTGATCCCGGAGGTCACGAGTCTGTGAACATATGGCAGATCGATCCTCAAGATCTCAGCGTCTATAGTAGCCAGACTTGATAGTGTACGGTTGATCTGGAATTACACGAAGAGATTTACGTGGATGAATAACCGGAAGAAAAAACATGGAGGTTGATACAGGCCAACGTTGCAACACAGCCAAGTGAAGAAAGGCTTACTACAACTTCCAGGATATTCCATATGCAATATGATGAGTCACAGGTGACCTTCTTGTGGATCCGGCCAAGTGCTGAACTATGAAAAAAACCAGACCCTGTCCAGCAAGAAGGAGACCATGATCAGCCCTCCAGTAGTGATGCGTTGGAAGATACCAACCACTGTCAACCGCAATAGGTCAGATGGTGGCAAGAATTGTTAGGACTATGCTATGGAGGCGCAATCCTGGAGAAAATGCGATCAAATAATGGATGGTCTTTCGGACGACGTGAAAGCTGAGGTGGTAGCGCAGTATGAGCAACAAAAATTGCGCAGTGAGTTTATCGGCAATTCATTTAGTGTCCCTATTCGATCTGGCCGTGATTGGAGCAGGAAGGCGTTCCTAATGTATCAAGATCACCCAGAGTTTGGCTTGGTATTTATACTTTATCTGATATGTCGCAGCATTCTCCCCCGCCAAATTCGAGAAACAATGGCCGAACTCCCTATCGAGGTATCGGACAGAAACAGCGACAAGCAATGAGGCTTCGGTAGTAACGAAAAACCCCGAGCCATCAATTGTCCAAGCTCAATCACAGCAATCAGATATCCGATTCGGGCTCTCTTCAGCACTCCTCTTTGCTTCCTCTTCCTACTTCAAGAAGCTATTGTCCGAAAATTGGAACACACCAGATCCTGGGGCAGGCTATGAGTGGACACTGACGGGGAGGGATTGGGATAGTGAAGCATTCCTCATACTGATGAACATACTACACAACAGAGTGCGAGAGGTCCCTCGCCAGATCAGCCTTGAGATGTTTGCGAAGATTGCCGTCCTGTTCGAGTACTATGATTGTCTCGAGATAATGGATCTGTGGGTAGACACATGGATAGTTAATTCCAATGTGGCGCGTGTGAAGCCGCTCTACTCGAGGGAGCTGCTTTTCCAACTGACAATATCCTGGGTCTTCCGCTTGGGAGGAACCTTCCGTTCGGTCGCTGAAGTCGCTATCCGTACGAGTCGAGGCCCGATTGATACTCTAGGGTTGCCCATAGACTGGGAGGTAATTGGTAAGTTGAGCGACAATTGGTGCCTGTTCTAAGATTCTGACGTGACAGAACAGATTTTATCGAGCAAGCAAGGATTTTTTCGATCGGAATTCTCATCCGAAGGATCGAACAGTATTGGAAGTTCCTCAACGACAAAGGAGTTGGGTTGGTCGGCCGATGATGTCTGTACATGTAAATCGGGTATCTAGACCACAGCCTATCTGAGATCGGCCTATAACCCATGCCCAGCCAACCGTATCATGGGTATAGTCTTGCAGCCTTGGAGGAAGCTATCAATGGAATTGACACCTCGCTAACATGCAGTTGTTGGTTCTTCAATCATCTGCAAGAAACGAAGTTTACAATGCAAAAGGCTTTAGAAGATTCTTTCAAGTATTCGAAACTTGCTACATCTCAGTTCCTAAGCGAGCAAGGATCTATAAATGGTTTCCTGGAAGACTTGTGAATACATACATTGATTTCGGATTCTCCGTAAAAGAATTCAATGTTGTTGAGAACGTAGCGTCCAGCCAATCTCCATCAGTAGGTCTGTTTTTATGGTTCCATAGATTATACCTGGATAGGTTGGTATCTGGTACCTTAAGCACAAGGCTTTCGTTCGTCCACCGTAGGAAGTCGCACCTTGATCATAGCCTTCTTCAGATTCAACTCGATGTTCTCGAAAGGAACTTTCACGATTCCTTGTTCCCAGAGGATTTTGTCTAAATGAGAACCACTAACAGTGAAAATCGAAGAAAGGACCTCAAGGACTTCCAATCCGTTGATGCCAGAGCTCTGACAAGTACTTCTCATCAGCCACTGTTGGAGCGTTTTAGGCAGGGCTGATGCAGGATTCCACTCAGGACTCCTGGTATCTCTCCTGACGTAGATAGTAAGCCCGCTGTGACTGTCCGATACCCAGGCTGCAGGCTGATGTGTCATCTGGGATTTAATCGTCTGACCGTCTTGGAAAACCGCCAAGCTTGTGGATATCCAGTCAACTTCAACTATTTCTAGTTCTACAAGTTGCTTGTACAGAGAGAACGAGTCATCGCTGGACCCATAGATGTCAAATGTTGCACCAACACTGGATAAATAATTAGAATCAAACCCTGGATAAAGACTCTTTAAACATACCGAGCAATTTGGTACGCCTTATCTCCTAACTTCCAACGCGCTATTGGGAACGGCGACACATCTTGGAACCTTTCTTCTACACATCTGGAAAGATAGCGATCCTCCATCGAGAGCAGTTTGAAAAGAGGCTGTAGCCGTCGCACAGTCGCCAAATCGTAGACTAGCATTTTGATGCTTAACTCCAGCAGAACTTGAAGTTGCGGCCGGTCTCCAATAGCAAAGTCTGTGTCGACTGAACATAGTTTGGGTATGGACGGCTGATCATATTTCCATGGACTGGTGACTGCAAAGATCTTTGCTTTTCGCAGCGGTTCGAGAGGGAATTCGTTCAAAGATCCTTTTGTTTCGCCCATCAGAGATAGTAACAGGTCTTGGATCATCGAATGATCTTCGGTATCCGTACTCAAGTCGAGAAGTTTGTCGTAAGCCGAGACCTTGGTGCCCAATTTTTGAACGAAGAAGCTCTCCAGATCGGGGTAGCACCCTCTTAAACTACTGTTTAATGGCGTGGTGTCCGCTTCCGACCAGAAGCATTGTGACGTTGTAACCCATATTGAACGGCCATCCTTCTCAATCAAGATCACAGCACATTCTTCAAATGCAGTCCTAATTATTTATTAGTCGGATAGAGAATTACGACTCGGCTGTTAGGACACTCACCTGATTTCGTCTGTTGTGGATAGGCTCTCGTCCAGATACTTGTAGATCTCCGTTACGTGAGCCACATCTTCACAGCCCTCGTTCCGCAAAACGAGCAATTCCTCCACTAATTCCTTGGCAGACACATCTGTGACGCTCATACCAACACGGAAAAGTTCAGAGAGAGATCCCATTTGCTCTTGCTCATTATTCTTTTCTTTCAAAAAGGTCTCAAGAGAATATGTAGTGATCAGATTCGCAGGCGCATTCCAACCACAACCGGATAGACCTTTCCAAATGGGGCCGGTTTCGTCAATGTAAAGTACTCCGGAGTCTTCAAGGAAATCTCTATAAGGATGTCAGCGGAGTTCTCGATATGATTTCTATTTTCACCCACAGTACTCGCTCCCTTTCGCCAGGGATGGCCAGCTGCAGCCTTGTATTAATCGCTGTGTATAGTTCGAAAACCTTGTCTGTCTGCCAGGATGAGAGTTCATGGCACGAGAGCTTGATGGAGTTAAGGATGTCCAGTAAGAAAACCATGTCGTTTTGTCGTTTGACCCCAAGATCCTTTACTAGAAAGTTCCATTTAGTATAGATAGCCATATCCATTGACTTTTCTTTACCAAGATCAAGGAACGGAAATCCATCAGGACTCTCCATATAGTGCTGCACGCTCTCCCGAAGCACCCTGAGTGGAACCCATGTGTCATGCAGTCTCAGTGGGCTATCTCTAGTGCAGATGGTCGGTACAGGAAGCCCTTGAATATCTGCCACGAGGGATGGACTTTTCATTACTTGTGGTCCATCATAGGCCCAGAGATACTGGATGAGCCCCAGAGAACTTTCTGGAAGCTTCTCGAAAACGAATCTGAATTCTTCAGATAGAACGTCTGCCTCACCAAAGTCTATAATTTCCCTACTTGATTGGGGTTTGATAAAGGGCCTCGGTCGCAAAACACTCAATCTCTCCCTTACCCCCAGGCAGTCGCGCAGCCAATCCTTCCACGATGGATGAAAGACTCTAGGGGCTTCTGGTGCGTCATCTAGAATATCCCGGTGTAAGAAGTGGATCTGTCCATTGCGAGAAGCAAAGTCGGAGCCAAGGAGCTTTTCGGGGCCGTATGGATCATCCATACCAGGCATATAGACAACGGTGTTTGAAGGTTCTATAATCTGCATCCCGATGGTCATCACCTTCAGCTGATTGAGCTCTGGAGTGCAGAACCGATGGGTGAGGTAAAAGTACCGAAGATAGCTTTTAATCTCGCCAAGCGAGAGGTCGTTTGAAGAAGACAGCTTATCCAAAATAGAGTCTCTCACGTAAGACACCGTCACTTGTAAAACTCCCAGTTCCTCATACAGAGCCCTGGAGTACTGTTCCTGGATCGCAGCGTCGTTAACCACACGCAAACCCAAGCTCTCGGGGATATAAACGTCTTCTGTTTTTGGGAAATATAACGGTTCAGAGGCTGCCGCCACCAAGTCCCCGTTTTTCAGTTCAAGCAGAGGCAGGGACTTTATCTTCTCGATTTCTTTCTTATCAATGAAAGTCTTGGAAATAAGTCGATCCAAGGCGTTATGCCAATCGGTACGGAACATCCTATGTCTCCCAACCCATGGATTGTTGAAATGTACCTCTAACATTTCAAACAAACGATCGCTGTCAAGGCTTGCAAGACCATAGCTTTCGAGCCTTCTTATGACATCTGGTGGATAGTTGTTTGATAGAAATGGATCATTGATTCTATCATCCAGTAATGGGTTACCGGCTACATCCCGGGCATCTGCACTGAGGATAGTAAGATGGCTGATATGACGCCAATGCTTGTTGTTTCTTGATATAAGAACGGGATTTTGCGCGATCCAATTGCGCATGTCATCCTCCAGGCTTACCCAGAAGGGGTTTAGACATTCCTCCTTGGACAACAGGAAGGATGGCCAGTGGTAACGGAGAGTCGGATGCTTGCAAAACTGTAAAATTGCTTGAAAGAACACGGACGAGATCGAATCCTTGATAGCAAGATTATGGGTCGATACGGGGATTGGACCGCGCTTGTCATCAATATCAAGATCAGAGTGAATGTGGAACTGGTTTAAAAAGGTCAGTAGCCGAGCGTTAGCTTGATGTTGCTGTAACCTACACGGAGGGGAGAGCCTCGTAGCTGTACAAAGTTGAATAATCCGCAAGCGTCAGTGTCGGCTCGAATCTCAAATTTATCGGACAGGGGAAAAGCCAGCATGACATTCGTTGGTTGGTCCGCTGGTGGCTGCTTCGTTACATGATAGAGTTGGATATGGCTCTTTTCCAGCCCCTCGCCTATCGTAATAGTCTTCACAGAGACGCGATATGCATCGACATAAGACTTCCGAAATGTCTTGGAACGGTTAACCTTGCCATCTCTGTCGCAAAACTCGACTGTCATAGACACGAAGTCTCGCAGGAAGAGAATGCATGGTTCTTTAAGGTTTTCAAACTGAGAAGTAACGACGTTGCCTAGCTTCTTCTCGCTGCCTTGATCATAGATGTAGAGAGTGATTCGACTCAAGTTATCGGGAAGGTTCTCTGTAGGCATAAACCAGACAGGTTTCAGCGCGTCGGTGAGCGTGGTACGCGGCTGGCTTTCAAACTCGAGTGAGACGTTCCCTGACTGGATATGAAGCTTCTTAGTGGCGCTCAAAATGGACCTGAAGCTAGTTGCTTTCACTTGGTCTTCGACGCATGGCTGGCAAAACGCTTGGATGTCTGCCATGGCAAAATCATCATGGTTGCAATCGATGACGATTCTGTCGGGATAGTTCTTGAACAAGATGAAGGCGGGTTCATTTGCTGCACTAGCCCTGCGAAAGGTTTTACCATTGGCAAACCGGAAGACTTCGAATAACAGTCTCTTCGCGTTCTTCACGACGTCCTTTTCATTGTCCCTTGGTGAAATCAGCCATTTACTGGGAAGGACAGTTCGAAATAACTTACGCGTAATGGCCATTTAGAATTTCGGTGAATTCTTCTACTTCCTGTTCGCTTGACATGATGATCGTGAATCTGGACAAGATTATATTACGCGATATGTAACTGCGGTGGCGAAGATGAAAGAGGGAAGATGGATGTTCTCAGGGGGAAGGATTGGTAAGAGTAGGGAATGGTGCAGAGTGATAACCCTTTAACGTCAGCAGGGGTGATGTGAGGAACAACGACCAACATGCATATCATGAGACGCCAATCCTGCAGGTCAGGACAGGGAGTAAATAAGACACGAGATGTTATCTTCAGAGAAAGGACTTACTAAGGTCTATTAGAACTTGATTATAAATGCATTGAGTTGAAAATTTAGTTTCCCACTGCAGTTGACGATTATAAACGTTTGTTCGATATGATTTAAATGGGAGTTTGAAGTGTAAGAGTGACAGCCTATCAGTGATTGGCGGAAGAAGCGGGGTGGTCGTGATGAAACCCCAGGGATTGGAAATTGGTATCCGCAATTATGAGAGCAGCTGTAAGCAACTAACTTCGTGTAGGATACGGTCACATCAGTGGCCGAGACTTCTCCCAGATCTTCGTCTAATAACCCCTTCTCTCCTTGTCCCACTGCCTATGGAAAGATAACGACTAAGTCTTCAGTGGCCCCCAGAAGCTGGAATAGCAGATGTTGCAGTAGATCCATTGAAGCCAGCCAGAACCAGAACATTCCATTGATTCAAAAGAGCTGGAGGCGCTGAAGTTCTCGCAAGTCAAAGATGGATCCTTCAAGACCGTAAGCTCATCACCAATCATACCATCTTCGCCTTTGATGAACTTCCAAGAAATGGTCGTTTCGTTATGCACTGTCAACTTGGAGAATCCAAAGCTTGTTTTATCGATAATTTCAGTCAAGTAAGAGTTCGACTTATTGGTCGTAGCGTGGCTCTCGATGTTTCCAGCAGCTCCATTGACAAGATGGACCATCGAATAGCCCGGGTTCACCTTATAGGTATTTGTGTCGACGATTGAAGTATTGTTGACGATACAATTCCGTATGGGCTTGAGACGCTCATACCAGTGAACATGGCTATTGAGGGTTAGTCTAGCACCCTTAGAGAAGTGGAATCATCAGCTTACCCAGCAATATAGAGATCGACCTTGTGCTTCAGAAATAACCTCTCAAAGGCTTCTCGGAGGTTTTCATGGTAGTCACCACACTTGGAACTATACATAGGACGGTGGCCCATGATAATAATCCAGGGAGTCTTGCATCGATTGACGTTTTCGAGATCCTTTTTCAGCCACTGATATTGTTCATAGGCCTTGTTATCTTTGTAAGAACCGCGGATTGCTCCAAAGGGACCCGCATCCGTGATGTGGGTCATGTTGGCCAGCGGATGAACCTCGTCAGAGAGAAGATATGCCTCTTCGCCCAGAAGATCCGTTTCTTCATGCGTTTTGATCGGCTTACACTTGCACTCCTCCTCTTCGCACTCCGGCTTGTATTTGTCTTCGCCCTTACACTTGCACTTTGGCGAATCCTTATCCTTTCCGAGACAGTCCTCCTCCTTCTTCGCCCTCTCAACATCTTCGACAAACGTCTTGTCCGGGCTGTGAGCATAATCGGTTTCCGTGTCGATGGATATAAAATGCGCCAGGCCATAATCGAACGAGTACCAGAAATTACCAACCCCACCGGACTTTTCGCCTGCCATGTGGAAGCGATTCTGGAAGGCCGTGAAGTTGCGCTGGGAAGGGGGACACGAGTAGTAGTTCAGAGTGGAGCTGGCGCTGGTACCGTTTTCTATGTCCTCGTCAAGATATGCAGAGAGGACATATGGAAAGTTGTCATGATCGGCACAGGTGGCCTCGTGATTTCCAGGGAGGACCATATAAGGAACCTTCTTGGTTATCTTGTTCATCCATTGCTGCCAAAGATCCCAGTTAGACTCGTAAAGAACGCCGATATCCCCACCTCGCGGACTACCTTGGTTCGGCCTTTCTCCGGCTGGCAAAGTTGTGTTGAAGTAATCGAGATTTGTGTCATTGTTCGGCAGCGTACTGAAGCTGCCATTGTAGCAAACGGGCCACTCGGAAGAGTTGCAAGGTATGACTCCCGAGTACCAATCATCTGCATAACTAAGATCCCCGCCGTGCCAGACAAAAGCCAAGCCATCTTCAACCTCTCGGTTGATGTACTTGTATGTTCCACCGGCGTTTGTGTAGCCCATGTCGTTATTGATAGCGATGCTGAACTCGGATGGATTGCCCTTGGCTTGGGCGGTGATGAAGCTGAGAACGTCAGACTGGGTAGTACCATTGGCAGCGGGAATCTGGTAGTAGTAAGCCGTACCAGGCTCGAGATTTTCGATGTGAACGTCGTGGAAGAATTGGCTGCACTGAGTAATATTCCTCATGAGAGAACAGGGAGGAGTGCGATCGTATGTCGTGCTTTTGCCGGTAGCCATATTATTCAAGGCGGAAGCAATAGTGCCCCATTGAACAGAGGGCTCAATGCCTAGACCAAAGGGCGTCTGGTAGTGGATGTTGATGCCGACAGTAGTTTCTCCATCTTTTGAAGGGATATATGACAGCGAGATGACATTTATGTTATTGTTGGGGTTTGCTGAGGCAGGCTTCACGGCTGGGGGCTCGACTAGACGGTGGAATCCCTTGCCGTTGCCATTGATGGTGTGATCGACCCAATCGCCAATAGGGACATCGGGACCGCGGTAAGGATATGTCTCGTCAACGATCGGCGCTGAATGAACAGGTGCAGCCAGTATAGCCGCCAACAGGAAGTGTGACTTCATGTTGTGTGAAGTGAAAGAGTGACTGACAGAGCAATTGAATGGAAGATTCAGGCCTTCTGGCAATGCTTTTAATCTGGTTGGAGGAAATACATGTCTTTGTGATAGTCCGTCTTCATATCACTGACGTCTCAGATAACGCTGTCGAATTTGCGCCTTGACACGCTTAGGTATGGAAGTCCGCCCTTCGTCACATACCTCTAGGTGTTCTACCACGCTGGTCGATGTTAATGAAGATCTCCCTTGAACCCTGCACGCTGAAAGAAACTATTGGTATGGTGCTTGGCATTTCAGCCAGCCACCTGAAGGTCGGGCGTGCGCCACATAACTCCCTTGTTGATCTCAACGTCAATGAGGAACCTGTCCTGGCCATTGGCATAACATACCGCCGTAGTCCAAGGAGCCTGTTCCCACTTATTTTCCACAAAGAGTCAAGAGCAGAAAACTAAGAAGATACAGTTCTAGACTCGTCTAGACCCTAGATCTACGCTAATCTTGTCGACCCACAATGAGACACTGTTACTTGGGTGGAAATTGCTCCACCGTGTTTTGGGTATGTGACCTGTTCCTGGGCAGAGACATGCAGTGGAGCTTGTTGTGTAGGGTAGGGGATATTCAAATATCGTCTACCTTTTCAAGAGTTTTCTTATGCTGCCATCGACTGGATTATACACAGAGTACAAAGAAAGGACCGGATGTGCTGATTCTTTTGTAAGATCTACATTGAACTGTGCCGTTGACCATTTGTCTTGCTGCAAGAAACTGGTTCGCAGAAAGGATTGTTGCGTGGTAGACACGTTCAAGGATGTTAGACGCCCTACTAAGTATCGTAACTAGGAAATTAGGAACAGAGGGGCTAGAAGACATGGGGACATACAGAATGGGAGTTGCATTACAACAAAAGATTCGAGACTTACAAGATCAAAGCTAAATAATTTATGGATAGTAAAAATGCAAAAAGTGAGGTTCTGCCCGGGCTCGAACCGGGGACCTTCTCGGTGTTAACGAGATGTCATGACCAACTAGACCACAGTACCAACTGCTAATTGATATTTCTGATTGCGCAAAAAGTAAACATGTAGTGTAGTGCAGCTACTGCTATTCCGCTCTCAGCTCATCCTATCCAACCCACTGGCGAGGGCACGCATTGCTATAGAAAGACAAATTGGAAAACGATGTAAGAATTTTGGCCCGTAAGGCATACTATGTGCTCCAAGAGTGGCTGATTTGAATTGAGGCCCGAAGCATCATGTGGCACAACATGCGCACCGCATTTGCCAATACTGTACTTCATGAAAAGATGGCGTCTGTTTTTCACACAGTGTACAAAGCCTTCACTGCAACGCAGGGATTACGAATTAGTCCCGTGAGCTTCTTACCCAATGAAACGGTTTCTCTATCCGTACTTTCTTAGCAGGACGAATGTAGCCGTGGTATATGTATCTCGCACTGTGGCCAGTCCACGGAATACATGTTCAATGTCACGAATCAGGCTGTGCTTATTGCATTCACAACCACAAAAGGCATCGCCCAAGGCGTCCCTCAAGGCACTTTTGGTTAGTTCCCCCTCTTCAATCAGTTCTTCCCTGTCGATTCTTTTTCAACATTCTCTTCCCCACCTGAAAATTTGGATTGCCGGCAATCAACATCCACAACCATGGAGGCTGTCGGCTTTGGCGCCAGCATACTCACGTTCGTGGCGGCAGCAGTTTCTGTTTCCAAATCAATTTATGATATCTTATCGGTAATCAAAGACGGTCCAGAAATTATCGGATTCCTCAACAACGAAATCTCCCAGCTTGAGGCTATTCTATAGAGGCTACTGCAAATGTCTTCATCGACAGCTGGACTTAACGACAGACCTGAACTAGAGCAGCTGGTCAAAAGATGCAAAGACGACCTGGTCGGCTTTGAGGCAAAGTTTCGCCAGCTCGATGCCTCGGGGGCTGACGGTCGAAGAGGCCGGCTATGGCGAAAGCTTAAGATTCGTTTCGAAGAGAAAGACCTCGACCAGATCCGCCATGTAGTTAGGTGGCATGTTCACCTTCTAACACTCCACCTGGTCATCGTACAGACTCGACAGCTACCCGTATTGACAGATATACTTCCCACTCTTCAACAAATTCGTCAAGGCGTGGCAGCATTACAGGTATCTAACACATCTGCCGCCATGACGCAAGTTGGATCAACGGGCATTTCATCCCGGGTCACAGAACTAGACGATACACAGTCAAACATCTCGCAACCGGCTGTCTTGGACGATACTATTGCTCGGCTGATGAGACTACTTGAGAAGAGGCCGTGTGTTGTAGACTCTGACGATTCAAGGGAAATTGTCGATGACCTGGAAGCACTGTTGCAGTTTGTTCAAGAAGAAGCACTTTCTGGGACGGGAGGGTGGCGGAATGAAGACAAAGACGAAGACGTTTCAAGTGAGATGAAGCTGTTCACAAGTCTCATTGTCTCAGCACCTTCTTTGAGAATCAATCAAAACGGCAAGTCTATTTCCCGTGCATTATTCCCATGGCTAATTTTAGCAGTGCCCACAAGTCCCTTCGAAGCTACGACATTACCACTTGCAATCTTCCAGGAGAGGAAGCGGAAAGAGCTACATACCAACGACACTGTTATCACGGTCGCGACTACGAAACGAACGGAGAAACTTCTTTTCGCCTCAGAAGATGCTCCTACTCACGAGCTATATGGCAGGGGGTTCTTTGGAACTCCAACCTTGAAGTCTAGGACCAAGAAAAAGATGGTCACCTTATCCGTGCAACAGGGCCAGCTCCTGCTCGACCGCTTCACAAGCTTCTTACCGCGAATGATAGTTTGTAATATCTTACCCATTGACTCGCTCATTTTTCAAGTGGCATCATCTGGTTCTCTTCAAGATCTGATGAGATTAATTGTTGAAAACAAAGCTAGTCTTGGTGACCATGATGAAGACGGCTGGCCGTTCTTACATGTAAGCATTTACTTACCAAGGATACCTGCGCAGCTAACCATCCTGCTCCTTAACTCAGCACGCAATTGGCAATCTTCCAACTTTCAAGTTTCTCGTCGAGCAAGGTCTAGATGTCACCGGGATTGTAAAGAGTAAACCGAAGACTTATGGGAGTCAGACGTACACCCTCCAAAAAGTCTCATGAGTTGAACTTAGACTGACTTATATTGAATACAGAGACCCTTTGACTATAGCGAACATATATGAGCATGACCATGATATTGAGTTCTCTGAAATCCTTCTACATGCTGGCGCGGATCCTACGATAGAGCTACAGGGCCGAGCATCCTTAGTACTTTGGAAGGCTTTCCAAAGGGACATGAAGGTAAGTAAACCTCATTTGCTGTTCAGAATGAGCTCATTAGTAGGACACATAGGCTCGAAATATTGTACACCGGGCTTTATCCATCACCCCATTTGCTTTTTCAGCCATTTCAACTCCTCGTTCAAAATCCATATGGGCCTTCTGTCAAGCGTGGTCCATCCTTCCAGGGAAAGATTTGAATCCAGAACAAGAGCGGAAGACTCTGGATGTCTTCATTAGCCATGGCTGCAAACCACAACCTGGTGATCCCAACTCTGGCCTGCATGCATTTCTTAGCAGTGGCAAAAGATCATTCTCGAAAGCACTAGAGCGACGAGACCTCTTAGTATATCTCATATCAAGAGGCGAACATCCTTGCGATGTCGATTCAGAAGGTAAAATACCTTCATTCGAGGCATATGGAGGCATGTGTAAGCCCTGCTCCATGTCTCAATCCTCTTTGATGGGAGATCTGTGGGACACTATTCTAGACATTCATGGCTATGATATCTCAAGCTTCCGAGAAGGCTACCCACGAGTAGTAACTTATAAAAATGGCTATACTCGGGAAATATTTGAACAGCTCTGGGGTGGAAGGGAAGAGCGTTGCCCTTACTGGGATGATGAGCCTTGGCCAAAGCCCTTAACTAGAGAGGCACAGTTGGAGTTCGAGTCAAAACTAGAACTGGGCTTGTGCAGACACTGTCAAAATTGTCTTGGCGACGCTCGACCTTGTCATGTTTGCGGGGTATGTCTTTTGGTCTTCCAGTACTTGTGTCATGAGGCCTCGGACCCTGATCATGAACACCATCGCTGGTGCCCACGTATCCGAGTTGGGTATTTGGAAGAACGTGAAAACTGTGGTCGCTTTGAGTTCAGACCGAAGGTCCATTCAGATTCAGTCTCGGATGATGGAATGACTGATTATCTTGACACTTCGAAATCTAGCATCGTGTCAGGTCGCAGACAGTCCCCATCACACAAGAGGGTAACCGAATGTTGCTATTGTCGATTTGAGGCAATCTCTTCAGACGATGAGTCGCTTGGGGGAGCCGAGCTATAGATGTGAACTAAAAGCAGGTGTCAGTTAGCATAATGTTGAAATTTCCGAACAGGTCTCGTCACTCAAGCGGGGGTGCTTCAAGATCTTGATAGAAACAGAGTTTCTGGACATAGACGAGATGAGTGTAACTGTCCGTGAGGCAAATGTCCTTGTTTTTACAGCTGAGCCTACGTACTGCTGCTAAATATGTGGTATCATCTGTAGCCATGAAGGTGTCCAATAAGCCCCTATCGGAAGCGCCCTCAAGCTTATAAAAGATTCGACAACAAGGAACCCGCGTGACAGACCATACCCAATAAATATCACATGCGTCGGGAATTTATACACCGTTGCCCATGAGTCATGTGCAATGGACTCGTACTTAAGGTATCGTTGGGAAATGCCAAGGCCAATGATAGATATCAGCAGGAATACTGGCATCGAGACAATGATGTCAATCGAAGCAATCTTCCACAAGAGCTTCTCGAGGTCGCTGGGAAATGTCGTCCTCGATGATCCGAGATGGATGCCGCCGTACAGGCCCGGTAATACTAGTATGAGCACTAGAAGAATAGGGCTGTTGAAGATAAACGTGAGAATCTGGTCCGGATCGATTCGACTTTCTTCAGAATATTGGACATTTCCTGCAGATCTCAGAAACGAGTTGTGAAAGTTCTGATCGGGATATCGAGCTCGTTGTTGGCCATCCCGAAAAGTTTGCGGTTCCTGGATTCGCCCATCGAGGTTCTCAATTGCTCGAATAACATGATTCAATCGCTGGATATCCTCTGTGCATAGATCCACAGTTGGGGGAACTGGCTCAGCCTGAACCCATTCTGTAACCCAAATGCCGTCTGGAATATCCCAAGGGTCATCGTATCTATGTTCGTCATACCACGATGGAAGTACCTTTCGCTGAATTTTCTGAGTTTCCCAGCTCGTGGATCTGGCAACGACTCCAAGGCCTGAAGGAAGAATCTCACCAGTCTTCAGCATGAGCCGATTACCGTCATAGTCAACGAGCGCGACATTCTGGACTAGCCCTGCGCTATCTTTAAGATATTTCTGCCGAGTCGAATCGGTCGAGTGTATCCAGACCAACGCCAACTGTTCTTCCATACCAAATTGCTCACCTGTCGCTGGCCTGGGGTAAAGAATGTACTCCTCGCTTTTCTTCCAGTAAAACTGTTCTTGAACCATGAGAGCAATGATGTCTTCGAACCTAGCAGTATCAACTGACTCAGGATCCAGCATGTCTTTTGGCTTCTGATATGGAGGAGTTAGATACGGACATATCGTGCTGAACAGGATCATAACCTACCTTGATCCAGAATAGAAACATGGTGATAGCACATATAACATGCACCATAGTATGTATTTCCAAGAGTGAGATTGGCAGTCCGTATGCGAAGCGCACAATGCATTGAGTCGCCATCCAAGTGACCTGTGTCATAACAAGAACCTTCTGCATAGTATCGGCCTTACTTTTGTCATTGATCTTGGAGCGTGGGATGGGCAGAAAGTGGCCCATTCTGGCTAGTTGGAGAACACCGTTGACTGAAAGCCGTAATGTGCCAGACTGTAAGGTTCCGCGAACTGCCCAGTGTCCTGTAAAATGTTCGAACTTGCTTACGTCGACCTCGAGTCCACCCATGATGACGAAGAATCCATATCTGATATCGAAGCACGGGTCCTAATAAAGTGAGTTATTGACAAAGGGGATTCGAGGTTCCTTTCAGGCTCTTACCTCTTTATTGCTTTGCTCATCTGAGTCGCTCAACATGATGCCGTGGGAAGGATCGGGCTGGTGCTTCTGGCGCCATAGACGCGTCAGCTCTTTAGACAAATGTCGCGCTTCAAGAAACTGAGATGACGCAAGGTAAAGGACAATTTCCGGTGCCACGAGACCGATAATGACCCATTTGAACTTTTCGCGAAGCATCGGGAGAGCTTTTGTATCGCCAGGAACGTTGAGATGAAGAGCTGTGTAAAGGCAGGCAATCAGAGTGATAATGCAGCTCCAGAGGATTGTCATGGTGCCGCGGATTTCTGGAGTTCCGACAAAAGACGGAGCTGGGATGGTGCGGAGTGCATCGCGGTTGTCGGTTGTCAGGTACTTGAATACTTGCTCCTGCACAGTCTTCAGGCCGGGATCCTGATGCCACGCATCACTCACGTTCGATGGCATGATGAAATAAATTCGACAAAATACAAGTTGAGGCAAAAGAGGGAAAAAAGACACGCAGCCTGAATTTTCAATGAGGGGGTTAGGCGCTTTGCTTGTTACACGCAGCCTACCTTGCGCTATGTAAGCCACATATTGCTTTTTCACTGCAATCGCCTCTCAGCTCCAAGCGTTCCCGCCTATCACAAACGCGAGCGATATTTTTTGGGCTTTGATCATATTCTTAGAGGGTGTGCTAGGCGCCTAATCCTGGCCGAGTTTTAGTTGTTATCTCTGAGCATATGTGCGCGACGATAGATATTGGCTTAGTTGCATATAAATCAATTCACTACTTCCATTCTGCTACCTAGTTGTGTGAATAATATCCTCAAAGGTCATTCGCAAAGAAGACAGGCTTCGCGGGATGACGGTTAACCCTGAGGCTCAGCTGATCAGGTCGCGCATAGTGTCCCACAATATCCAAGTTCTGCTTAGCCTTATACTTCTCACCCAAGTCAACATCAGCATACAAGATACCCTCAGCACCCGGATCCAGAGGTTTCGCCAGTTCCTTGCCAAAGGGGGAGAAGATCATGGTAAAACCACCACCGCCGTTCTTGGTGTATTCAAAGCCCTTGACGTTAGCTTTCTCAATGTTCTCCTCGGTCAGGATCTGACTGGCTAGAATGACGAAACAGGCGCCTTCCATTGAAACGATGTGAGAGAAGGCTTTGCAGCATTCGGGTGTGATGTGGTGGGGCCAGTCTTCGCCGATGGATGGGAAGAGGGATGGCCAGCTGGAGACGTGAATGTCGACGTCCTGCGAGTATTCAAAGTAGCGGAGGAGGGGTTGAGTGTGTTCCCAGCAGTTGAGACCTGCAACCTTTCCGAACTTGGTTTGGACTACGTTGTCCAAGGATTCTCCTTGTCCGTCGCCGTAGATAGCACGCTCAACATGGGTCGGCTTAATCTTGCGACGGTGAAGAACAATTGTACCGGTTTCGTCAATGTAAGACTGCCAATATTAGAATGAGGTACAATGACTGGGTTGGAAACACTTAGACTGACCTGAGCGATGTAAAGCGTTCCCTTGTATCTCTCGCTATATCCCAACACAACGAAAACACCAGCCTCGCGAACAGCAGCTCGGATCTGGTCCATCTCCGGAGATTCCTTCTCCATAGAGTTCTTGAAGTACTCATTGATCCATGGTGAGTTGTCGACAGGGGAATTGGCCCAGATGCTCCTGAAAATGAATAAGCTATTCTGCTCACTCTTTAAGGTAGGGAACTTACCAAGGGTAACCGGGAATGAACACTTCAGGAAATCCAATTACGTTAGCACCGTTGCTAGCGGCGTCTTGGATAAGGCTGATAGACTTGTCGACTCCACCCTGGAGGTCTTGCCAGACGGGCTCGGCCTGAATAGCGGCAACCTTGACAGTCTTGGACATTTTGGCGTGATGTATTTAAGCTTGGAATATTAAAAGATGTGGAAAGTAGTTTTGATCTGTCTTGTTATTTCTGCGTCGACATGAAGCATTTTATATTCCTCTGGCACTCGATCATCTGCCGGCATATGGTATCTGGGAGGATTCCTAGAGGTGTGGTTACGAGGAGGGGTGATCCGGGTATCATATAACCACCAGGAAGCAGATGCAATGTATCAACCCCTCATCAACCCCGGCTTATCGTTACATTTACGTTGTGCCCATGCTCGGTCACGTGTCCTAAGAAGCTCGAGGGGGCAATTGAGAACGTCAATTGATTGACTTATCCTTTCAATCGACCTCCCTGCCGCAAAACCTATTACAGAGGCGAAGCCCAATCTCGTGCGTCTGTACCGTAAACCCTGAATAATTAAAAAAACACTAGCTTTCCGGACAGCGGCTTTGATGTGGTGTATTCTAGACACTCTTGGTCGATAGTTCTGAAAGGAGAGCAAACGCGGCACCGCTACTTGTCGAATCTGGGATAAGATAGATGGAGTTACCGACAGCGCAGATATAGGCCTAGTGCAGCCCAGTCTATATATAACGAGATCTTGAAATATATTAGGCATAATGGTTAATCTTGATCTATCGATTATCAAAATGACTTATGAATTCTTAATACGAACAATTAAATAATAGCCTATATGCGGCATGTTTCCATGTTATGTGGAGCTAAACGCGGGCAGCCTCGGGTTACTCAAAACCCCGCCTAGCACTCTGGTCAGTCAACACCTTACTTCTTCACAATTGCAGAGACTTAGTATCTCCTTCCAATGCAGACCGATATTGGTTCCATCTTAGGCGGCTCTCAGCCTGCCGTGCTGTGTATCCTTACCTTACTGTCACTTTCCATCTTGAAATATCTTTTGGTTGGCAGTACTGGAAAATACCCCATCTTGAACCCGAGGAAACCCTTCGAGTGCTCAAGCAATCGCGCTGTTCGTGATTTTATCAAGAACAGCAAACATCTCCTTGCGAAAGGCAGATCGCTTTACAATTATACGCCTTACGAAGCGTACACGGAGTGGGGAAAAGTCATCGTCATTCCCCTTCACTTTGTTGAGGCCCTGAGGAACAACCGGCAACTTGAGTTTCTGGAGACTTCTAAGGAGGTAAGTTTGGATTCTCCCAAAGACAAGAGCATGCTTTCAAGATACTGTCATTCGAAGTGTTGTTTGACCCTTCAGTTTCACTCATTATTGGAAATTCGTCGCTGATTTGTCGTAGGACATTCATGGGAATATCCCTGGATTCGAGCCAGGCGCTCCACCCATCGCTTTAACACCAATCGTGAATAAATACTTGACAAGGGCTCTGGCAAAGCTAAACGCACCATTATCCAAGGAGGCATCTTTGGCATTACATGATGTTTTAGGTGAATCGACGGAATGGCATGACTTTATGCCCCAGCAAGATATTGTTCGTATCATTTCACGAATGTCGTCTCGCGTGTTTATGGGTGAAGAGCTCTGCCGCGACGAAGGCTGGCTAAAGGTCTCGAGTGACTACACACTACAATGGTTCATCGCAGGCTCCGAATTGCTCACTTATCCTTTATGGATCAGGCCATTTATTCACTGGTTCTTGCCATCTTGTCAAGCTGTACGTGAAAAGCTACAGAAGGCGCGCGATTTTCTCCAGCCCCAGCATCGATCGTCGACATGCCGCCAAGCAACAGGCCATTAGGGATGGCACAACGGTTCCCTTCGATGACTCCATCGAGTGGTTTGAGAAGGAATACCCAGGACAAGTAGATCCAGCGAGGGACCAGATCGGACTTTCACTAGTTGCGATACACACTACAACCGATTTACTTACAGAAACACTTTTCAACACTGTACTCCATCCTGAAATTCTTACGCCCCTGCGGGAAGAGATAGTTGGTGCTCTTGGCACAGATGGAATGAAAAAGACGTCGCTCTACAATATGAAACTCCTTGATAGCGTTATCAAGGAATCACAACGATTGCGACCGATGCTTCTAGGTAACTGCCTTCCTTCTATAATATGCCCCTTTACTTACCTTCCCACAGGTGTTTTCAAACGAAGAGCTCTTAGCGATGTCACTCTCCCCAACGGCGATGTCCTCAAGAAAGGTACCAAGATTGTCTGCGACACCACTCATCAATGGAGCACGGATTACTACGAAGATGCATTGGCCTTCGACCCATACCGCTTTGCACGAATGCGCGACACGCCCGGTCAAGATATGCAAGCGCATCTAGTTAGTACAAGCAGCGATATGCTTGGATTCGGACACGGCGTGCATTCGTGTCCCGGACGGTTCTTTGCTGCCAACGAGATCAAGATTGCGCTATGTCATATGTTACTCAAATATGACTGGAAGCTACCTGAAGGTGTAGTAACAGAATCTTCATGGTTTGGCATGGTGTTGTCTGGTGACCAGAAGGCAAATCTACTCATTAGAAGACGGTGCGAGGAACTGGATATCGATAGTTTAGACAAAGAGTAATTCGTTGGATTTGAAGCTTGGCGACTGAGCAGAGCCCTGTTTCCTTCTCATGATATGAATTGAAGAATAGTAGTACTGCGTTAGCAGATAACATCGGGAAGTATTTTTCCTGGAGGCGCAATTGATAAAGAGGGGCTCTTCCGGATATCAAATAACCACAAGAAAAGCGGCCACAACGTCAAGACCCATCTTTAATCCCGGCTTACTGTTACATTCCTAACTCAACCAGGAAATCTATCCCACTGTGATGCCTGCTGTGCGGGGCCATCAACCGCGTGTTCATTACTGTCAACGAGATATAAATACAACCGTCCCAACAAATATCCAAACAAGTTCCAATACCGTCCTACATTCCAATCCTACTGAAAAAAGTCAAACGAATTGTCTCCGAAGGCCTGCTCATAAGCCCACGACTCAAAAATATCATCCAGCGAAATTCCTTGCGTCAGCCCCAAATCATCCTGCTGCTGAGGAAGAATAGGCAAGTCATCCATCTCATATCTCTCGAACTGCAAACGACACTCCTCGGTGATTTCCTGCGCCAGACCATGAGCCCAGATATCAATCTGCCACTCAGCAGCGAGTGATCGGATGGCGCGGATGGACCGATTAGCCCAATTCCACATGAGATTCATCTCATACAGCGATGTGATGCAGATGTTGAGACATCTCAAGGCTTCACTCCTTCCAAGGTCTCCTGCGGCTTTCATGTGGAGTAGAAGGATGATTGACGCTGTGAAAGTTGGGTGAACGGCTGAGATGGGGATACATCGCTGGAGTTGTAAGCTTCACGAATTACATGTTCGTATTTGAGGCACACTTACATTTGTGTAGTTCTTCCTGAAGATTTGCAAGATTCTTGCAGTTCTGACTGCTGAGTCTTTGACCGACTTTGAGTGGATATCACCACCCAGGGGATCATACTGGATTCCTCCCTTCTTGGCAGGGTTGAGAAGTTGAAAGAACGGTCGATGGAGCAGTAGTATCGTGTGATGATACTGTAAACTGTAATGACGTGTTAGTGTGAATAGCATGGTAGGACACTTGACGTACTGTAGTTGATAGACATAGGGAGGAGAGACTTGTAGGCTAGAAGGTGAGATCTTGAAGCTCTTGGGTAGCCGATCATGGAGAGCTACAGCGTCCAGGTGGGCTTTCATCACGCGCTCTTCTCTCTCTTTGCCTGTCCATGCATATCGCTGAGCATATCTATACTTGGTAAGCTTAAGCCATGGTCTTCACAACTAAATGAACTTACAGCTGATCGATGACTTCGGCCGTGACGGTCAAGATTTCGCAGAGATACCCTGCGTTCTCTGTGATATGAGGGCTAGCGTGGGGACTCGAAATCTGCACCTGAAAATCCGTCAATAAAGGACTCCATGGTGTCTGTCCATGTGGCTTGGTCGTCATGATGTTGTATTCCTGGATACTGGCAGGTCTGCCCATTCCAATGCAAAAGAGTCTATGGTTGTCAGTAAACGAAACGTGTAGTCTATCTTGATTGAGTCCTTACTTGTCTAGAACGTATATACCCCAGAAAGTAACGTTCCTCGCTTCAACATCATCTTTGGTAATGAATCCATTGGCCTCGTATGATGAACAATCGCAATGGAGTCCTAGATTCATGGCCATTCGCGTAGCCATTCCGATATAAATGAAGCCAAGACCTTCGTTGTCTATGGAAGCCCAGTAAAGGCCGAGTAAACCTGCAGCCTGAACCGTCGTATAGGTCGGAGCTTCGTACTCATGATGCAGGATGGTCCTAGCTTGAGCAGCAAACGCCTCTCCTGCAGTGTTTGCATCATTTGGATCACTTCTCAACTCGGGTCTCGTTGAGTATCTCGAAGCAAAGGCTAAAATGGTATAAAGAAGCAGTGGAGTGCAGTATCGTTCAGCCTCATCAACGTAGAGGTCTCGAACGAAGAGTTCTCTCGGGACGATGAACTGCCAGCAGTTCTGCCACTTCCAGTATAGAGCGAGGAGGTGATCTCGAAGCTCATCAGAGGGTTCGAAGAAGCCAGGCATTGCCCGAGCTGCTTCAATACCTCGAATCCGAGCTTGGACCGATGAAGGGACTTTGATGGCCTGGTTCTGCATGATGGAGAAGTTACTGGATTCGCCGAAGTAGCGCAACTCGCCAGTGTCTCCCAGAGTGAAGCATCCAAGTGCATTGGCAAGTTCATCCATATCGTCCCCGGGAGGCTCTACAGGTTCAGGAATGGGTGGGTTAATGACCACAGGGACCGGTTCTTCATGGATGACTGCATCATTTTCAACAGAGTCTGGTGGTGACTCGGGTTGTCTGTTGCCCTGCCCGGCCAGTTGCTTCTCCAAGGTTTGGACTCGAGCTTCCAAAGCGAGGATGTATGCATTGCTATGGCGTCTGTAACATTGTGAGTTTTTTATTCCAGTGTGGATATGAGGCATACTCACTTCCTGTTGCTTTCAGCTTGAGAATATTCACAGTCTTGCTGTCGATCACCGCAGGCGCTACAGCGCGGCTGATTTCCGTCGCACTAAGCCGAGTCAGAATAGTCGAGTCAGAAAGTGGTGCTCCCATGGCTTGTGCGGGATTGTGGGATACAGAGTGGATTATACGAGTAAAGCACAATCCGTAATGGAGACTCACCTTTGTCCTCTTGACTCTGCATCCGTTACAGGCCAGTGAAGCCCTCTTCCTAGGGTTCGGGTTCTGCGGCGCCTGGTCACTCGATTTGGGAGGCATTTTGAGGTCAGTATGAAGTAAAGAAGTCGAACATATGATGAAAAGGATCAAAATAGCGAGTCGAGACGGGGAACTAGGAAAAAGGGGCCGCCACGGCTTATCAGCTTTTTTGAACATCGAAGACTTAGAGTTTAAGGCTAGTACTGAAGAGGTAATGATCGTGGTCTAGGCCCCTCGTTTCTAGACCCTGATTGAGATGAGAATTGTCATAGCGTAAAGAATGGGGCGATCACTGCCGCGACAAGCGTCCTTGCTCCAGTTGGAATGCGGGAGTCGATCATCACGCAAGAGTCTAGTCAATAAAAAAAATGCCGAAATCAATGAAACTCTCGAGTTTACTGTTCCTATAGAATGAGATGTATTGGTGATGGTGACAAAACATTACTGTGCCTTATGTCAATCTAGACAGATGAAGTTGGCTATGGTAACATTCAATTGACAATCTGCATGGGGCATGTTTCCATCGAAGACTGTTCAAGGGCTACCTGAGACAATTGGTCGGAGCCTGTTTGTTGCTGGGCTAGATCCATAATGTTTTTCCTTTCTTTTTTAGCAAAAGCGGAGCGATTGCAAACGTGATCTTTAACTGATTTCTTCGTCTAATGTGCACCCTTCAAGTTCATAAGATAAAAAACTCTGGAAATTAAGAGTAGTACCATCTATTGATGTCTTGTGATGTCTTGTGATGTCTTGGAGTTTCTTCTACCGAAATCTGTCTTGTTCCAGGTGTTGGTTGTTGGTTGCTACAGGGTGAGATAACTTGATACATCAGAAACAAATTTTAGCTCCGTCCAATAGTTGGAGATCAACCCCGCAACGCGCCTGGATAACTATTACCCGGATCCTCAGAGTGGGTCACTGTCTGCTTCCAGGTTAGTCCAGTTTCCTCGTCTACCCTTGACGCTGTGTGAAATGATAACTCCCGAGATTCTTACACGTCATCAGGGTCACAACCTTGGTAGATGTTATCTAATAGATGATGAATATGTAACCTCGGGCCAACGAGACACATATTTGAAACAGTCGCGACTTGAAGTCGTAATTGTGACCCTGGCAAACTGATTGTAACTTTACAGACGTAACTTGTCTCACCTTCACCTATTGACCGTTATCACGACTCGAAGTACCTATAGTTTCCAGTGTCCTATATACTCAGTATCAGTCTCACCACTATTGACACGTTTGAGATCGCGCATCTACTCCTTCCATCAATACCGAAAGGTCCGAATAATAGTACTGACTTGTGGCGAAGCTATACCCGGATATCATTGAACTTGCCGAAGCGTGCCACCTCGGGTATACCATGATAGACTATAACTTAGGCTTAGTAGATGCAGTTGAGCCTAGAGAGGTGTTATGCCTTTGGATCTCCTAGCGCGAGACGCGCCTAAAGACCCTCACACGACTCCGGATCTATGCTGATACCTATTGCTAGGTGATCCATCTTGCCAGATAGAATATAATGCAAAGGACTCGTGGAAGGCCCAAGGACACTGTTTCCGACAAAAGCATACAGGAACTCTCCAGGCGAGCTGCGAGTAGAGCTCGTCCAAGTTACATGTACCAGAACCTCTGGAAGACATGGCACCGAAGTCTCACTGCTATATTGGAGCTCCAAGATGGACCTTTTAATTGCTCTCACTTCACTTTGTCTTCCATCGAGGCTTAAAAGATGACCCTGTTCTAACTGATAAAGGATGCGTCGAGCGATGTCGACACACGCTGGAATATAAAGAGAAGATCCGTAGACACATTCTTACATCTCTTCTCATTCTGCCTACCACTCATATCTTTCCAAGACATAAATGGTGGAATAAGCGGTCCACAAGGTGCTTGGTGGAGGAATACTGTTTTAAAATCGTACATCTGAAGACAGTACAAGACGTGTCATCGATGGCTCATCCAATCGAACTCTTGGGTGGCTGTGAGTCATAACTGTAATTAAGTTGTTGTCGATCCTCCCGACTTCGCTATGGGGTACGTCTTCCACAGGCTGAATAGTGCGAACCTTTTTATGAGGGGTAAGAGAAAGCCTAGAATCAGCTTTTAGATAAGCATGGCAGTCAAGATGTGTGGAATGTGTGAGCGATCACAGAAGAATGATGCTGATCGCCGGGGGTTCAGCCAATAACGATACACAGGTAACGTCTCACTGCAAAGACAAGGGCATTTTGAACATCGCCAGTATGCTACTGATGCCTCAGTTTCGCCTTTCCTCAAAACAATGGATGAGCTATCTTTCCCCGTATAAGCTTTCCACGACACTCAAGCATCTTGCTTCTCCACCACTCCTTCTTACCTAAAGTACCTCTCCTCTAGTGTCAGTCGGGATAAAGACGAATAAGGTTTTCCCTAACTCAGTTATACAGTTATAAATCCCATGTGGACACAACATCCTTCTCTTCTTTTACCCCGTCCCGGATAAGCTTTTCACAAAGTATTAAATATTCCTCTTGGTCCCTTCGGTTCACCTTTCCTTCCTTCTACCAACACCAAAAGACCGAGACCAACACGGTTCAAACGAACCGCCCCCAAACCACCCCGCTTCCAAACAAACCTCTACAAAACAACTCCTATTCGAACGACGGATTTTTCAGAACAGTCGTCCTCCTTATCATCTTCGTCATGGAGTTCACACTCCCAACAATCGGCCACAATGGCGCGCAAGTCAAGAAACGTAGGCCGAGGGGGGCGTGGAAGACCTTCTAAGCCCTCCTCGGCAGTATTCCCCGACGATATAATCTACATGATTTGTCGGTATTTCTGCTCCCATTGCAACAACGAGTACCAACTTCCCTATGGTCCCTTAACCGGCGTGGAGAAGGCTCAAAACAGCGGAACTCTCTACAACCTGTGTCTCATCTCAAGATCGTGGCGAGATGTGGCCCAACAAACTCTTTACCATTCCTTCCATCCCGATTACTCGCCTCCCCGCAAGAGGGTACTCAAAAGTTCCAAGAATCCCTGGAAGCTTCGGCTTGAGCCATTCCTTCGAACTATTGCTTCACGCCCCGATCTAGCAGGCTCTATCCAGACAGTTATCATCCGAGATCTTGTGATCTACGGACTTGACTTTTATGAGAGCCAAAGAGCGTTTGATGATTGCGCGCGTGCCTTGGGAACTAGTCCCCGTGAGATCTACTACAAGAGCCATCATGCTTCGGCTCCTTCGGAAATCAGAGAGACGTTCTTTCTAGGCACGCCGATCAGTGTTCTTCCAGATGCGTCTACATTAGCTTCTGAAATCGCGGGCGAGCTCCTGACCGCCCTCTTAGCTTTCCTTCCTAAGCTCGATCACCTTGCAATCGAGGAGGAATGTCTTTGGAAGCCATGGCAATATAATGTTTCACCAATCACTCTCGAGGCTCTAGGCGTCAGGTCCATCCCGGCTAAGACGATCGAGATGGAGCGCCCGATCTATCATCTACTTAGTCGCTGCACTGAGCTTGACAGGCTGTTCACCAGTGGGATAGGGAAGTATCCAAAAATTCCAAGCGTCAGGTATCTTCATCTGCGACATATCGATCCATCCATTGAAGGCCCTCCGAACAGCTGTATAGCTGCCTGTAGCAGTAGGTTAACCACGCTTTACACGACCGACACAATCTATGCTGAACTGTTCGCCGTGCTGGATAAACATAGTCTCTTCGACACACTCGAGATCCTGCACCTTGACATGGGCAACCCTCGGCAGAGATACCCGTTGCGCAGTTTACAAATGTTTACGAAGCTGAGAGAGCTTCGCCTACCTACGAGCCTGGTTTACAACGGCGGATTTGCTATGCCTTACTGGTTTCAAACCTCAGACACGGAATATTATCAAGAGACATTAGTTCGCATTCTACCACCCAGCCTTGTGAACCTTTTCCTCGTTACTGAGGTCAACACTCAAGGCCCTATGGAGGAGGATTTATATCGGCTCATCAAGGTGAAGCACAAGCTACATCCGAACCTTGAGTCCATACGGACTAATGCGGAACTTTGGGATAATAATCTTACAAGGCTCTTGGAGAAGGTTGGCATCACATTGACAGGCCAGGCAAAGCGTGGAGTCATACACCAAGTCCTTGAACTCTAAAAGGTGTGGCACACTGGATGTGGATGGAAGATTAGTCCAGAATTGCAATAAATCATTGGCTGTCAACATTAAGCTTGTTTGTGCAGGCAACAATGGTAGTGTGTCTGGTTCCCATGGTTTTTAAAGTGTGTAGCCTTTTCAAGCGAAAGGTTCTGTACGTGATAGCCCAATGAATGAATGGTAAACTATCGGAAGCAGAGTTTAGGGTTTATAACTGCATGTTGTTAAGCTTTTCCTTGACAGACTTGCGTTTTTAGAGTATCATGGCTCCAATGTTTGCACCAGAGCTTCGCAAAGACCACGCGTCTCACGTAAAAGTAAGAGGTCGTCACGATGATCGCTCTGATATAAGCTTTTCAAAGGAAATAAAAACCTTGCTTGTTCGCCAGTCTTGGATTTGCCAACTTCTCTTCTTCCATCACCACCATCCTTGCTCATTGTCACCAAAATGGTCGTAACACGCGATGGGAAGTCTACCACTTCCGTGATAGCCAAAGTCCCTCCAGAGACTCTGGCCTGCATCTTCCAGTGGTTTTGTTCCCACTGCTGCAACGAGTACAAGTGGCCATTCGGACCTCCGCCCGGTTCGGCAGAAGCTCACAACACCAGTGCGCTATTCAAGCTATGTCTTGTCTCCCATTCATTTCGAAATGTTGCCCAAGAGATACTTTTCCACTCGTTCGATCCCAGCGCCTGTATCCCACTGGATGGACCAGCTCCCTGGAAGAAGTACTGGGAGCGACGCCTTGAACCATTTCTCCAGACTGTTGCTGCGCGTCCGGATCTGGCGCGCTCAGTCAAGGCAGTCTTTATGACAAAACTATTAACTACAGGACTGGACCTTGATTACAGCCGAAAGGCTTTTCAGGCTTGCGTTCGTGCCTTGGGAAAAAGTCCTCTGGAAATGTTTCGTAAAGATTCGAACTCTGTGAAGCGACCGTGCTTGCTGAGTCCACTTAGTCCTGCCGAGTTTCCTACCAGGGCTGAAGATCTCTGTGCAGAGCTATTCTCTGTGCTTGTGGCTCTTCTTCCCAACCTGACCCATCTCGCGGTTTCCAGCCAGTACGCTTGCCATGGTTCGCCAGTGGTTTGGGACGTTTTACCAGACATCCTTGACAAATTTCGTGTTGGGGACATCCCTACTATCAAGACGATTGAGACTCATGAGCCACCCCGGAACTTACTTCGCCGTTGCACGAAGATTGAAACGTGGATCACGGATGGATGGCACAGCTTTCCCGACATGCCAACAGTCAAACACCTCCATTTCCGATATACACACAGGTACATGAGTTGACTACAGCAAATGCATAAATGCCTGTAGCGGGAGCTTAAGCACGATTTCCTGCGTCAATGCGAATGATAACCTCTACCAAGCTATTAATATACCCCGACTCCACGAGAGTCTCGAAGTTCTACACCTCGGCGCCAGGTATCTTACACCGCTACCTAGCTTAATGAAGTTTAATAAGCTGAGATACGTCTTCCTAGATTCACATGGAATCTACGGAATGATTCCCGTCAGCCAATCTCCCCTTTATTCCCAGTCTGTCGCCAAGATTCTACCGCGCAATATCGTCGGTCTCTCCGTTAGCTCATGTTTTCATACGCAGGAACGCTGGGAGCGGGACTTATGTGAGGTTCTTGCGAGCAAGGACGATATGTTCCCGGCACTACAGTCTATAATGAGCAGTGAAGCAATTGTTCGCAAGGATCTTGAAAAGCTTTGTGACAGGCTTGGCCTAAAATGGGTTTGTCGGAAGGAGAAAGGATACTCCGAGAATTCTTCTTATTACTGTCGTTTCTAGGATATAATACGAGCACATCAATTGTGTTCATTTGAACTGTACGACTTGATAACTGACCTTCAAAAAACCCTAAATGGATATGAGCACATCAAGGCATGGTACGTTCGGTGATGACTAGCAGAGTCATATGTATCCTGGTCCTCAGATGGTAAATCTTGCCAGATGACCGTTAAACACTTTGAAGCCTGGTCCCGCTGCACACGGTCCGACATGGACGCCAATGCGTGCATTTCTGATATATGTACTACTCAGCTAGCATAGGATCGCAAATTTATTTACACGAATATCTCTTCCATCTCCATCCACACTTCATCGACCAAAATGCGATATAGTTTCAGGTTTAACAAGTGTTCTGGCCGTTACCCTGAAAGTTACCAGGCTGGTAAGCACCAGCAGCGTTACCAAGACACTCAGCTATAAACGGATTAGTACAAAACTCCAATTCTAGGACTCGGCTTTTACTTACCAACAGTGACGATCTTGAGGTTGTTCTGCTTGGCCCAGTTGAGCAACCAAGGAGTAAGAGTGTTGACAGTGCTGGCATACGTCTCGTGCATGAGAGGAATGTGGCCATTGCCACCAGCACCAGCCTGCTGGAACTTCTGCTGGCTCTGCTGAGCAGACTGGCCGTTCCAGTCACCAGAGTCAACATCGTTGGTGATGACCTTGTACCCGAGCTGGGCCATGGTAGGAAGAACGTTGCCGCCGGTGGCAAGGTAAGGAGGACGCATGTAAGCGGGCTTCTTGCCAATGATGTTAACCATGGCCTGCTCAAACTTCTGCATCTCCTGCTTGAGCTGGTCGGTGCTCAAGCTGCCGAAGTTCTGGGGGTGGGTCCAGGTGTGACTGGCGACTTGGTGGCCGTTTTGGTAAGCCTTCTTGACGGCGGCAGCACCGTTGTAAACACACCCATAGAGCTTGCCGGTCCAGAAGAATGTGCCCTTGGCGCCGGCCTTGTCGAGGGTGTCGATGAGTTGGTTGGTGTACTGGCCTGGGCCATCATCGTAAGCGAGGGCGAGAACACCGGGCTTGGAGCATTGACGGATGACTTGACCAGCAGCCTGGCGGTTGAAGATCTCGATGGGGTCCTCGATGGCGGTGGCGGCGACGTTGCCGACGACCAAGAGGGCGCTGAGAACGGTGGCGATGAAAGACTTCATTTTGGAACAGATATATACAGAAGTGTTCAGAGAAACAAAGAGTGGATGGATTGCCGAGATGAAAATGTTTGGTGCCAAGGTGACTTTATATATCTTGACCTCAATATCAAATCCTGGCTATAGACCCAATCTAGATGTAACTCAAGCCATCGGAAGATCTTCTGAAACGGAACCATCCTTTCAGGCTAAAGTCGCATACCCCTGTCGGTTATGGTCCTTGGCTCATTAAACATCAGCTGCACCCCAGTTTCTCGACGGTTATTTCCAACCTTTTCCTGATAACAGCCGAGAGGTTGGCCGGCATTAGTGCCATGTGGCACGATGCGGAGTCTGGAATACCACTTTGAGGAGTTCCTGTCTCCAAATGGATGACACGGGCATTGACCCTCCGGCATTGCGACGGACTCGGCTAAAGCGGGCCAATTCCGTTTATGAGAGGCTGTTTCAAGATCCGGAGATGAAAAACCCCGTCTGTCATTCTAGGCCCGCTTCAGTAGATCCACTATAAGAGCTTCCATTTGCTACGATAGTTCCATTGTTAAGATTGATGGTATGTAATATAGAGGAATTTATGCATCCTATTTTCCCGGTAAAGTCGATGATCCCACCATGATCGGTTGGGCTGAACGGTAAATGGTAATTATTGCTTTACAGGGGTCTTCCTTAGGTGTACTCCACCTTTCATGCCGCCTACCCTATTGCTTGACTTATCGTGCTCTGGGCACGAAGTCAGATCATGCTGTTTTGGATCGAATAGAATGACTATTGTCTATTATTAACAAAGAGGTATACCTAAGGCAGAAAGGTAAGCAAATGCGGGGATTGCATAAGCTGGCGCTGGTAGAGAGCTGCCATTTGCTCAAACACGCAAGGATGAGTCAAGACTAAAGCATCGGGTAGCGGTGCGGTGAGTTGGCAAAAACTATCGCGGTCTCAAGATTTCCTCGATCAACGACGAGGAAACAATATTTTTTCTTAGGGCATACCTCGACTCATTCAAAAATCTCAGTTATGCATTTTCGAATCTCTAGAAGTGGCAACAATGCCCCCAAGATGGATGAATCGGCTCCCCGGCATCCCGGTCGGTTTATCCTCAGTCGTGTGCCGAGCTACAGTCGGAAAGGCGACGAGGTGAATACCATGACCAATCTAATATGGGTGTCATTAACCATATCGGACATCTTGGCTACTATTCGCAAAGAAGCTCATCTTGCGCGCCAGGTTCTTTTCGAATCTGCCCGACTAAAGCGACACTTTTACTCGGTGGGGCCGGTGAAGCTCCCGCAGAATGCTCTCGCCGTCGACAAAAACCTTGTTCAACTGAGCGGAGTCCTATGGCAGGGGGATACAATCATACAGGAGAGATGGGAAAGGAACCCGGATGAGGGGGTCAGCGGATATAGCTTATCCCAAGATCAGAGTCGGGTACTTGAAGGGGAGGCATTCAAGAAAGCACTTCGTACGAGTTTGAATTAATTTCATGGGGTTTTCCAAACCCCACCATCCAAACGCTAGCACCTCTGACCGTTGACCCGTAACAGGTACGGCAAAAAAGTCACTCTTAGAACTGGAGAAGGCTTTCAATGACCAAATCCTTGGCGAACTGAAGAATGGCATGGAACGCAAAGGCATCGTCGATCATGGAGGAATTATCAAGAAAGTCAAGCATACAAGAAATGAACTTTGCACGATTTACGATAAGCTGAAGATTGTTCACAACGAAGAGATGGAGGCGCTGGAGGATGCCCAGGCTCATAACCATGAGGTAAACGATAACTGAAAACCGTACTTGGACTGAATAATTGTGAAGGGAGATACCACCAATACCGAGTTTGGTGAAGCGGCATTGAGTCATGGCTTTTGTGTTACTCACATTCTCTTACGATACACTGGAAGGCTATCCCTATCAACCATAAAAACGCTTAGGGCTACTGCCTTCGGTTGCTCTACGCGCATCTGGAAGTTAACAGTTTCTGTCTATTAATGTGTCATTTGATTACACAGACCTGGGTTGCTAGACAGTTGAAAGGACCTACAGAATATAAAACGTTCAAATAAGCTGGATAACAAACCTGCCAGATATCATGACAACATTGAAGGTCTGGTGCGGGCTTTAAAGAGTGGAAAACCCTGAAATATTTAGCTAATATTCTAGCTCCCATATCGTAAGTTTGGGGCTTGCTCTGTATAATCCCTTTAGATACACTGTCCGATGAAACTCCCGTAGTACTCTCCTACTCTGTTATCTATTTAAGGTTTTTGAAGGTCAGTTATCAAGTCGTACAGCTTAAATTAACACAATTCTCTCCTACTCTGAAACCCCCACAAACACTACGAGGACAGCCGCGTAAGTCGCCGTTGCAACCATAGTATCCGTGTTGCTCGCCTCGAAGAAAACAGACAGTGCTCCAGCAAAAACTAGAACTGATACGTTTGCTGTCACTAAGCTCTTTGCAACCGTAACGTGCGGCAACCGCATGATCAGCATGTGCACAATCAGCATCGCTCCGCCCAGAAATGCTACTATGAATCTCGCCAGTCTATCTACAAAGACAGATACCTGTTCGGGCGGCTCGTCGGCAAAGTATTCTTCGGTACGATTGCGGACGTCATATCTGGTATAGGTGAACGAGCGAGGAAGATGGCGCTTGAGAAGTTCGCGGAGGTTGTCGGTTGGTAGAAGTGAAGGGTTACCGAGACGCCGATACCCAAGGCCTTCATCATGGAACCGGTATGAGTCGTCACCAAAGACGCGCTCCAGATCGAGACGTCCGCGTTCAGCTTGGGAGCCAGTGATAGGGGTAAGGCGTATCAGATATTCGTAGTCTCGGATCGCATTTGCTTGGATAGCTTAGTCTATCACAAACTTCCTTTTTGACACCTATCTGCCTGAGGACTCACTGTAGTCGTGCAGCACCTTGGTGAGGGATTCGATTTGCTCGGGTGTTGCGTTCTTTGTTGTCATGATTCGGTGTTTGAGCTTAGCCAGTTCGTTTTGCAGATTGAAGATATTCATGAGCTGGAGGCCCCGAAAGATGAGAAAACGGGGTTCTTGTCGACCTTCATCGAAAGTGTACTTGTAGAGTCGCTCCCCATGAGATTCAGTGTGATTGCTCCCATCACTGTTATTTTGAGTATGTGACGACTGTTGCTCCATCCTGAACGCGGTAGCCCGAGGGATAATGGCAAAGATCCAAATGATACATTGTTTGATTATTTGCGGCCTGATGACTGCGGCCGTGTCTGCGGAGCTATGTTGTTCCTCATACCGATGCAATATGCACTCCCCGCGTCTGTCATATCATTATTGGTCTGATATAAGCGCCTGGCTACGGATCCATTCCCGGCCATGAATTGGTAAGATGCACGTCTCGCATTTACTATCTACCCTCTGAAGAAGACAGAAAACATACAGAGACCCTTGAGTCATGATTAGTTATTCTGATTTTAAGACAGGCTCTTCCCAAACTAATCCATTTCTTCACGGATTGAGATGATTGAGACTTGGTGTGTACAGCCAATGAGAGTCCACCCTCGGCCGATGACTTGAATGTACCAGCCAATCAACGTCAACCGTCGGCCGAGAATTGCGTATCATATCACTACTCATCGTAATATAAGAATCAACAGGTTCCTTTTGCTGAACTCCATCTCATGCTATCTTGAACCTGGAGTCACATCAATTTCTATTTTAGCCATCCGATATATCCTGAACTGGGACTTCTGCCAGTCCTTGACAACAGCTACAATGGAACAAATTCACACTCACGACGCGACTCGTAATAGTGCAGCGGCAGAAGTTGACGCAGAAAAATGCGTCAGGGATGAAGTAAGCCAGGGAATTAACAAAAGCCCGAGGGACCTTCATGGATGGAAGGTAAGTGGAAAAGAATCGTGGAATCTTATGTCACTGACCTCACAGTGGGCACTATCTTACACAGCGATGCTCTCAACAACATTCCTATTCGCACTCGATAATACCATTGTAAGTGTTTCCTTCTATAGCAAATCAAATAGTTCAGATATTGATATGCCTAATAAATAGGTCGCCGATATTCAACCAGCCATCATCCACGACCTCGGCCAAATCGAACTTCTCCCCTGGGTCGGAACCGGCTTCGCCCTCGGCACGATGGTTGTTCTCCCTCTTAGTAAGGCATACGGTGTCTTCTCAATTCGAACCCTATACCTCATCAACATTCTGCTCTTCGAAGTGGGAAGCGCTTTATGCGGAGCTGCTCCTAACATGAATGCTATGATCCTAGGAAGGGTTATAGCTGGTGTTGGTGGCGCTGGCATGTACGCCGGGACACTGACGTATGTCGCGGTGTGTACCAGCATGGAGGAGAGGGCGGCTTACATGGCGGGTAGTACGGTCGTTTGGGGAATTGGGACTGTTCTTGGGCCTGTGGTACGCGTGCTAAGACTCTGCTTGCAAAGAAAATGCTGACGTTTGTTTAGGTTGGTGGTGCTTTTGCTGAGAGTAGTGCTACTTGGCGATGGGTAAGTACTGCCATACTGATTATGATCTGTGACCATTCTAACAAAGCCAGGGATTCTATATCAACCTTGTTGTCGGTGCTGTATTCTGTCCAGCATACCTATTCCTGTTTCCGTCCATCGATCCTCAGCCAGGAAAGTCTCTGTCTGACAAACTCAAAATGATGGATTGGTCGATGACCTTTACCTTCTTGTCTGGCTCAACATTTCTGATAATGGCTATATCAGTCGGTGGCACTCTGTATAGTTGGCATTCTGGCGCCGAGATTGCCTTCTGGACACTTTCCGGAATCCTTCTCGTCATCACCGCTGTCCTATTGAGATTCCATCCTGGAGTCTCCAAGGACAACCAACTGTGGCCGGCTCATTTCCTCAATATGCCTGTGGTGGTGAACCTGCAGCTGCAGGTATTCTTATCTGGAGGAATCATCCTGGTAAGAGCTGGCCAAGCGCCCATCGGACATTGAAGGCTGACTTGAGCCAGACAATTACTTACTACATTCCGTTGTACTTCCAGTTCATTCGTGTGAGTAATCTTTGGCCGCAAAAAGACTATCATGGAACTCACAATCTTAACAGGGCGATGGACCACTTGATGCTGGAGTGCGACTACTCCCATTGGTCATTTCCATGATTGTCACCACCATCGTCTCGGGTTTGCTCCTTCCCAAAACACCGTACTTTTCGCCTTGGTATATCGGAGGCAGCGCGTTAGTATTGATTGGCACTTCCCTGATGTGTAAGTCAGACCTTTACAAATCATCCCAATCCACTGCTGACCGCAATGATAGACACCATCGACGAGCACACAAACAATGCCAACATTTACGGATATAGTATCATGATCGGATTCGGTGCGGGCTGCTACGTTGTAATTGGCTTTACTATTCTGCAATCACTCGTCCCAAGCCATGAAATCTCCAACGCAGTAGCGGTTATGACGATCGGTAAGAAACTTATCCTCCCATATCTTGAGAAACTAAAACTGAAAGTGCGCAGCACAAAACCTGGGGATGGTCGTTTGTCTATCTCTGTGCGGTACTATCTTCCAGAACACGGCGATGGAGGAAGTCGGGAATGCTCTCCCAGATTTGCCAAAGCATCAAGTTTCAGAACTGATCGCTGGGACAAGCAGCCAAGCCTTCAAGTCCCTGTCTGAGATTGAAAAATCTGTTGTTGTAACCAGTATCACTGAAGCTATCAGATGCGTCTGGCTGCTTTTCATGGTTGCTGCGGCCATCAGCTTCGTCTTCTCGCTTTCCCTTGTTGTAAGTAGACTGTAGGGAACGCGGCAATTTTCTGAATCCAAACTAATCAAGCATTTCCAGAGAGTCCGTCTTGGAGGGAAGTAGCTTGTTGGTTCGCAAGGTGCGTGAAAATCAAGGAGGATGGGAAGTCTAGGGCAGTTTTTAAGACTTCGGGTTAGAGCAGGATAAGCAAGTAAGAAAAGTAGCTAGCTGGAATTCTCAGCACATTTGACCTGTAACGCGATATTCATGTTTAGAGAATGAAATCCTGCAGAGTTTGGTGTATATAACTTCAAGACACGCCCTCTTCTTAAATACCTGCCAAGCAACTCATCACGTGAGACAAGCGTGCCAAGCACCAAAATGAATGAGCGAACTGCAGCCACAACTCTTTCTTTTACACTTACACAATTATCTTCTCCATACCTCCTTGGCCGAGCTACCTCATTCATACACCACCAGGAATACCATGGGGTCTAGGAGGACAAGACAAGCCTGCATGACTTGCAGGGACCGGAAGGTAAAGTGCGACCGCAGTCAGCCAAATTGTGGTCGATGCATACGTCTCAATGAGCCATGTAGTTACGATACATTCCCGGCTGGCGCAAACCTGTCTCGCCAAGTTCAAGACCTACAAGCAAGACTTGGTATGCACCAAGTGCGATTAGACGATGCAAGTACTGACGGTATTACAGAGAGAGCCGAAGCTCAATTGGGCACGAGAAGTCACGACACTACGCCGACGATGGCAGGCACGAGACTGCCTTTACTCATGCCTTTGCCTCTTGATAGTCACACAACGCGCTCTGGGCTTGGGATAGCTGCTATCGAGCAGACTATGGCCACCGTGGGCGGTGAGACCACTTTCTGGGATGCAGATCTTGGCTTGAATGAACTGCCTGAGCTTGACCTGGCAGAAAGGCCGTGTTGGGATCCCCCAACTGGTGCTCCGTTACAGTCTGTCACTCATATAGATCCGAGCCTCTTGGCCAATACCTTTTTGCCTGACCCACCCCTTGAATTTCCCCAGAAGATGCCTTGGTTGGACATGACGACACAATCTGTTCAAGACAGCCTGTCGCTAGAAAGCCACCCAGACCAGTCAGAGATGACATTGGAGCGAATGCTTCCTGAGCTGTATGTGAGCCAACTTATTATAAAGAGTGGAAAGTCTGATATCTGTCAGATATCGGTATTTCTTTAAACACATTTACAATTCCATGCCTATCATTTCCGAAACCCGTTTTCTAGCCGAAGTATCAACAAACGCTCCCTCAAAGCCAATCTTCGCCCTCAAATACTCCGTCGCATTACTTAGCGCAACCATGTCAGCCCAATATCAACACCTGAACAAAGAACTCTACTCTTTAGTCCGTCGCCAAATTGAAGACTGCGAGATGGATCCTGATACGACTGTCTTCTCGAGCTTAAATACCTTCCAGGCACTTCTGTTTCTGGTGCGGTATGAAATGATGTCGACTAATATCACGAGAGCGTGGATGAGTCTCGGTCGCGCCATCAGACTTTCAAGTGTGCTGAGGCTCAATATGATGGACAGTGAAGAGGGGCCTGGCGACCCCGTACCTGGGCTGCACGTCTCGCTACCTTCTACCGACGATCAGTGCCTTTCAGAAGAGAGAAGACGCTCCTTCTGGTTGCTTTTTGTCTGGGAGACGTATATCAAGACGCGGTCCGGAATGGAGTCCCAACTCGGCCCTGTTTCTGTAAGTGGCATGAGGATTCTTATTGGTGCCACTTCTGATAATGTCTTAGTCCTTCAAGGTCAAGCTGCCATCACCAGGTCGGCTTGAGTCAGGATTCTATCCAGTGTCAATGCCGTTTCTCGCCAATGCGGACAGGCTAACCACTGACGTATCCCCATTTTGTGCGTGCTTGTTGATGGTTGATCTTGCTATGAAGAGTCTCAGCAAAACCGACGATTCAGATGAACGTTATGCTTTCCTTGGAAAATGCTTTCGCGACAGATATCTCGTCATGCAGGAGATCTTTAAAGCAGATACATTATCGCAGGACCCTATTGCATTGACTATATATCTCAACATGGGTGCCATAAGCATTGTTATAAATGAAAAGACCTGCAAGAGCAAAGAGACACCTGAAATGGACATGGAGAGGATATCAAATCGTCAGGATACCGCCAAGAACATTGTTGATATCCTCAAAGCAAGCTGGGAAACTCGTATGATCGAAGTGAGTCCACAACCCGCTGTGTACCATCGAAAGCCCTGTTGGCGTTCTAACCGCCCTTTTCGCACTTTACCAGGGTAATGAGTTTACACTGCAAGCGACATTTCTTGCGTGGCCATTAGCTACAGCAATCAACACTCTCGCCGAGGCACTTCAGGCTCCAGTAAGAACAGATTTCCTTGGCGATTTGGTGGAACTGTTTGTGATTCTAGATGAGCTGGAACAAGATGAAGGCTACTGGCATACATTCACACAAGAATCTCGGCAAAGGTTAAGTGGTATAAATGGTGGAGTATGATAGAATATGTACATATCCATTCCCCACTTAGATGCATGGAGACTCAGAGTGAGTCAGCATCACCCCTCCGGGATAGTTCTAGGCAGCATCGCACCCGGTGAGATATTTAACTTCAGAGTCCTCAGTTACTGTATCAAAATCTGACTGCATTCTATTTCATACCATCACCATGTCGGGCTATTTCGAGTTATTACCATCAGAGCTACTCGAAAGCGTGCTGGACAAATTGCCCACCAATGCAGTCATCAACCTTTGGAGAACGAACAAGAACATGGCCAATCGTATCAACAACCATATGTTCGGCCATCCCGCTGCTCTGAATCATGTAAAGGCATGGGCGTGCAAGAAAGGCGACGTGGACGTTCTTCGCGCCGCTATAGCCCGCGACGGCGACCTAAACTTCCTATGGGAAACAAAACAAAAGGACGTATCCAGATCTATACCTGGCATTAGCACGAATTGGCTATCAAAGGAGCTTGAAAAGACTTCTACATTATACAAGGTGATAGCGTGGCAACGCGCGAAAGCTTTGAGTGCTTTGCTGGATATGGGCGCCACTTTCGAGGCATTGAATGACCGTGCAAGAGATTTAATATCGTCTCGTATCCATGACGGCATTGAAAAGATGCCAGCAGACATGCTCGAGAAACTTGCTGAGGTTAGACTCGGCTCATGGGTGCTAGGTACTCATCGTTCTCTTATGGATTTCATACGAGCTGGAACGCCAGTCAGTATCCTGGGATCAGTAGCAGAAGGAACCGACTTAGATGTGGTAAGGCATCACTACTCGGGCTCTGCTAATTCGCCACTGTCAGCTGCGATTGACCTCGGCAATGGCGATGCCGTGAACCTTCTTTGCGTTATGGGCGCAGATATAAACAGATCAGTTGAAATCCAACGGATCCCTTCAACGGCCTGGCATAGTGATGCTCTGTGCCGACCGGTCGAATACAAACGTCCGTATCACGTCCCAATCTTTGCGGCCGCACGACACATGGCAATCAAGGGTTCCACAGAAATGCTGGATCTATGCTTGCAATACGGAGTTGATATCAATGAAAGATCTCCAGCCTTGCAACGGTTTAGGAGGAAGGACGTTTACTTTACTACCGCACCACTTCTGACCTATCTCGAGAACATCCCTAGCTTTCCTGTGCATACCGACCTTGATCCGGTAGCCGGTATTAAATACTTCATCAGCCATGGCGCAGATGTTCAGCGAAATGAATCCCCAGAACAGTGGTACCTCGGCTCTACCAAGTGGCTCAACATTCCATCCGAAGTGTATTGCCAACCTTTGTCTATCGTGGAGGTACTTCTCTCCAAGTGGTACCTTGCCAAGCTCCAGGAGCCGCAATTTCTGGACACTATCAAATATTTGATAGCGCAAGGCAGCGGTTTAAATCGAGCAGAGAATATCGTTCTCAAGTTTTCTCACGACTCTGTGGTCACTCGCCGGCCACTACGACATAGTCATGCTGACCATCCGGATAATGTACCCATGTGGTGGGATGTGGTGCAGCAACTGTGGGACAAATTGGACAAGGTAGGTCGATTCTCAAGACAGCATATCATCATTGCTAATAGGTCCTAGACACACAGCCACAGTTACGCTTGGGTGCAGTACAGCCTTCGGCCGGGAGGAGAGGCCAAGAGTCTGACCGCCGCGGGTATAGGAACCCAGGAACAAAAAGACAGATTGTTATACACATATTTTACTGATCGGAACTGTCTCCTCTTCCCACAGCACTATGGCATGCTCCCTCGTCTGGTCCTAGACCGACAGATCGCCCTTGGCGCAGATATCGACGGTCCTGTTGGAGAGAAAGGCGAAACACTATTATTCCACGTCTGCGATTAAATCAACAATGCGTTCGTAACTGGGAAGACTGAAGCTATCGACACCGACTACAGACATCCAGCAATGGCGCAAGTTTTCCAAATCAAGCTTCGAGAACTTGTGCTTTCCCTCATCAACAAGGGAGCAGACCCAAGGAAACCAGTTGACCATTGGACGCCGTGCCATGTACTGAAACGTGATGTCAATAACGCGAGCTTACAGAATAGGGAGTTTCTAATCAATTTGGTTTCAGAGATTGAGGTTGCACGGGAGGCGTATCTGAAAAACGGGTCGATATCTAGTGTTCTTGTTCACAGAGCGGATATTGTAGACCTTGCTCCGGTAAATTACGAATGTGGGTATAAAGTCTATAATCCGGGGCGTAGGGTTGAGTGGCTAGACTAAGATACCGATCTACGCATCTAAACCTAGAGAAGATCTGGGCTGAAGGCGTTTATTTGGTATATGGTCGTTATTACTCCACGCGATGGACGTCCAGGCTTTTAATAAAATCGAGTCATTGGACTGATAAAGATAATCGAAATTGACATCGATATTGATGAGGCTATCTACATATGAATCAAGCTATGTACTAACGCTTAGCTACTTCTGACCACGAATGGTGTTTAGGGAAGAAGTGTAAGAGGGCTTCTTCTGGTAGCTGTCATTCCAGAGCAGAGCAGAACCCTCACCGGGGAAAGTACTAGGGACCCAGGAGTACTTGTCAGAGATACCCCAGACGGTAATACCAACACATCGCTGGACATCCATGCAAGAGCCAACCATGCGAGCGTAAGCAGCAGCATTGGTGTTCAGCTTCTGCTGGTTAGCAGGAGTGTTCATGCGGATATCAAGCTCGGTGTAGGCAACATCAACGTTGAGCTTGGTGAAGCTGTTGAGAACAGAGGCGAGCTGGGCGCGAGAAGGAGTAGGTGTGTTTTGAGTGGGAGTGCTCTCGCTGGTCATGTGAGCCTGGAGACCAACACCGTCAATGCGAAGACCGTAGGACTGGATCAGCTTGGTGATGCGGATAGCACCCTGGGTCTTGGCACCACCGTACTCGAGGTTGTAGTCGTTGTAGTAAAGCTTGGTAGTGGGGTCGGCAGCGAGAGCCATGCGGAAAGCAATAGGAATGAAAGCTTCACCAATGACACGGTAGAAGACGCTGTCACGGTAAGTTCCGTCCTCGTTGAGAGCCTCGTTGACGACATCCCAGTGCGTGCACTTGCCCTTGTAACGGCCCATGACAGCATTGATGTGGTCGCGCATGACCGCCTGCAGGGTCTGGTTGTTCCAGTTGCCGTTGGCAACCCAGCTGGGAAGCTGGCTGTGCCAAACAAGAGTGTGGCAGCGAAGCTCCATGCCGCGAGAGGTAGCGGCGTTGGCGTGCTGGTCGGCGGGTCCCCAGTTGAATTGGCCGCGGTTGGGCTGGATGGCCTCCCACTTCATGGCGTTTTCGGGGGTGAGAGAACCGAATTCACCCTTGGTGTTGAGAATGGCGTTCTCTTGGGAGTCACTACGGACGGTGACTGCGGTACCGAAGTACTTCTTGCCAGCAGCCTTCATAGCATTGTGAAGGCCAGCAGCCTGGCGAGGTTCGACATCGCTGGAGAAGTTAGTCTCTCTATCCCATCTTGATCGAGAGTTGATAACTTACGGAACGGGGTTGGCAACAGCCAGACCGTTCAAAAGGGCCAAGGCCACGGGAAGGACACTGAAACGCATCTTTGCAACTGGAAGTTTGAGAAACAAGACTTGCCTGCTGAGAAGAAAAAAATCTTTACAACATGCGAAGCTGCATTATATATCATGACTTCAATGACCCCGTGGCAATTTCCTTGATACACCATCGGCTAAATTAATTAAACATGTTCTGGTCGTTTCACATGTCGCTATACCCCAGACGCATAAAACTTGGGGATATGAACAGGGGTCATTAACCGGCTTGGCAGAATAACAAGTCATTCGATAAACAGCCTGTTTTCACCTTCGCTAGCTTGTTTATTTCCCCATGTTCCTTGCATGACCCCATCTATACGATAAATAGCTGGAGCTGTCATGAGCCGAGGACCGGCCAAGTACCGCTTAAATTAACAGCCTAATAACCTTTCCCCGCAAACGTCTCTTTGAGGCCCGGAAGCTTGTATGTAATAGACGCGTCGTTGTGCCTGGCGGTCAATGCCGATCGGCGCGGAGGGCGACGCTCCGGTTGCCGAATTGGGACAAGTTCCGATCATGCTCTGTCGGTCTTGGGGACCGGGTAATATGATCACCAATTATTTACAAATAATACTACTACGGCAATACGGATGTTACACGTCGACTCGTATAATGCTTTACAATTGTTTTAAGAGAAGCGAAATATCATTTATTGGTAGATCAATCAGGCTAATAGCTTGGAGGCGTCATCATACAGTCGTTCAGCTGTACTCACGCTGAGTGTGCCCCATTCTCCGGCAAAACAAATTGCGGAATACTTTGGGAAAGCAGAAAGTGAGAGAAAGTCGAATTAGCCTTTCTGGCAACTGTCATTTTCTCATGGAGCGGAGTTTGATACTGGGATTAGATCGGCTGGGATCTTTGGGAAGATCTACAGGGTAGTTTTAATAAACAAGAATCGAACACAAGCATATGCAAGGGAGTCACGGATTATCACAATCACCAGGTATGGAAGTTGATGAGGACGGTGATTTCATCTAAAGGTCACTGGCTATGCAGCGCAAGAGCACATGACGAGGTTGACTTCGGTAAAACATACAATGTCTGGACTTTCGACAATGTTGCTTGTTATTCGTATTTTTATAACTGTGACCAAATAAATCCATTGATTCAATTTTTCTCATCTGAAACTCATAGCTGCTGAGCTCCATCGACAGGCTTCTGCCATTGGGGTCGCCTCTTTGTAAACGCCTCAGCAGTAGGAGCAGCAATCTGATCAAACAGAGAAGCTTTGATGATTGCCTTTCCGGGGTACTTTGGTGTACGTGTAACAACCGGACTGCCACAGTTACCACAGAAGGAACGCTACGAGTAGTGTTAGTAGGCCTATCGTACGAAACTATATGGTTTGCACAAACCTGAACCTTGTTGCCTGAGTCTGCCGTCGCGGTGAAAGTCTTCAACGTGCCATTTGAGTCGGTGATTTTGGCCTTGTCCTCATCGACGACGTAGTTGGGCGCGAATACTATCTTTGTCAGCCGACGGATCGGGAGTACGGTTGTCAGCTTGGCATACGTCCACCTGCGCGCTGACAGTTTGAGCTGTTGCAATACGTCAGCATCTAACTCTGGTGCACAGGGATCAGGCACACCAACCAAAAGCATGAGAGGGTATCCTTCTGCAACTCAGCCGCAAGCTCCACCTTGATACTCTCGCAGTTGCAATGGCCTTGGTCAGACATTGTAGAAGTTGTAGTAACGATTTAGTGGAACGGAATTGATGCTTCAATTGAGATGCGGATAACTTCACGTTTTTGTACGATCTCCTCATGGTCAATGCTCTTTTGCTGTCGTCATCGATGGACCTCCGGTGGAGAACAATTGCCGGAGTTAGGGTTAAAGTTGCGTGCCATTCCCGAGCCGCTTCCTTCGCGCGCTTCGGGAAGGATTCTGGAATGACAGGGAACTTAAACTGTAGCGTCTTCGGAATGTTATTCCGAGTAAAGAACATCAATTCGCCAATCTGACTGGTCTACAGCAATCTGCTGCTTGACATCCTCGGTTAGATTGCTTAGACCCAGCACTCTCAAACTCAAGCGCCTTAAACACCTTTCACAGCCTTCGCCTTATTAAACTCATCAATCGCAGCACTAGTCTTGATGACAGCTGACGGCGCATCAAGAGGCGGAGGAATAAGCTCCACCATCTACCCGCCATTAACGAAGCACGCAATGCACTCTTACCTCGAGACAACTCGAATAACCAAAGGCAGGATCATCCAAGAGCGTAGATAATTCACCGCACGTCTTGATAGGTCCGTGATACTTGGACTTAAAAGCTGGTTCGAAAGCCAAGTACTTACCTTGTACCGTCCGTCACTAAAGATGTAGGTTTGAAGCACACGGCATAACGTTGATTGTATCATAGAAAATATTCGCGGGTTCATTCGGATCCCTCGGAACGGGGTAGTGTTGAGCCAAGTGCCTAAATACAACAAAGCATACATGTTCTTGACCTTTACTCGACCTAATGCTTCATGCGCTCACTACGACCCTTCAAAACCTCAACCAAAGCCACGCCGTCCTTAGTAGCCTCATCCAAACCCTCCTTCGGTAAACCGAGCAGCTCATTCTGCGCTTTCGCCGACAGATCACTCGGAACCTTCCGGGAAGAACGCCCTCGCGTAGAGCAGCTTACTAAAGCCAGACATGTCCCCACGCTTGACCTTTGCCATACCGTCTTCATACCTCTTCTTACTCGACTCTTGAGTAACAGTCCAGTCAGCATCCGAGGTACTAGTGACACGCTTGACGCTCTCAAACAGATCTCGCTGACTGACAACAAAGCTGTTCAAGTAAACAGCCTTGTTGTGGAATCTTGAAACCGCAAGACTTTCGTCATTGCCATCAATAGGCAGTTCTTTCAAGCTCAGAACCTTGGCAACAGCCCTTCCAACCTGCGCCAGTGTAGAAGTCGAATTCTTCACCTCCCCATCATCATAAAGCGTAAGTGACTTCTTATCAAAGTCAAACCCGAAACGACTCTCACCGCCAGCAAGACTGTAGTCGAACCAGAAGCCGCAACAAACAGTGATCCACTTCATACCAAGTCTCTCAGTCTCGTCTCTGTTTGCTTTGGCTATCGGCCCAAGGAAAGTATCTTCCCCGAACTTGACCTGTTCGATGTCGCCGGCGTATCCGTTGGGCATAATATAAGATACTCCAGCTTTGGCGGCAGCTTGGGCGAGTTTGCTATGTGTATCCTTAGGTGCGTTAGGAGCCATAGTTATGATGAGAAATTGCTGGTTCTCGAGGGCAGCAATGAGTGTTGATTCGTCTTTATAGTCGACCGGTGCGACGATGATTCCGTTGGGAATATTGTTAGTGCTTCCCTGGCGGGTCAGAGCGGTGATGGTATGTTTGCCAGTTTGGAGAAGGGCGTTGGCGATGTGAGAACCGACTGTACCGCCGGCCTAACCTTGATGTTAGTGCCGTTCTGTGGGACAAAGGCTGGATATACTTACACCGACGATTGCGACCCTCTCGATGGAGTTGGTGAAGCCCACTGGCTTGCTTTTAGCGTAGTTTGCCATTTTGGTCGTCAGCAAATGTGAAAGAGCAAAGAGTAGTTGCAATTGTGGCTGTAGGTGATGATAGTTGTGCTTGATGAGATTGTATTGCCGGGGACTTTGGTGTCTTTTATAACTGCAATATCACTTACTTAGTGCGAGCGAGATGTTCAGCAGTCTCACGATCTCGGTATTTTCATATGCATAGCTTACACTCTTGGTCTCTCTATGCCTCACACTCTCGGGATACTTCTATGACTGGATCCACATTTGCCCGGTCTATCGGGTCTAGCACGGGCATAATGCTGCTTAATAATGACTTCAATGAGACGAGACGAAATCACCGAGATGGATCACGACAATCATTCCATTACTGGCATTACAGAGCGTTGCACGCAATCACATGACTACTCCATTTCGGGCTTTTGTCGTCTGTAACTAATTCGCCACCGGCGGTAGGATCACCTGATCCTACAAAGAAGCTTAGGGCGAGAGTTCAGGAATGCAAGGTTCCGATGTTTTGCTGCTGGCCACTTTACAGTCCTTTACTGACATCGGTCATTTTCATATCTCGGCTTTATTCAAACCGATTACCCTAATTGAGAATATCACAACTGAAACCCAGGCTCGAGCTCCCAATCATACAAAAACCGAACAGTGACAGGTTCCTCCTTCCACAAAACACCCCGTACTTTAACATAAACCTCTTCACCAGGTACCAAGTCAATAAAGTTATCGTAGAAAGTAGCATCATAGCCACCCATGAAGTTATTGGCTGCAGCCCCTCTGTACTTGCCGTTGACAACAACGCCTTTGACTGGTGCATTTGTTGAGAGGATGACTCTGGAATTGTGACCCCACGTTCTGGTCGTGATTTTGAGGTTGGGACACGGGCGCATGTATTTTAGTGGTTCGGGCCAGCTTATCCATCGTGCTAATTGTTCGTCGAGGAATATTTTGGCAGTTGGGTCGGTTAGATAACCTGCGATGACAGTTTCCCTGTGGTTGGGAATGTCGATGTTTGCGAGAAGCTCTGTTGTTTGGTTGGCTTTGAGCACCCATTCTTTCTGGTAGTCGACCCCCAATTCGGCCTGCTTCCCACTCTCGATATCGAATGCCTTCAACTCCAGGATCACCTTGCGATCCTCAAGCTCGCCGTTGACAGCCCAGACATCCAACTTACTCTTCTCATCAGGATATCCCGTCGTGATATAAGGTGGCTTCTCAGTAACAACACGTTCCATGCCCAACACCGTCTTAGCCAGCGCTCTCCTTGTGACATAGTAACCAGGCTTTGGTCTGTTAGACACATCAACAAGAGCCCAACTACTACCAGGCCAAATGTCATTCATCTGCCAAACCAACGCCCCAGCGCAGTATTCTTGGCCTGGCCCTCTGAACTCCCTTCGCCAGAGATTATAGGCGTACGCTAATGCTTCTGCTTGAAGGAATTGAGAACAGTAGACAAAGTCCTTGAGAGGATTCATCCGGAACCGGTAGTTCTCGCCCATGTACATTGGGTAACGCCTTGCATGACCTGGACCCTTGTCGTGTGCATCGAATGTTCGGGATTGGGAGTGACGTTCTTTTGGATCGGTAATAGCACGATGAAGAGTCTTCAGGCTAGGTGTCGACTCAAAACCGAACTCGGAAATAAAGCGTGATTTGTATGTCTTGTAATCCTGATAAGGCGATAACTTGCCATGCCAAACATCCCAGCAATGGGTGTCACCAACAGTAGTGTCGTTAGACTCTTCTCCGCCGTACGGAGAACTAATCCAATACGGAACATCCGTCCCAGAAGCGGCGATGACACCGGGTAGAGTCCTCTCATAGATCTCGCGAGCGGGGAAGGTGGTCTTGTCCCATGGACCAGTAGTATCGCTATAGTCAACATCCCAACAACGATCCTGATCAGCACACATATAATCTTCATTATTCCCACACCAAAGCACAAGCGAAGCATGATGTCCCACTCGCTCAACCTGTTGTTCTGCCTCATTCTTGACATTTGCGACAAAGTCTGGTGAAGCAGGATAATTGCCGCAAGCAAATAAGAAGTCCTGCCATACCAAGATCCCTTCTCGGTCGGCAATGTCGTAGAACATGTCATCTTCAACGATACCGCCACCCCAGACGCGAATCATGGTTTGGTTGCCTTCTTTCATAAGACGGAACCAATTTTCGCGTGTTCGTTGATCGACTCTCGGGAGCATGAAATCGGCGGGGATCCAGCATGAGCCACCGCAGAAGAGACGGATGTTGTTGACTTCGAAGATGAAAGAGGTTCCTGGTTGGTCTTTGAGAGGCTCTCGTAGAAGGCGGAGACGTCGTATTCCGATATTTTTGCTGACGGCGTGTCCTGGGATAGTCGCTTTTATGGTGTACAGATGCTGCTCTCCGTACATGAACGGATACCAAAGCTTCGGATCGTCTACCTTGAGCTGGCTCTCAAACGAGCCATCAGATGATATCTTGGCATCGATCTCCACCACTGGCGTCTCGTCGTCCACCAACTGGATAGAAAGCTGATCAATGCCACTCGAATTCCCAATCTTGCCCTTCACAGTGATCTCGGCAGAAGACAAATCATCCGCAACATTCTGGCTCACCAAGACCTTGGAAATGCGTGACTCATACACCACCAGATAAATCGGCTTCCAAGGTCCAGACGTGTTGATTGCCGGACCCCAGTCCCAACCCCAGTGATACTGAGCCTTCCTGACAAACAGCCTTTCCGGTCCTCCAAAGTTGACGGCACGACCAGTTGGTAGTCTCTTGTAGCCAATTCTTTCCAGCTCAGAGCGCGCGTATACTGGAGCAGACCTGAACTTCAATTCAAGAACAGAAGCGTCCTCCCTTCCCCGCAAAATATCGGTGACATCTACCCGCTGGGTAATATGCATGTTGTTACTGAACAGAATGTGCTTGTCGTTCAGATAGATATCAACAACAGTGTCTAGACCTTCGAAGACAAGAACTGCTCGCTCCGAGTCTTTCAGAGTGACTGGTTCGATCTTTTCGGTACGATAAGTCCAGTCTGCGTCGTTCACCCAAAGACATTCCAACTCGTTGATGTCAATGTAGGGATCCGGGATTAGCTTATGATGCAAGAGGTCGATATGAGCGACCGTGGGAAATTGTGCGACGGGAAGGTAGGATGAAGCGGTGCCATCGTTCAAGTCGCTCGACTGTTTGAACTCCCAGCCTTCATCAATGTCAATTCGTTGGAGCATCTTTTAGAGTATAGTGAGCAGTGCCAATTGATGCGTCGGATTCTCGGTGTGTACAAGATAGTAAGCCAATCACTCTAACGGCGGGTAAGCTAATTTATGTAAACAGCCATGAGGTTACCCCTCCAAGCCCCTCCCGGCAGATAGCTTCCCCGCCATGGAATCCTTCGTCGATCATTATTGTGGTCGCAACACGTGATATGTAAGCATAATCGTCATATCGCCCCCAATAAAAGGATTCAGCTCCCCGTTTGACTCATCTAAATCCTTCACAAACCCGCAATGACGATGGTTCTGGCCCGTGCGACGCTGTTTGCTTCACTTCGAGTCACAACGACCAGGCCAGCATCTCGATTCGTAAAATCCTTCATAACGCAAGGGAGATCTATTTCAACAGCAGTCGGCGAGGCAATTGATCTTCCTGATGGCAGACGTCTCGGCTACCACGAGTTCGGCGACCCAAACGGCTCGCCGTTGATCTACATCCACGGAACCCCCGATTCTGGAGTCACACTATCTGGCTTCGAGAGTACCCTGGCTCAACGGCTAGGTGTTCGCTGGATCGCCCCGGACCGACCAGGAATTGGACACTCAACATTCTACCCGGACCGAAAAGTCCTGGACTTTCCAGTAGATTTGAAAGCCCTCGTAGAAGTATCGTATCATTGGAACAAGTGGCGGTACTGGCTATACTCTTGCTTGCGCCCAAGGCCTGCCGAGAGATGAACTATCAGGAGTAGGCATATGCGCTGGTGTCGGGCCCTGAGAAGCAGGACCGACAAGACAAAGCGAAACAATGCAAAAGTTGTTCATGATATGGAAAGACCAAAACGAAGAGTTTGTCAAGTATATGGAGAGCATATTTCTCCCTGCCGCCCAAGATCCCGACCCGACCAAGATGGAGCAGGTCTGGAAAGAACAGATCAAAGGCTTCGCACCAGCCGATCGAAAGATTCTTGAGAAACCGAGCGCTTTCCAATCAGCTGTTCGGGTATTCAGACAGGTGTATGCGCAGGGAGGAGCGGGTCATGGGTTGGAGATGAAGCTTAACACTCAGCCTTGGGGGTTTCGGGTAGAAGATATCGGCCATGAAGGTGTTCGGTTGTGGTATGGGTCTGCTGATGAGAACACACCGCCAGAAATGGGACGATATATGGCGGACAGATTGCCGAAGTCGATCTATAAGGAGTATTCTGGGGAAAGTCACTATAGTCTCTGGAGGGAAGAATTACTAGAACAGTTTCTGAAGGATCTCATGGACTGTTAGTAAAATGCAGATTAGATGGCTCACTACTAATTGAAGCAATTAAAACAGAAGTGAGTTGATCAAGTCCTGCAGCCAAAATCACCCTTCAGGTCAAATGTCGCAACCCGCCGAGATACCCATCCTCGGCAGATTTTGTGCCTGATAGGTACCCGCCGCCAAGCGTTAAGCTTATAATGTCGCAATGCGCTAGCATGATAAAGTCGTAGGGATATTGTTACCGAAGTGGAAGGTGACAAGGTATATAAAAACTCTTGGCTGTGATTGCAAGGATGACAATACGAGGGCCGGAACGGAGATTTAGACTATAATGGCAAATGGGAGTGACAATCTCTTGAAGAGCGAAGGGAAAACCGCGTATTCCCAACTATATAGTTACGATCGTATCGCCATTGATTCCAGTCCTGCACAGCTTTCTCCCCCTCAAGTTAGCAACATGAAGTTTCTCTTGCTCAGCCTGGCCGCTATTGCCGCCGCCCTCCCCACAGACAAGGGTGCCATTCCTGGCAAGTTCGTTGTAGCGCTCAAGCCAACGGACGATCTTGAACTTCATGCTCGATGGGTATCCGACGTCAACAGAGAGGCTTTGTCCCGTCGGGGCGTTGAGTCTGCTGGAATTGACAAGACCTTCAGTTTCCCTGGCTTCAAGGGTTACTCAGGCTCTTTTGATGAGGAGACCATCAAGATAATCAAGGCTAATTCTACCGTAAGTATAGCTCGAGCTGATATAGTGGATTGACGATTAACTTTGATATAGGTCCTGCGTGTTGAGCCTGAGCAAGAGTACACTGTGACTGCACAAGTAACTCAGCAAAGCCCACCATGGGGTCTCTCGGCCATCTCCAACGCCAAGCCCCCATCTTCAAGTGGTTCTTACACATACGACTCAACAGCCGGAGCAGGAACTTTCGTCTATGTCCTGGATAGCGGCATTTACCTCGAACACGAGGAATTCCAAGGTCGTGCGGTTTTTGGCGCAGACACATCCAGCGTCACCAGCCAAAAGCAACACGGTACTCTAGTCGCCGCTATCGTCAACGGCGCCACATACGGTGTTGCCAAGAAAGCCACTGTTGTCGATGTCCAGGTTCTGGGTGACAATGGAGGCAGCACTAGTGGCGTTCTCGCTGGTGTCGCCTGGACGGTGAACGATGTTGTGGCCAAGAAGCGTGCTGGCAAAGCTGTCATTAACATGAGCTTGTCAGGAAGTTCGTCAGACATCATGAACGATGCTGTGCAGAAGGCCATCGACGCTGGTGTTCCCGTCGTTGCAGCCGCTGGAAACATGAACCAGGATGCAGCAGATGGAAGTCCAGGAAACAACCCCAATGTCATCACCGTGGCTGCCAGTAACAAGAACTACCAACGATGGCAGCATTCAAACTGGGGACCTGCTTGTGATATCTTTGCCCCAGGCCAGGAAATCTTGTCTGCTTGGCCTACTTCACCTACCGGGTCACGAACTGCGGATGGCACGTCGGAGGCTGCTCCTCATGTTGCGGGTGTTATCGCTTATCTTCTTGCTTTGGAAGGCCCGCGTACACCTGCTCAGATTTGGACAAGAGTTAAGGAGCTGGCGATCAAGGATAAGATTACGGATACCAAGGGTGTTCCCAACCTTTTCTTGTACAACGGAATTGGCAAATAATCTGTACCGGTTTAGATATTGGGAATGACGAATGGAAATAAATTTTGTGGTCATTATATAGATTTCAAGATACAAATAGAGTAGATCTAATGACCGGTGCAAGCTTATCGCTGCTTTCGGACTGACACAGTGATGGGCGACGTGTTCGGGGGACTTCCACTACCAATCCTCCATCACTCCTGGCTATCAGTAAAGAATGTATCATATGGGCCACCTCCCGCTCTCGGACATGAAGCTTCGTCGTTTTCGTAGATGAACAAAAGACCCTGGGTACACTATTTTTGAGTTTTTCCATTATTAACCTCGCAGATGAGATATTCCTGTCCTTGGACTCCTCCAACTGAGCCACCGGTACAAAATATGATAACCGGCGGAAGAGCAGCTGTAGAAGAGTCGAAGTAGTTTGCACAGACGTACGCCTGGGTTTCAGAGTCTTGGAGTCGTCCTGTGGAGTCGATGGTGAATTTACAGGTGGAACCAGAGATGGCCGTGGCGTCGAAGGCGATGAGGGTTCCTTGTTGACCGGTGCCTTGGGATTGAGCCCCATTGAGGCCACCACCGGAGGCACTTGGAACATATGATGGTTCTCCAGCAGGAGTCTCCGAAGTTGTCGCTGCGCCTGAGGTAATTGCGGCCGATGTGTCGGTGAGCGTGTGAGTGTCTTCAGCGGCGACGGTGGTGGTTGGATGATCGCGATGCAGCCTGTTATACCTACTAGGTTATGCTTTTCTGAAGAGCAAGTCCCTCAGAGTATACAGATAAAACAACGAATCAGTAATTGGGGCACGATGGCTTTTCAGTTCTAATAGAGACCATGTACATGATACTTTCCAGAAGTAGAACCCCTTTTCCCCAGAATCGACTCAACAACCAATCCTTCCCACAACACTGATGAATATTATTTCCAGCTAGTCGCCCAAAAGTACCTCAGTTGACAGCAAAGGGGACTGAAGCAAGAAGACCTGGACTCGGCAATCGAAGACCTCAGTAGATCGGTCGCATCATATCCATGCCGGAGGGCAGTTTGTGCGAGGCAGGCCATGACGAAAACCTCAGCCTCGCACTCTTTGAAAGGCATGGTATAACAAGTAGGCCGGCCGGTCTCGAAAAGGGCATCCTACATGCACGGAAGGCGGTAGGCCATACGACTTTAGATTATCCATACCGTGCACGTCTTTTGCAGAATCTAGGAATAGGATACCGATTGAAGGTCACAACTCCGCATTCGAAATAAGAGCTTGATAACCGAGGAACTTCAACTGAAATCGATCAGTGGTACAGGTCAGCCGAGATGCTTGAGAGCTTGATCAAGGAAATCAGGTCTCTGCCAGGCTTCGATCCCTTTCTTCTGACACCTACTGATAACAAGATCAGAGGGGTGTCCTTGCATGCCCCAGTCGTTGTTCTCAACGCTAGTCAGTACGGTTGCGCAGCGTTGGACTGGAACATGCAGATTTACATGCTCGCGCAATGACATCCAGCACTCCTAAAGAGATTAACATAGAGGTTCTTGGTTAGCTTTGGGACATTATCGCTCTCCAGTACTCGGCTTCCAGGGCACACTTGAATCCTCAACTAGATATTGACCACACATTTGCTAGATTCCTATTGGTTCTTTGTCCAAGTTTCCTATCCACCCAGCTGGTAATTACCTCACTAGACTTAGATGCATCGCCCCAGATCGTGCCATTTCTTCGTACAGTTCATCTATCAAGATTTCAATCCAAAACAGGCAAGGCAACACAACGGGCTCCCACGCGTCACAATCCAAAACCGTCGTACTGGTAGGCGTGAAGAGTATGCCAGGATACGACCAAATAAGGTTTGTGAAGCTGTTTACAGTTTCCACAAGTGCATTATAACTCCTTTACCCACAGATAACCTTTTTTTTTACTCTGCCCTATACATAAGGGTTAGGCATAGCATCAATTCCTTCCTTGCCTCCATCCGGTGTTTTTCTTTTTCTCTTCCTTCCACCTCATCAACCACACCACAGCCACCTATAACAACTTCACAACAGCTACAGCATCAACGTATGCCAGGACACAAATCTTTGCCATTTATGACAGAGGAGGTTCGTCAGAGGAAAGGTACCTGCAATGCTCCATTTTTGAACATCAAACGGCCTCAACCGTGTCGAGAAGAGCCTATAGCCATCTTGCGTGACTGCGACATCTTTCATCTCGCAGGACACGGACTTGACAATCTAGGAGAACCGTCAGCGAGTGCTCTACTCCTTGAAGATCGGCCTCTCACTGTGGAAGTCCTGCTTTAGTGAAACATGTAGAGCCGCCGACCATTCTCAGCGAGTCTCTCAGCTTGTGGAACGGGACAGACTGAACACGAGGGATTGATCAACGAAGGATTGCATCTGATCGGTAGCAGGCTTCCAGCACGTCATAGGAACTCTCTGACAAGTGGATGATAGGTTCTCCGTCGACGAGGCCATTATATGTATGAGTGGATGCGGAAACGTGGCAGGAGTGAGGCAGCTGTCAGTGAGGGGCTTCATCACGCGAGCAGACAATTTCGATACAGGTGGATTTCTAGACGGGGCGCTGGGAATGGTCGTGTCGACAAAGATGATCTCGAGGTTGATGATAAGACTGGAGTAGAAGACGAACATGAAGAAGCGAGTCGAAACGATGCTGGGCTAACGCATGATAGTTGTGATGGGCGAAATACTCTGCTGCTATCAAATGGTTAGAAAAGGAAGAGAGGAGCGCTGAAAACCCTCCTTTGCGTTCCATATGTTCACTACGGCATATAGTCTCGTCACAATACAAGTCGCGGCACGCGACACCTGTCAAGTATTACGAGGTCAAGTTCATGTTCGGTATTTCGAGGAAAATAGTGATAGATTCAAAAAAGTTTTTGAAAAAGGATAGCCAAGGCTTAATGTGAAGATCACCAGCGGAGCCGGTGACAGCGCATCTAGTACTGCTCTTCGAGCGAAGGAGCCGGCAGAGCAGCAGCACCAATAGGCGGGCAAACCTCCAAGTTGAAGCAAGAAGTCCTTGTACCAATAACACAACGAGATCCATCCCATGTGGTTCCATCACCACAAGTAGGCGGATCTACAGAGACACAACGACCGTCAGTCAAAATCAGATTGCCCTCACACTCAGGTTTCTTGATAGCAATACACTTGTCATCATGCTGCTTAGTGCCCTCGGGACACTCGGGACGTGCCTTTAGGACACAGACTCCATTGACGAGATCTGCATTATCCGGGCAGGAGGGTGACCCGGCGATACACTTCTTCGTCTTGGAATCGTACCTGGTCCCTTCATGAGTGCACTCGGGAGAGTTGGGAGAAGCACACTTCTTGCCATCAAAAGTAGTGCCCTCGGGACATTCTGGCTCAGCGTTGGAAACGCAGCCTTGGGACTTAACATCAAAGACATATCCCTCCTTGCACCTGGGATCGTTGTCGCTGATGCAATCTGGACCAACTCTGGTTGAACCTTTGGGGCACTCCGCCACTACTCGGCTTACACAGTGTTGGTTGTCCCATACAAGGTCGTCAGGACACTTGGGTTTGCCTAGAGGAATACAGGTGTGTGTTGCTCCACAGTACCGGTAATCCCCAGGACATTTCGGAGGTTTGTGGGCAACGCACTTTCCGTTACTGATCATGCTGCCCTCGGGGCATGTGGGGAGAGTGGGTAGGGTGCAGTGCTCATTGTGGTAGTTTGTACCAGGTTTGCAGATGGGAATATCGGGATGCTTGCAGACGCCGTTATCGAGGATAGTGTTGGGCGGACACTTTGGCGATTCCTCGTGGATGCAATCATCACCTTCTTGTCGCTGACCTTGAGGGCAGGTTGCCTGATCCATCGAAATACACTTGTCGTCAACAAGCCTGGAGCCATCAGGGCATGAAGCTCGCTCGATCAGTACACATTCCTTTCCGTTGAACTGACTTCCAGAAGGACACGTCGGATCACCCAAGATGCACTTGCCTTTGCTGTAGCTTCCGGTAGTGCAACGCGGTATGGTTCGCTTGACACATTTGCCATCGACGGAGTCATAGAGGTCGGGACAAGAAGGGTTCTCCGGCGCATGTCGACAGTAGCCTTCACTGTACTCAGTGCCATCGGGACATTCTCCGGACTCAGAGACTTCCCATTTGCAGAACGTTCCGTCAAAATCGTCAGTTCCCTCCTTGCAACAGGCCTTGAAGCCAGACTTGGAAGTGAAAAGAGCATAGCCAGAGCTGCACTGAAGATCCGTGGCCTTTGTGCAGGTGTCAGCCGCCGCATCGTAGGTATAGCCGTCAGGGCAAGTAGGGTCGGCGTGGCAGACTCCGTCCTTGAAGACACCAGGGGAACAAATAGGGTCTTCGTCCCTGACACAGACCCAGTTGTTGAACTTGTACTTTTCGGGGCATTCCGGAGTCGTGACGCAGTGACCGCGCTCAAGCCTGGCCTGGCCCGGGCATGTCGGAGGAGTACGCCCTTGACACTTTGTACCCCGAGGGCTGGTTCCGGTAGGGCAGCGGGGAGGGTCTTTGCTGACACAAGAGCCTTTATCATAGACTTGGTTGGCTCCATGACAGACAGGGGGGAAGTTGTCGATGCAAAGACCCCTCTTCTCGCTGTAACCGATGGGGCACTTAGGGGGCTCTCTGTGGACACAAGATCCCTCTTCAAGAACGAAGGTTTTAGGACACTTGGGGCCAGCAGGAGACTCGCACTGGTTTGTAGCCTTATTGTACTGCGATAGTCCAGGGCATATGGGGGGTTCGTCACTGCGACAGATCCTGCCATCAAACTTGAGCTTGTCAGGGCACTGTGGTCCAACAACGCTGACACAGACGTTTCCTTGGAGGACAGTGCCCTTCTCACAGACAGATGACTCCTGGAAGACACAGCCCGTGCCGTCGTTGATGGTACCGACGGGGCAGCAGCGGCTATGACCCTTAGAGTCAACCTGGGGGATGATGTCTGCGAGGGTAATCGACTTGGCAGGAGATGGATAGCCTAGGGCTGAGCCGGCGCGCATGTTGTCCAACATGTAACCAATTGGGGGAGAGGGTACACCACCGTATCGAGCGGGGATAATGTTTTCGATCATTGGGTCTGCAGAGACTCCAAGTGTGAAAGCCGCAAAGGCGGCCTTGGCAAGGAGAGACATGGCTAAGATAGTGAGAGAAGAGATGTTGCAAGGTGAATGAGTGAGAGTGCTAGAGATCGAGAGTGAGAGTGATGATCGATCACTTCTTATAGCAGGAAACCCCGGCTCTCAGCTTCCATATTGCCATGTTGAATTCTCCGTTCTGTTGCTCTTCTACCTCTTCCAACAAGATGTCTAGAAAGGGGGAAGTTGATCAAACACAATTGCCAATAGTCACATTCCATTATGGAACCTAGACTTCAACTTCAGAAAAGCAATGAGCGGGAAATCCTGACTGATCTTCACAGCGGCCATCGATACCGGTATTTCAGCTCTCAGCCTACAGCCACATTTGAAGCAAGGGAACTAGCTCAAGCCATAAATCGGTGTGATATCGAATGGGCCTAATGAGACAACACGGTTAGCGTGGTGATGTACAGCCCACAAGGGTGTATTTTCCCAACTTCCGCTATTATGCACGTATATTCCGCTGTATCAATGCCCTCTTATTAGCCTATATCTCGCCCAGTGGCAAGTTAGTATATACGTGGCAAATCTCTATACATAATAAGGCTCAAGTATTCCTAGTAGGAAAATACACCCCTGTGGGCTGTAGATGGTGGAGCTTGGTATGTATCAGACCCTCCATGGCATTGAGGCAGGAACTCTCTTCTGGGTAGAGAACCAATGGTCAAGGCTTTTCTGTCTCTAGTTCCTCCATTCCAGCGACAACCCGAGACAGTGCTTGTGCGGCTCTTTCCCGCTCGAGTCCCGCTACTGACGATTGGTGGCCTCACTAAGGTTACTGGTATCTCTAAGTTCTTCAAGCCGTCCTGGCATCCATCTGGTGGGTAAAGTTGCACGAGGCAGTGGAGAAAGGTTCAGTTGCGATTAAGCTAATCTACAGATAGTGTTCCAGACATCTGTGCATATTGTGATCTGCCCTCAGCCCCTCTTGATAGTCGTCGTGTCTTATTCCTGTACACATTCCATGCATGCTCCAGGCACGTCAGCCACTTAACCAGGATCACCCAATGTCTTGGACCAGCTGACGCCACCGACCGTCGCCAATACCCGTTACGCAAGCCAAAAACCACGAGGCTTTCCTGTTTTTAGCCAAACCAGGCATGAATGACGACTTCTAATTGGACAATATCCGAGCCGGCAGTAAGGTCATAAACTCACTAGGGAGCGGTGTCTTGACTGACTGTCGGTTTATCTGATTCATCGTTTTTCTCACCTTGACAGTATTGTTCTGCTACTGTCTCTAAAGCTCTAGGCGCTGCCCCTTTTGCACAGCTACCATGATCGTATTGAAGACGTACTTTTCTCCATCTGTGCCGCAATGGGCAGAGGCTAAATATGACCAGCCTGTTGGTAGCTGGCTAGTGGGGCTGAAACATCTACCGTCACAGTGGTATACATACGGGAAGGTGGAGAAGTGAAATCCTCAAGGGAGGGAAGAAGTGGAACGTATTCTGGCAAATGGGATGGATTTCTCTAATGCCTGTCAGTGGGGGCTGTCTGAGAGCCGCGCTTGATCAAAAATCGTCGAAAAGCCTGGAGCTCAACATATACAGGGTAAGTAATAGCCCGTTCGTGGATGTCAGCAACGCCGTTGCTTAATGACATGTTGGCCGTTTCTCGTAGAATCTCGATTGGTTTCTTTTGATGGAAAGCATAATAGCTGGGAAGCTGTTCTGTATAAGAAATCGTGGCAAGACAAAGTAACATCGTGTGTAGCGTTGGTTTGTGTGGGAAATCAACACAAACTCGGAGAGAACAGTTTAGATGCAAATGAGTCGGGAATAATGCTTAACCTTAAAATCAGCTCGCTTCCTACAACTCACCAGAACAAGAATATGTCTGCATAAGTGATGTATATTTACTGACGCGATCAAAGTTCTCAAGATAGAACGTCAGCTGTGAGCCGAACCTGTGACAAAATGCGATAGGCAATAAGCGCGAGATGCAGAGACGTATTAATTAAGAAGAACACTTATTGGAAGACAAATAGTGAATTACTGCCTCAGCTACAAGCTTGCTCCTCCTTCCGCTAAGCCGCGGCATTCTTTGCACCATCCGGATCATATGCCACGACTTCAATTTCCACTCGCATATCGTCTTCACCGAGTCTCGAAACTCCTACACAGGTCCAGATAGGCTGATGATCCGGCATCCACCTCTTAAAGTTTCTAGACATTACCGCCATAGCTTCGTCATTAATCGGAACATGATAAGAGTTCACGCGAAAGACTTGGGACCACCCTTTTCCACCAGCATGCTTCAGGTTGTGCTCCACGTTCTTAAATGCTTGGTCGATCTGCTCGTTGATCTCTGTTGGAATCCGGCCAACTTTCCCTTCGGGATCCCATCCTCCTGATTATGCTTAGCTCCTGGTCTATAGCGAGGTATTTCAAAGAGGCTTATCGGAGGACGATCGACTTACCCTGTCCAGAGCACTGGATAGTATCTCCAACTCTAACAGCCTGGCTGTATGAAAATCGTTCTCTGTTGCTGGTGCCAACTCCAGGGTAGCTATAATACTTGAGATCGGCCATGGTGGTCTGTTGTTAGTGTATTCAGGTGCAAAGTTTGTATGTGGACAAGTTGGGTAAATAAAGTAAACAACAGAAAAGACTTGAGCTTTCAGCTTTTATACCAGAGGTTTCGAAAAACGGAAGTCAGATTCCGCAACTGTAAACTTTTCGCCGACTCTGTATCCGTCCGATTTCACGCCGTGTCGTCACCCGATCCGATGTGGGTCTTCCGGAATATAGATTCCTCAAAAGTGGGTCTACCCCCACACAAAGCATCGTCATCCGGAGATCCCGACCTTGAATCAACCTTCGTTCTGGCGTGCATCATACGACTGCTTATCTCAAGATGACTGATCTGCCTCCTATTACTCAAGGAGGCAGCTCGACAGCCGCTGCGCCATCTAGCACGCGGCGGAATCCCTTAACCGCTTCCGGCAAGCCGGGAGTACGGAGCAAGTATGCTCCCAAGGCCTGTCAGGAGTGTCGCCAGCGCCGTGCAAAGGTGGGTCGGACCTATCTGCAGGATGTTTATCTAACTAAATCCTAGTGTGACGGTGCAAAGCCAGCATGCTCCCGATGCCTTGGTCGCCAGTTAACGTGTGTCTACACCACCGAAGATGACGGCCGGGGAACCGCCCCCAAGTCATATGTGCGACTCTTGCAGGCTCGCATTGGCCTCCTTGAAAAGGTCCTGTGGTTGCATTCTATCGACGTCGACGCTTCTGCGGCCCAGTTAATGCAGCAGAATACTGTGCCGGCTACAGCCACGTCTTTAGCTGCCGGCGGCTCAACTGCCGCTTTTGACCAGGTCTGTGATACCTTTGAGGGCACTCTTTCTCTTGATGAGTCGCAGAATTTTGATCAGGATGGGCAGGCACGCTACTTTGGCCCGACCAGCGGCCGACTCGATTTTAAGACGTGCAATGGTGGCTTCTTATCTTTTCCTTATTAACGCACTTGATGGCACCGCTAATACTATTCCGCAGAGCCAGATGACTCCCCGAAAAAGGATTTCTCGTCAAATGCAGACCTCTACGCCCAAGCTCTAGGTGATCAAAATGGCATTGATAAAGAACTTGAAACTCACCTCCTGGAGCAATATTTCACCTGGGAACAGCCATGGTTACAAGTTGTTGACGAGGCTCTTTTTCGTGAAAGCAGGGGCAGCAATGGGCGATATTTTACTCCCTTGTTATTGAACTGCATATTGGCTAGTGGTTCCCGCTTCTCTGACCGAATCGAGGTTCGCTCCGACCCAAACGATCCCAATACGGCTGGACGTCTCTTCCTTGAGACGGCCGAAGTTCTTCTTCATTTCGATCTAAAGCGACCGAGTATCACAACTATTCAGTCACTAGCCGTATTAGGCACCGTTTACCATGTTAGTTGATAATATTTGTACAGGCAATAATCCTTTCTGACATTCATAGGCCTTTGGACAGGATGCCGCAGGCTGGCTACACTCAGGCACGGCAAACCGACTCATTTTGGACATGGGGCTTAATCTTGACCCAAGCGCGTTGGTTGCTTCAGGCCGCATGACGATAGAGGAGGCAGAGCTTCGGAGGCAAATCTACTGGTCGTTATACTGTGTTGATAAGCTAGCAGCGAGCTACATAGGACGAGTCTGTAGCATGCTCGTGAGACGTGCCAAAACCCACTCTCTCATCGCCATACTGACTGTCCACAGGACTTCCAGGGAGCCGTCAGTATGCCAAAGATACCAGTTCACTCGCAGCAGTCCGATCGCCGACATGCATTGTATTCTGTGAGACCGGAACTCTTAGTCTCGCTGCATACAAGCTTGATCACATTATGTCAGATCTTGGAAAAGATTCTTCTGAACCTGTAAGTCGCATATCCGATTGTACCATTCTCGCCTAACAGCTCGCAGGTACGCTCCAAAGAAGCTATGTATTGGCGACCAGCGAAGGGATTTCTTTGACTCATGCCTGCTTTGGTTGAAGAGCTGGCTATATGGCCTGCCCACAGAACTCAAGCCCATTCAAAGTGGAGCGCCTAATCAATTCCCTCAAGCGTACACTCTTTGTATGGTCTATCACACAGCTGTTATCCTTCTCGCGCGGCCATACACCCAGAGCCAAGGGATTGCAAACTCAACCCCTGATCCACTGGTACAAAAAGCCACCGGTATTCTTCTTGAGGCTGCACGAAACATTTCGTCTCTGAGTGAACAGTATCGCAAAGCATTTGGTAGCTTTCGAAGAAGCCCGATCACGGCAACTCATGCAAATCTTTCGGCAGCGCTGGCTCTGCTCAATCCTCAAAATCAATGCAGGGCTCGGCTAAATCCGGCCGATAATAGGAACATCGAATCTTGCATCCAAACATTGAAAGAGCTTTCAACCGCTTGGACGCCCCCTGGAAAGTTCCACTACAGCATCTTGAAAATGATACAGGACGCGGGAGACCAGCAAGGGGAGGTCCCCGCTTCTGCTGCTTCGAAAATTCACCATCATGACAATTTGAGTCTCACTTCTGAAGCAAGTCATTTCATACAACCTGGCCATGGGATGCTGTCTGGCCCATCGATCGACGAAATGAATTGGCCATCGTGGATGTCGACCATAGGGGGTCTTGCAATTATGGGAGAGGCTTCAACAACGACAGCGTCAGTGCCATTTCAGCGAGGCAGTGATGCGTCGTGGGAACAGTTTGATCTGAATTGGCTTGGATCTGCATTGCCGGGGGATTTCCCGTCCAGCTGAAATAAAGACTACACGACGGAGAATACTCAATGCTCCATCATGATTTCCGTACAGCTGTTTTGCCTACGGCGCTATCATGCTGGAGTTTAACCTCGCCTGCATTGCATCAACCGTCTTTTCTAGTCGTTGATCAGATGACCTAAAGAATCACATATGTGGCTAATAACCCAGCCATATATAAAGTCTCACATCATCAGCTTACTTTAATACCGTACTTCTACTTTTCATCAGTGACTATGAATGAGTTAACAAAGTAGTTTCTATCTATTATTTCCCTGATGAAAAACTCTTCATTCCCAATGGAATTCAATTTCACATACCAGGACAGGCTATGTGCCTCTTACCATTCCTATCTGGTAGCTTGGGAATTCACTTCCAACGTAGAAGGACAAAGCTTCCGAAGTTTTAAAGAAGCTGTCGACGGCAAGTGCATCATATTCTCAGTGGTATGGCACAGGAGCCGCCAAGGTATTGGACCAGATATCACTTCACCCGAGACGTGGAAACCGTTAAAATATTTCGTCTCGAGGAAAGGACCGAGGGATTATCGGAACACGTTATATGTTGGGTCGACAGGATTCCAATTCTTTCCTGCTGATACTATGCTCCAACCCGGGTCCACATCATACCTATCTACCACTGATATACCAATGCTATCGTAGGGACCCGTATTGACTTCCCAGCTCTGGGTCCCACGATAAACAGAAGTCATGTTTCGACTATAGGATTGCCATGGCTCGAGCAATGCCAGAGCACCTATCACAAATACAAGCGTGATTACAAAACTCGCTCATCTGCCCGGCTTTGGAGTCTTCCTAGATTGATCGATATTGGTACAGAAGAGGATGCGAAATGGAGACTATGTGTAGCATCTCAAGAAATACCTTCATCAATGCCAGTTTCCTATCTAACTCTCAGTTACCGTTGGGCCAGTTGTTATTGACCTTTCCACAGCAAATCTTAAAGCTCTGGAACTATCTCAAGAGCGATTGCATCTCTCCTCCTAAATATATCTACTACAGTAGCAGCAGGGCCCATAATCATGAACCTTGCCAATACCCCACCTACAGGCCTCAAGACAATAGATTTCTTATCTACTGGAGCAACAGCGAACAGAAGGCAGAAGCTCCATAGCAGCATTGCCAACAGACTAATAGTTTCGTCCCACTGCATAAACATCATTGCCCCTTCTGCAATACTATAAATTGGTCTGCGTCCACTCAACCGAGGGATAAGAACCTTAGATATGTGAAACTCCCCACGGTAATGCAGTGGAAAAAGAGATGGAAAGTATCGATTAGTGAATGCGATGATGAGGGTTATGATGTGTGTGAAAGTCGACACTGCGACAGTAAAATCGTAAACCTTCATCATGGCGACACGGGCGTGAGGGTTCCTGTTCTTTTCAGTCGATACGCGGTTCTCGTCGACTTGGTCGTACGCCTTGAGTGTGTAAGATAGAAAAACGTGCGCGATGCTGACGAGGATGGGAAAGAATTGCCAAATTACAATCCATAACTGCTGCGAGTACGTCGATGTTGGCAGACTCATGGAAACAGCTGGCACAATCATGCCAATGGCTATAGACCACGATATGCTTCTTGAGTGGTGTATGTTTGGAAGAAGTGCATCATCGGAACTTAGGCTCATCTTAGGGAGAGATGTAAGTAGGTGGTACGCGCAATATAATGGCACAATAATTGCAGCGTCGATGAACTGCAGGGCCATGCCGATTAAAGCCACTCTTGAATGAACGTCAGCGTAACGCAACGGCGGTAGGCATTACTTAGACCTTACCGTGAAGTCAATCGACCTTGATTCATGGGCCGAACGCTCTCCAGCAAAATGAGAGTCCACATAGCAATTAGCTGTCCGCCGAAGTGGAATGCCTGTAGAGCCGCAGTGGGATCACTTCCATCTATTGGAGGATAAAAGAAGGTTACAAGAATAGCGAGAAACCGGTCTAGCGGAGGGAACGAAGTCCACTGCACAAGTGCGTGGCTTGTGCCCGGAAGACAAGGGTTCGGGGACTCGACTACATTGACGATGTCCTCAAAGAGATGGTTGCCGTAAGACCATTTCCATGTCGTCAAGACTCCGATGGCGGACAAGGTAGGAAGTACCACCACGGCGGAGATATATGTCAGAGACGGCATAGTGTCAAAGCGATGGCAGCATTCGCAGAAGGTCACGTCGTTGATTCAAGCGGCTCAAAGCACCATACCTTGGATCTTGTAGATTTGACCTTCGAAGCATTTGGGACTGTTATTATGTCCGGAGTAGTGCCCCCCACGTCGGGCATTTGCCGACTCACCAAGCTGAACAATACCCGATGCATGTGGAATGCGGCTGAGGTATACATTCCAATAGCTTCGGAGAGTCTCCCAAGTAACGGTGAGCTTTCATAGCAAATCAAGGACCAGGAATGCCAATATTTGATGAGTTCAGCTTTCAGCCCACCATCTGTGACTCATACAGGGGTCGTACCCATTGCCAGGCGCTGTAGGACAAGGGCCAAATCCCGAATATTTTCGGGATTGGAATGTTCGTTATCGGACAATTTCAGCTGTGTTACCATTTGAAACCACAATAGGTAATGGCATGTTTTTCAAGTGGGCAGGTACCGTTCAGGAGTATCTGTAGAAGGTTTCATATGTAAAATCAACCATTTCCTCCCTCGAAATTGTACACTGAACGATACGTCTTCTATCAGAAAGAGCAAAATGAGCGCTGGAAATATCTCCGATGTCGGCACACAGCTACGGATGACTATGGAGAACGAAAAACAGTCTTTGTTCCTGGGGCTCATTCATGATCCCCCAAAGATTATTATCATCTTCTCCCTTGCCATCGTGACGTTTCTCTTTATCTCGACCTTTGGAAGCTTTTGGCGGCTTCGTCACTTTCACGGGCCTCCGGTGGCTGCTTGGACCAAACTATGGCTGTTGAGAACAGTGACTTCCGGAAGAATGCACGAGATCTTTTACACGGCTACCAAGAACTACGGTAATGACCTGCAACTCCCTCTGCCAGCTTGTTATAGTTAACTTGCTTTCCAGGTGCGATCGTTCGAATTGCTCCAAACTCACTTATGACCTCGGACGCCGCCCTTTGGAGACGCATCTGCGCTGTACGCAGCCCGTATACTCGGGCAGATTGGTATAAGGGGATGAGGTTCGAGCCCGATAAAGATGTCATTTTGACGTACAGGGATGAGAAACACATGGAGATGCGGTCGAAATTGGCAACCGGGGTCAGTGTATTCGACACCATCGTACATTGATGCTGACAATAGATCATAGTATGCCGGGAAAGAAAGTGACAATCTTGAGAAGACCATGGATGCGCGCATAACTGAGCTACTAAAACTCATCAAGAACAATTACATCTCCGATGATCATAACTATAAGCCGTTTGACTGGGGCTTGATGTCAAGCAATCTTACCCTGGACGTCGTTACCGAACTTGGCTTCAGTCATTGTATTGGTAATATTGAGAGCAACAGTGACCGGTACGATTACTATGGAAGTATCGCCGACGGACTCCCGATCGTAACAACGTTGACCGTCCTGCCCTGGATAGTGACTACGTTTGAGAATAGTCGAATTCTAAAATGGATCATGCCGAGTACTGAAGACAAGCATGGGTATGGAAGACTACTCGGGTAAGTTGGTCCTTGAATGACAGGTTAAAGTACTGGTTCAGCTGCTATAGAAGATAAGTCCTGACTGTGGCAGTTTTGCGAAGAAGCGAGCCCGTGAGCGGTTCGGACCTGGGAAGGTTGAGAAACGGGACATGCTAGGGGCGTTCATTCGCCATGGCATAACTCAGAAGGAAGCTGAAGCAGAGACGATTGTTCAGATGTAAGTTCATGCCCATGTATTTGACGTTTTCATGGCGATCTATTGATACGATTGAAGGATGGCCGGTACCGATCTTGCAGCAACCGTCCTCCGTGTGGCTATTCTTTACATAATCACGCAGCCTCAAGCTCACAGGCGACTTCTTGACGAGTTTCACGCTTATGGTCTACTATCTGAGCGACCAAACGAAACTATTGTCTCGATCGCGACTGCTTCGAAGATGCCATATTTGCAAGCCTGTATCAAGGAATCTCTGCGAATATGTCCCCCTTTCTGCGGACTTCTTGAGAAAGTCGTGCCTCCGGGTGGAGACGTCCTAGCTGATGGCCGATTATTACCTGAAGGTACACATATCGGGCTCTCGTTCTGGGGCATGATGCGAGATCCTGAGGTTTTTGGTGACGATGCCGATGTGTTCCGTCCTGATCGTTGGCTTCATGCTGGGAAGGAAAGGCTCAGAACCATGGAAAAGAGCCTGGAATGTGTCTTTAGTCCGGGGCGGTATACATGCCTCGGAAAGGACATGGCAATCCTGCAGGTCAACAAAGTGATCGTTGAGGTGAGCTTTCAGACCTTTTTAAAAACGGTTTCCATGATGGAAACTACCATGTTATGTAATGATAGTACTAACCGGTACCCACTGCAGCTACTTTGCCGGTTTGAGCTATCAGTGGTAGATCCATTGAACCCCTGGGAAAGCTTTGCATATGGCATTTTTCTTCAGCGGCATTTCTGGCTGCGGGTCAGTGAACGAGTTCAGAAGGCTCAAGGAACCAGGCACAAATAACCTAACAATAAGGTTTTTATCTTAAGTTACACTTTTTAAGCACTATGACTCCGATGCTTACACGGGAACTTTTTTTTTTTTTTTTTGCTAATTGCCCTAATATTGGGCTTTGGCTATGTGTAATATGCACTGTCTTGGTTCTATCCGAATCTTTCGCTCCTTATTCCACCAATACTAACCACCTACAAGAGACATCAAGCCTTCAACTCCACGACTTCGACGGCTTTTCAACCATCATACACACAGGCACAAATAACATTGTTCGTAGTACTAGACTGATCGCTTTTTATATATATGTCAGTAATCCCAACTCCGCTGTCTGGGTCGTAAAATCTGGGGTGTGAACATTTCATGGATTCTTTTCCCTTCCAACGGATATCAGAACGAGCCATCCTTTGCACAAAAGTAGCATTCAGTTAAATTGCTATCTTGTACTGCGTATTGGAAACGTTGAATCCTGGCTGTTAAGTCTTCAGTCTTTCAATTGGTAGAAAATGAGCATTTTGGGGGATGATTTGGGACATCTAGCTACGTAATCGTGCCAACCCTACAGTGAAGTTTCACATCTGTACTTGGCGCTAGAGCGGTCAGAAATTACCAAATCGGGAGAGGCCCAGTCGATCCCCTCGACCATTACCGGCCAGTGATAAGGCTGGATCCTCTGAAATGTCGTCTTTGTGGCTGGCTGAATATTGATAGGCAGGAGCTCCGTTGGCCAATGTTATAGGCATTCCGTGCCACGGATGGCCCTATGTGTGGAAGAGGAGAGACTTGATTTGCTTTAGTCCGCCCTTTCCTTGATCGCCGGCTGATGGGCTGAAACATTGACGACAGCCGAGACCACATAAGTGGAACAATCTTTCAAATCAAAGTCAAAATTCATCAAAGCGCGGGCTATCAGTGGGGAGTGTCTTGGAGCCGCATACTAGACTGAAGTATGGTCAAGGTTTTCTGCACGATCATTCGTTGGCTTAACCCGAAGCCACGGACTCGCCCGATACATCCAGCAGATTATCTTTCGCGCCTCATTTTGTCTGACTATTTCGGTCGTAGCCTGTATGCAACTGCACGAAGATGAGAGCTGAGCAGTGTGATATGACCTCACTGGAAGATCACATGAATGTATGAACACAGGGGCAGCCAAAGAGAATGCGACACTGAAAGTGAGAGGATATATGTGGTGCTAGAGATTTTCTCAAGTATAAAGTCTTCTCTATACTCTCTTGCTAAATCAGATCATCATCTTTTTATCCCCTCATCTTCCCAACAACCGTCAAAAACTCAACAACTTTCACAATGTCCTCTGACGAAACTTCTCAGCTCTTTTGGCTCCAGTATGGACAGACCATCAAAGACAATGCTGATGTCGACAGCGACAAGATGTTCTTCGTAGCCTCTGAGGCTCAAAAGGGTCCAATTGCTGGCTCTTACATCCCCAAGGCCTACACCAGTGCGGGATTGTACACCGTTGCGAACAGCATTTTGTCCACTGAAAATGTCTTCTACACTCCTGCCCAGCACGGATATGATCGAGCCCTCGACACGTAAGTGCCATCTCATGCCGTTCGAGATTGGTTCACAATGCTAACATGCTCTGTAGCTTCCTGAACTGGGTAGACTTGGTAAGGATATCAAACGATTGCTTCAAGGCTCTCACTAACTCCAGCTAGGGAGGCAAGGGCAACCCCGCCCTCGATGCTGCTCTCTTGAGCGCCATCGCCGATCAGAAGGCTTCTCAGGCAGCACTTGACTCTGAAACTGACAGGGCCGAAGCCAACTGGACCCAAGAATCCGAGTGCGGCATGACTGACAAGCCTTTCGCAGATTGGCTCAATACGGGTAATGCCCCTGGCTGCACTGCGGCCAAGCAGCGGGTCGATGATGTCTCCCAGAAGATCACCCAGATCCAACTTCAGATGGGCGGACCCATGGCTAATGCTGTACACGCCGACAGAAACAACCTCAATCGGGGTCGTAGCATGGATGTGGACTTCGCAGGGTATGTTACGCAGGTCTAGGTTGGGAAATTGCAAATGACTAAGCTTCCTTAGATTCAACATGAGGGCTGCGAGTGGCGCCAACCTCAGCAACAGTGAGCTTCTCAACAAGGAGCGCTCCGGCAAGAGGATCCGCGACCCATTCACCTTTCGCGTTCCACTCTACGGTTCTCCCGAATTTGAGAGCTTTGTCAAGGATGCCGTAGAACAGGCCGCCAGCGGCGACTACAACTCCGCACAGCGTACGGAAGTTGGGATAGACACTGATAAGGACACTTCTGACTACGATTTCGGGCAGCCTGATGGTGCTTCAGTCAGTGTTGGAACCCCTTGGTTCGCGTTAAGAGATTCAGCCCTGGATACTGGTTCCGAGTCTTCGGAAGTCGAGGTTGTCGTCACCTACAATGACATCCGCGCTGTGACCGTCCAGGCTGGACATTGGTACGTCGCGTCACCCTGAACTATAATATTACAATATCACTGACGATAACTCTTCAGGAACGTTGACCTCAGCAAGTACAAGCTCCGCTCTGATGCCCCCGAGGAAGTCAAGACACTTTGTCGAGCCAGCCAAGTCGTTGCCGTCGCCGGTCTCGGCTTTGAGATCACTGTTGGTGAGTCCACCGCCGAGACGCTTGACAGTGAGCTGGAGGAGACTACCAATGCTGGTGATAGCATCAGTGTCTTTGGTATCACTATCAACCTGGGTGATGCTGGGCAAAACACCCACACTTCATCTTGGGATAAGGACTCCAGGACTTTCAAGGTCGTGCCTGATTTCGATAGCAACATTACTACTGTTGTTGGTGTCGTTGCCTAGTCTCTAAAGTAAACCATTCCTGTGGTACAATACGCGGCTGGTCTGCGTCAAGTTAGCCAATTAGATGATCTTGGGAAAGAATGAATAGAACAAAGTGGATCTAAAGTTTTCTGACAGAAAAGCTTGACTGATTAAGTAATTATGTGCCTTTGACTGAATGTTGGTAATCTCACCTTCGCTTGTTAGATCATCGTGTGGAAGGGCCAGATAGTACATACTCTATCAAGAGATCTATAAAGACAATGCGTACGTGGGCACGGGTTTGGTTGCAGGAGGGAGGAAGGGGCCTAGGCCACTGCTCCTTGCACAGCAGGCTTTTGTGCATGTGACTATGTTGGCGATAGTTAGATTTCAGTTGATGCGGGCGACCTCGAATGAGATGAACCTACGCTTTGGTCTACCCTAGAGGGTCAGCCTTAAATCACAAAGACAATGAAGCACTTCAGTCTGACAATTGATTCGTTTGAGGTTTCTACTAATAGTTACATCCATCCCCCCGAAATATATCAAAATGATCTCTTGAAACCATGCGGTGTTATATAACTCGTTTGCTGAGGTTCCGGCACTGACGCCTGCTTCTGAGTTGGCTGAGGGTTTTTGCCAATTGCCTGTGTCCGAGCTCTAACCTCTTCATGTTGACGAGGACTCATTGGCCTCTGCTTCGTAGCCAGCCCAGATACGGCCTTGGGAGCAATCCATCTGAGACGACCGTCGCTGTCGAGCTGAAACTGTGATGATGCGTTTCGTGCTTGGCTCAGGTGACTGTACAGCTCGGTTGTCTGGGCATCCTGACAGGGCTGAGCTGTCGGCTGCATTCGAGAGCTATCAGCATGGCCTGGGGCTGAAGGCGCAATCTGATCGGGAGGCAACGGCGCCATGATGGCTTCGGGTGCACGGGTATTGGTAGGCATTGACTCAGGTGATTGATGTTGATGAAAGCTCGTGTTATCAATCGGGGACGGTTCGTGCAAGAAGGCCGGAGGCCATTGAGGAGTCGGGGCATGATTGGGAGTCGGGGCTTGCGTGTCGCACGAGGGTGGACATTCTGGATGGACGTCTTCATTGGGTAGCTGAGACTCAAAAAGACCATTGAATAGCTGAGTGGGATTGAAGGTAGACAGGATGGGCTGGGCAGGCGCATTGTCATCAATTGCGCTTGTGACTTCCTGGTCATGAACATCCGTCATGACCTCGTCCGAGGGTTCAGTCTTGGGAGCGGGATCGTGAGGCCCGATTGAGGAAATCGGCCACAGATTGTGGCCTTCTGTATCGTCGTCGCTATCATCATCTATGAGGATGATCTCTCGGGCGTCTGAGGGATGTTCGCGCGGGAAGATTTCGGCGGTTGGTGCGTCGGTAATGGGTATTCCTTGATTGTTCTCCAGTTGTGCCATGGTATGAGTATCTGCAATGAGAAAACGCCTGTGATCAGCAGGGCAAGAATAGCGAATAGACACCACAGGAAAATGGTGGTTGCTTTGCTCATTATGACGGTTTGCGGTTGTCGTGGGTGGAAGGGTGTGGAAGGGATTGGAGGGACACAAGGAAGGCATTTTATACTCAGACTTGTGTTAGGGCAGGGTAAAAGGTAAAAGGTAAAAGGTTCTGTGGAAGGGAAGGAAGTGTGATGCTTTGTCAAAAGTATAAACGTGACATGTAAAGCTTATCCGACGCGCTATCTGCCACCACTCACCTGACTCTTGGATGTCGTTGTTTCTAGAGGCAATGAAGCCATCCACAATATCTTTGAACTGGAGAGTAGGAACCTTGGGATCGTAGAGGTCAAACTCGCACGCAGGAATCCATTTAAGCCCACATTGCCCTGGAAACACGGGCGCATCAAAATACATGATGGGGTATTCCCTCTTGCTGTAGTGCGGCCCGCCAGGAAGGTAGTCGGGCGCCCATTCGAATGTGTCATCGGCCTGATTATACCGGTAACAAGTTGGGACCTCGTCAATGAGCACGGTGTCCCGGACAGTGAGCGACAGATCTGGACCAAGCTGGCCACAATTGATCCAAGGAAGAACTAAAATCGCAAAGAACTCTTTAGTCTCGTTCCAAAAGGTAGTGTACACTTCGCCAGGCTTTGGATCAACCGTCGCAAGACTCGGGTTACCCCGTGTAGGGATATTGCGGCCAGCGGAGGGTGAAAGGCTGACCAATGGGCGACCCATCTGAGAATAAGTAGGTCTTTTCGCAACATCGTTATTGTCCTTTGCCTTTTTCTCATTGCAGTTAAGAACGCGGATTCCGAGCGCGCGGATAGCTTGCTCGTAATTGACACCGTCCTGGTTATGCTTCTTACTCCGAAGATGCTTTGCGGCACCACGCATGGGGTGCTTGCGAAAGTGCATCCTGTGCGTCTTACACTGGAGGATATAATAGAATCCCTCATACCAACCAATGTTATGCTTCGGTTCGGCTTTGCCGTTCTGGTAAACCTGATCGTACTCAATGGTCCTGTCTCCTGTGAGGGGAACCTGAGTCACATCTAGCCGAGAACGCTTTGGTTGACGAGCTACGGCTGGGTTGGCCGGTCTCTTTTGGGGACCTGCTGGGGTATTGTGTTCGGGTCTGTCTGCTTCGCTCGGACGGGTGCTCGGCTCTCGTGCAGTTTCGCTGTTGGGCGGGCTCGGCATGGAGTTTTTCGCGTTTGTCGGTTGGTCTGTTATCGGCGTGAAACGGGAGATAGTTGTGTCTTGGGATTGTTCGACGTCGATGGTACCTGGGATACCAGTAGTTGACTGTGTGGGAGCTGTTGACGAAGGCTTGCCACGACCATGATACCAATTATTGAAGATTTCATCCATTAGTTCAAGATCAACTAGGCCGAAAGCCTCACAGAGAAGGGTTTCCTGTTGATCCCAGAGTTTTTGCTGGTACTCGCGCTCCTTGTCTTGCTTAGTATCTTTGAGCTGCGTGATGCGGCTTCCACAGTCCATAATTTCCGGCATCCTGTTGAACTTTTGTGATGAATCAATTATGCTGTCGAATAAGTCTTGATATTCCTTGAGTTTCTCCTGGAAGTCTTCCTCTGCAGACTTCACGGGATGCATTTCGGGTTTCCATCGTGCCAGATACTCCTTGATGGCAGGACCTGGCTGTGAGGGTTGTACTGCATGGCCGTCCATTTTGGGTCGGTGTTTTAGAGCGGTTCAGGCTATTGATCGTTGGGTGAGCCAGTGGAGAAGATAGATCTTCCGCTTGCTATTCAGGACAACTAGACGATATGCATGCAAAACTGCGGTATTGAAGAACAGCGATAGCTTCCCGAAGACAGCTTCCAATATATGACGGGAAAATGAATAGGAAAAGGGAGCAAGTCAATCTCTTTTTCTTTGTCCTGCTCAAATGTGACAGCATGATCTTGTTCACGTCTCAACAAAATATCAACAGACAAGGATCTGATGAACGGACCAGCAATACGTTATCTTAACATCCTGGAACCAACAGTTCTCTCCACTGTGGCTTGTATAAGAACAGGTTAGATCCGTTGCCTCTTTGCTTACTACGTGAAGATGATGGCGAACAACGTTTTTCAGCCGCAAGCAGTGACTGATTGGTCCGGGACATGCCCCTGCTCCCTTCCGGAATATACACACCCCTCCTATCTAGGGCAGAATTTCCAGCCGTAGAACCAACGGATGGATATATGACAAGTCTAAAATAAAAGGGAACTTTCTAATGGGGATAAAAGGTGTGGTGAGGTGCGCTAACAAAGCCAGGAATATTCTAATAACTCCACCCCTTCCGTCGTAATTAAATCCATCACCTGTCTGGTTATCTCTTGTCAGCCCGACCACTGTAGCAAGTGGTGCGTGCCTAAATTTTCGCCCTACGGTTCAGCATCCCATTGGAGAGCTTTTCATTTGACCATCACCACCTGTAGGCCGGAAGGATTGTACGTACATGTCAACCTCCACAATTCCAAAGGCATCTCTACTACAGTAAAAGTTTTTCATTTGTTTATAAGGATAAGATAGAGAATACATGTAGTGCAATACTACAGAAGGCCAGAGGAAATCTAAGACAAATTAATGTAGTAATTGTAGCCTGTAATAATCCTACTGTGTATAGCTGGAAAGCCTCTTATAACTAAAGCCGCAGTAGATCATGGTCAAGTTTGCATTACAATCTACGACGAGAGTAGCAGTCGTTGGATGGAGTTGTTGTTTTATACTAGACTAGAGAGATTTATTAGGGCACTAGTTACAGGCCACAGCCGCTATAAGCCTCCTATAAGGACCTTCTGTGACTGCCCCACTTTACATCTGGACAGCCAGCATTGCATCCTTCTACCGACAATCAGGACACGGGCAATGTATCTTTGGCGAGCCTGGCTGCGGCTGCGAGGCGTGATGGTCTGCTGCAAAAAGTCAGTGAGGCCTCCAAAACAGGATGGAACGTTTATCGCGCACCTTGGTCCGCCCGCTGGGAGCCATCCTGGATCCCAGGTTCCTCCTTCACCTCCAATTCCGGGGTTCTCCATCGGAGCGGATAGTTTTCTGGGTCCTCCATCACCTTTTTAGGTGTACCATCGTCGTCTAAATGGATAATTTCGTATTTTCTGCCATTTAGAGTATGTGTATGTCTGAAAGCAATCGGTAACTGAGTATTGTCAGAGCTGTCGGAACCGGAGTCAGAACCGGAGTTGGAGTCGGAGCTGCTCTCATCGAATCCCAGTTCAAAGTCTGCAAGGAATCACGTTAGTAAAATAAAGATGGTTCTAAACTTGGTATCTTGCCTGGTTGGTGAACAATGTGTTCCTGCGACGCGATGTAGTCATTCACAATATGTTTATGTTCAAGATCCCTGTCTTTGGCATTGAACTTTCGAAAGTGGGTGATAGGAATCCATTGCACGCTCGGCGCGAGACTCCCATCGAAGCACATGATCGGGTAGGACCGTTTCAAGGCGTTTTTTCCACCTGGCATGTAATCCTCAGCCCACCCATACGTATTAGTTGACTTATCGTGCTTGTAGCAAGTAGGAATGTCCTTTTTGAGGTTTGATGTGGTGACACTCAAGCCAAAGCGATTACTCTCTCGCGGAGAGAAAGGGAGAACCAAAAACGCGAAGAGCTTCAGGTCTTCTTGTCCAGACTGCTTCGCTGTCTTACCCAGGTCCCACCATGCCATATAAATTTTGCCCTGCCGAGGGTCGTCTTTGAGGTCTCGATAGGCCTGGGAAGCGCGACGGCGGCGTCGTCGCTGATCTCTCGTCTGCTCAACATGCCTTCTGACAGCCCTATTATTTTTCTCTTTGTCATCTTCAGTACAGTTCAGCACCAGAATTCCGAGCTTGGTAATTGCTAGAGAATAATTTATACTCTCAACCTGGTGTACTGGGACCCTCAAATGATTCACAGCACCCTGGAGCGGGTTTCCGCCGGAGAAATCCAGCCCATGCTCCTTGCATCTCAGGATGTAATAACGTCGGCCGTACTCGATAATCCTGTGTTTAGCTTCGGCGTTCCCATCTTGGTATACTTCGCGAAACTCAATGGTTTCTGTGGTAGGGGGAGCCGCTTCCGAGGGAGCCTGCCGAGACGGCTTCTCAGAACGAGATGCGGGTGATGCTGATGAGTTTGTATGCTTCTTCGATCGAGTTGTCAGGCGGCTCGTTTCGACTTCCGCTCGTTCATTATGGGTGCTTAGCTCGCCCGGGCTCTGCGTGCGGTGGGAGGTCGAGACAGGCTCAACTCTGGGGTCTTGTGACCTGCATGAGTGTTGAGTATCGGGGGAGTTGTTGACAGGGAAAGCGGTCGTCTGATTCCGGTTTTCCATGCCGTTTTGATGCGATGAAAGCTGGGTGCTCGCACGCTGACGACATTTATCTAAAACTGCCTTGATAGCTGCAGGATTGCCAAATATATCGAACAGAGTTTTATAAAATTGCACCCGCTGATCCCATTGACTTTGTTGATAATCACGCTCCTTGGCTATCCTGTTAGCCTCGTCTGGGTGAGCAAGCGCTTTAAAGCGCTGCATGCACTTAAGGGCTTCATCGAGACTCTCTTGAGTACCCTGTGACGTGAATCGCTCGTATGCGGCATCGACCTCGAATTTGGCTTGTTTGTAGTCGTCTTGAAGGATCTCGTTGGGGGACTTATCCAGGGCAGTGCATGTTGACCATGTTTCGATCCACTGCTGTAGAGGGACGACTCTTTGGGACGATTGGGCTATGAAAGCCTCGTCCATATTGGCTGCTTGGATGTAGTTCCCGGGGTTCGGGCTAGACAGTAAAACTGGGAGAAATTGTTCTGAATTATTAGGCGAAAAGATCGCGCTCTCAATGCCCTCACTATATAGTCGCATATACGCGTCTCGCCATAAGCAAGAGTTAGAATGAATGGGCCCTCGACATGGAAGAGTGGGTCAAATTCACCAGCTGAGATATAAGCATAGGACGGGAGATTTCCGGGGAAACACATCTACTCTTCTCAGCTTCACAGCCTGACTTCACTTTTTCAGACCAGGGTTTGTCCTGTTGGTCGTCCAACAAGCCAACCTGCCAAGGATGACCCAGCATTTGATCCTTGTAATATTACTTCTGCGACGGTGACAAACAAGGTATTGGCCTAGACTTGTTTCCTCGTTGATGTAGTTGCCTCTTCGCTCCTCTGATTCCTCTCTCGGTGAATAACCTGAACCTTCCGATTGGATCGCGGTGCTGCCCAAGTTCGTCTCATCCCATCAGCCCCGGGGTTAAAATTGATAGGTCACGCATTTTACTAACCAAAGCGCTCACAGCTCAGATTAGAGCCATTTGTTGATTGGATAGGACGGATCGATTCGTCCGTGACCGGCTGCCTCTGATTTACATACTTACGTCCCTCTCTAGCGGTCTGAAAATTACAACTGCCTACCTCCTTGTCGGAGCTAGTCCCCATGAGAATACCGGTTTTGGAACATCACCCTATTTGCTGTTCAATCTGTAACAGCTCCACAGAAATTATGTAACTGTAGTCTTCAGACCATTAAAGAGATACCTGGGAATTTGAGGGCGTACAACACACCAAAGATGATGAGGATTCACGCGACAGAGTGAAATTAAACCGTGACCTTCCATACATTTCCCCCGAGACCCCTGTTAGAGCTCACTCGCTGTCGCTGTTATCTAGACTCTCCATGGCGGGAGGGGCTCTGCGCGCCAGTGGCCACAGCTGGTGCCTTTCTGAAGGCCGAGTTAAGGATTCGACCTTGACATCCCGGTGTGGCTCGATTTCTGGGGTGTTAGTTGCGATTCCGGTTCGGTCGGCTCCAATAGGATCAACGGTCTCGGATGGTCCTTCAGCGTGCGTCTGTGTATGTCCCCTCAACGTCGGCCCATCGCCGACGCCGTCATTATTGTTATCGCCATTGCGACTGTCATCGTAAAGATCTTCGGATTCATGCTGAATCTCGTTTCCAAGGCCTGTAATAGGTTCAATTAGTTAACCGCCGCACTCCCAAGTACAATAGCTTACCAGTGTTGCTTCTCGAATCAAGATAGTCTTTAACATCTTGCCCATGATCCAGGTGCTCATCATGAAGATCAAGTACTCGGAAGTTATAGATAGGAACCCAGTCAACTAGGTACTGGTTATTCCCGTTGAAGCACATAACTGGGTATATCCTGTGCTTTACGTGTTTTTGACCATCTTTGTAGCCCTCAGCCCAGCTTCCGTCGCTCTCGTAACAAGCGGGAATATCGTAGCCGAGATCTGAGTTCTCAACACATATACCCACGCCATAGGCCGGCTCCGACTCAGAAAACGGGATGACTAATAGTGCGTGGAGCACAATGACTCCGGAGCAGTTCCACCAAGCCATATACGACTCGCCAGTCCGCGGATCTTCTTTAAGATTGTAGGTAGAAGCCTTGCGACGCTCCTTCTTGTGCTCCTGCTCTTCCAGAAAACGGTCTACAGTCCTGTTGTTCAACACACTCTGCGCCTCAGTGCAGCCAATTACTTGATACCCAAAGTATTTAAAGGCGTTCTCGTGGGTCAACCTCAATTTACCATGGAATTTGAGATGAAGCGTGGCAGATTGAAGAGGGTCTTTGGCGTCGAAGAGCCTATCATCCTTCTTGCATTTGAAGATGTAGTAACGTCCATCGCGCTCCATGATTCTGCATCTGCGATCGACTTTGGCGTCTCCATACACCTCGTTAAAATGAATTGTGTTTTTTGTAAGAGATCGCGTTGCAATAGCCTGTCGCTGTTGCTTGGTACGGCGCGATGCAGTTGTATCGGCCCCCCGTCTCTTGTTTGATCCAGATCTTTTGCCAGTCTGTTGGACTGTACGTTGTTGATCGATGGCGGTCGAGTGGTCGCTTGATAGACCTGGATCGGTTCGGCCATTCTGTTCACCACCATCTTGTTGATCCACGGTGGTCGAGCGGCTATGACTTCGCTCGGCGGTAGATCTAGGCTCGATCGTGACTCGAATATCTGGGACTTGAAAAGAGTCTTCCGGAGGCTCGGTACTCTGCTGTCCTGCTCGGACAGTATTTTCGAATTCATTCGGGCTTTCGGTGACAGAATTCATTGCTTGGTCGTTATCGAGGCCTGTGTTGATACCCGTTGTGGTGGTACTAGGGGTGGCCAGAGTATCATCTTCATCCGGTCGCTCAGATCGCTGCTGAACTGATGGAGTGGATCCGCCATATCGTTTTGAGAGAAGGCGATGTAGTTGCTCCTGGAGTAGCTCTACCTTTACCTTGTCCTGTTTTTCGATATCTCCCAAATGACCCTCACATCGAACCAGTTCACTCACCAGGGCCCTCTTTCTCGCTGGGTCAAGTTCATGGCTGAATCGCTCCGCTGCAGCGTTATATTCTGCTTGCGCTCGCGCGCGCCCTTCCGATGGTTGTGCGGGATTGATTAACGGTTGCAATTCTTGAATGATTCGGTGAACGGCGGCTTGGTCCTCCATACTCGCGTGGTGAAATTCTTGACTAGCCAGTAAAACAAAGGGTATTGTGGATCAATAAACCTTAAAGAAGCGACCCCACTACGTCGATACAAGGCGGTTTGTTCATGATATGAAGGAGGAAAAGGAGGGGGAAATGAAGGACGCGCCCAGACGAAGGTAAAACGCGTCGTAATAGAGAAATCGAACGAGTTCTGCAAGATCCGCGCTGCCTTTTATGCAACCAAGATCTTTTCGACCAGGGCCTTTCCTGTTGGTTGTACAACGAATCAAATAGCCAATGATGAGCCGAGTGGTCTGACAGCCTGATCCGAAATCGAGCCGCGTTCCCCGGGAGGATTTCAAGACCCTTGTTGTTCTAACCTACAGTAATTGAGGGGAATGGCAGACCTTTAATAACGTAAACAGGGGTGTGATCAGGATTGTCCCTGCTTGATTTGTCCCGGCCCCACCTTCCTGCGACAGCCGACAACTGACCCATCATTCAGCTAATGCTTGGTAGTTTGTGGCTAAGCGAGTACGAATATGGTGACAACGTTGAAGGTGCGGCTTCGTTGAATGGAGTAACGTAAGGATTGATCAATGACATATCGTAGAGATGGAGCTCTGTCTATGTCTAATCATCCTGACCGAGTTCCGAGTTTAATAGGGTTTTCATGACATCCTTTTCACGGGTCGCAAAATCTCGAGTCTCGATAAATTATTGAAACAAAAAAGATGGCGTTTCATTCCGGTTGCCACGTTCATTAGTCGAATCTAAAATTCCATGATGACAGTAACAATTGCAAATAGTAGCTGGATGATAACTGTCATCTATTTTGTCATATGTATAGTCCAATCCCGAAGTTACAGGTCAGGGTATAAAATAAAATGCTTATTATTTATGCTAGCTATAGGGTAGCGTCGAGCATAATCTGCATAAATCCAAAAGCGGGGAATTGTGTAACAGTAAGCATTTATAAGCAAGCTTCCAGCTACAAAAGACCAAGTAATCGTTAATTTGGCAAGACTTACATGTTAAATCGCCGTCAGAAAGAATAAACCATGTTATACAAAACGAGTCATCGTGGTCAGCAGTACTAGCCCGAAGCCTACTTATCGTCTCTGCCCCGACTTCTCAATTGCGCCCCCGCCCAATGGCCCTCTAACCCTTGGCTCCGTTCTTGAAAGCTTGAATGTCCAAGGCGTGGCTCATCCACTCAATCTCAATGCCGCCATCGGAATTCCAGAGGAAGACATTTTCACACGTGATGGGCCCGATTCAAAGACCGGCTTTACGCGCACTCTCAAGGAATTGAGATCAGTCGAAACAAGCACTTGGGCCAAGATCTTCAGTCTTCAAGGACTTGGAGGCATCTTTAGCTTCCTGAGCAAGCGCAGGGATGATGAAAGTCTCACGGTCGAGGAAATCTAGACTCGATACTCCAGTACGAGCCAAGAATACATGACCAGAAGCCTGGAGCTTTCGAATGTGGCCGGCTTCGTTACTGTTACGAGGAAGAGGCTTCCTGTGTATCTCGTCACTGGACTAAAAGTCGCGATCGGAGCAAAGCTATCTCAGGTTGAGAGTAAGACGAATGACGTTAAAGCCGTGATGGGAGCTTCTGATCCCTAAGGCATAGCGTCAGCTGGTGGCAGTGGTGGTTACGCGAGCGAGAATACTTCTAATATGGGCTTCGATGGCTCTACGCCATTTCTAGTGGGTATTCGTGTTCCTAGGATCTGGTCGGAGAAGGGTGTAAGGAAAACATCAGACAAGGTTGCCGAACTTTGGCTGATGGAAATGCTCAAGCCAAGGTTGGCCCTGTTTCCGGTGCAAGATTCGTTGAAGAGTTCCTAGTGGATGACATCGAAGAAGCTCCTTCTGGAAAAGTCTTTGTAAATGAGACTGACGATCTGGGAATCGAAGCATCCAACTGGGTTTTGCCCTGAGGCAAGCGATGGACTCTTTCATTGGGTCTTACAGCATTTCTGAGGCAGAGCGTTTGGAAAGAATCTATAGTGTTGGTTAGTATCTAAAGATGTCCCTGATTTGAATTGTGCTCCTAATAAGTTTGAGCTTGTTGTCATCAAGGTGCCAATCCTTTGTCCATAGCGTGACCCATGGCGCGACAAACCGGTAACCCACAGGATAGCTGGGACCTCAAATCAGGGATGGCGCCTACAAGGCTGCGAAAATGACCCATCGATGCCTAACCAATTTACCAATCTGAGACATTCCAGATCTGGACAGAGAGCTTATTCTCAAAATAGCAGAATGGATTTCATCTGAAGGTGTGGCCTGCTGCATTAAACGCAGGTCGGCCGCCCTTCGAAGCTCTTTCCTGGCTGGAAAGTAGCCGCTGTTTCGATGCCAATTCTCATGCTTATCGCCTGAAACTCTTCCAACACCTCCGTCGCGCTCATCCCTCAAGCTTGACAGGCTTCTTGCTATCCGAGGAAACCTTGCAATGCCCATGTCTATTCCACCGTCGGGACACATAGACAATTCGCCATGGAACGCACAATCGAAGAGACACTACCAAGCCAGCATCGACTGTGAGAGAATACTGACCGAAGTTCAGAATGAAGCAAGCCTTTCCGACTGGTTAATTAAGCCGGATGAGACAAGTATGTTACAAGCCGGTAACAAAGGACCCGTCATCGTTTTGACCGCGAGTTGCATTCGGTGCAACGCCTTCATCGTCCATCGAGGTACAATTGAGGTAGTAAGCCTACCTGATCTCGACTACAACGAAATTGCGAACAACTCGGATAGTGAAGGCCCTACGACAACAGGCTCACTATGGATCTGGGAAACGATTGCAACACCGGTTCCGATGCATCTTGGTCTATCACCTGCGTCATCAGGAAACTATCCTTGTCTATGGTTAATCCCTACTGGTGACCTGGTAGATCTTCCAATTCATGCAGCAGGAGATTACAGACACCGAACATCAAAATACGTTTCATAGTTGGATTATGCTGTCTGCTCTTATAGTCTATCTATCAAGCCGTTGATCTTAGCTCGCAGAAGACCCGCAACAATTCCAAACAACGCAACCGCACTTCTCATCAATGACGAAGGCAATCATTATAACGGGAGTCTCAAATTCGTTGCCAAAGAAACCTCAACCTTACACGATATTTACCGATCTCGAGGGCTGGATGTGGCCTGGGCAACCCATAAAGAGGGTGCTCTCCAAGCTTTGGCGAACTGCACATTATTTTACTTCGCAGCCATATTCTGCGCCTGTTGGAGCAATGATTTGGATAGCAGCATTTCCCTTGAAGATGGCAAACTCACAATAGCGGAAATTCTGGACTCAATCTCACGGTCTTCCCCTCCATTTCTTGCTTATCTTTCCGGTTGTAGCACGGCAACAACGATTGGAAAGAAATCTGCCGGCGAACAGGGTAATGCAGCTGGTGCTCTCTACTTAGGCGGTTTCCGCTATGCCATAGGAACACTGGGAACGGTCTCTGACCCGTTCTGCTATGGGATTTCGACTTTGTTCTATAGAGCATGGTCGGATAAAGCACTGTCCGATGATACCGTTGCACTATGTCTTCATGATGCAGTCCGAACATGTCGGGATCGATGGAAGGCAGAGGGCCCCAGTAAGGAGCGAGATCGTGATCACCGCAACATTGTTTTGCGATCGGAAATCGCAGAACTGGAATGGGCTGCATTTGTTCATTTTGGAACATAAATCTTTAGATAGAGTATTGTATTAATGTAAGCTCTTTTATTCGTAGTAACTAGTCATATGTAAAAGTAGATAACTCTATCTGTTTTACCGCTCGGTACTGCTCGTACAACAAATCGAATTCTGTTTAGCTACTCTATTGTCTCTTGTCTCTTAGTCAGCGGTCTATGAGTATGAAACATGGACGAATCTCCCGTGGCTTAGTTAGCTACGGTGTCCTGCAGATACTAAGTAGGGAGTGACCAGCTAAAATAGCGGCTACAGCGGATATAGTCTTTGCCGGTGGTAGCTTTAGATGGTTTAATATTAATAAGTCTGGAGATCTTTGCGATGCGTGTTACAAGATTCAACACTTTGGGTCACACAGCTACTAGCTGAATCGTTGCGATAAAATACCATAGCTATCGGTTCCAAATGACTGGAAATCCACTGGCGGAGAACCAAGGCCTTGAGAGTTTAGAATGAACATGGAATTACTATAACAACCTGATGCGAAACAGAGATAGCGTCTTTCTGTGCTTACGTGAGATTGTGACGGTATATGTAGTAACTTCAGTCAACCCAGCGCTCTACAACTGAGGTAACCTTTATCCTAATTGAATAGCAAACACGCCAGGGCCTCACGTCTTCAATCACCGTCCGATTATGTATACCCAACGCAAATCATGGATAATCCCTCCATCCTGGCACAAATGATCATGGCATGGACAATTCGCTTTGACGAAGTCTAGACCCAAACAAGCTCCACAACTCCCTCACAGAACTGTTCAGATCGGCGACTGGAAGAAGTTGGGAGGGCGACTCAAATTTGGCAACAACACGAACAGACACCTTGAGATACACTCAACGACCCCAACTGTTGCGTTCTGGCATAAGAAATGCGCTTTCACCATCGAGGAGCACGAACTGGCCACGTCTTTCTCGAAGGCCATGGAAGAGCGATCTGTTCATCCAATTTCGCCCAAGTTCTGGGATTTGATCTTATCACCTAACAAGCCTAAATCTCTCACGAATTTCACTGCTCGGGATGTACCCATGCTTTCTCTACACATCGTTTCCTTCGAAGACGCGACAACCGTTAGTATTTCGTGGCTTCACGTGCTCTTTGACGCGAAGGGCTTTCATTACCTTATTGAAGCTTGGTCAAATGTTCTATCAAGCCACAAGGAGGATGTCCCAGATATCGTCTGTGCAAAAGAGGACGTTCTCTACGAGATCACCGTGAAATTCCAATACAGTTCACAAATCTCGGATATTGAGTCGACAATGCTTCCAGGATTGGTATCTATACTTCCTGTTGTTCGATTTCTTTTGACTCTCCTTATACATCCGACTTTTTAAAATCGTCTTATATATCTCCCAAAGAAGACTGTTGACAAGCTAGACCAACAAGCCTCGAGAGATATCAAAGATGCGAATGCTGAGAATGGCAAAACATTGCCGCCCTCCCTCTACCGCGGCGTCGGATTGGTGACTTGGGGTTTTTGCTTTGTATTCTGTATGAGCAAGGAAATATGGTAATTCTTTTTGTTGTTAATTAGTTGAAGTGGATGTGTTCAATCTTAGATTACCCTATAATTATGATAAGCTGGAAAGTGTCTGTGGTATTTTCAGTCAATCGCGTTTACTCTTGGTTCCTAAACCGGCCTTGTATGTTTCTAATTTATTATAAACAAAAAGATATCATTTATGCAACTAGCCCTCCAATTAACAGACTGTTCCCCTTAGCTTTGTATGTCTTTCATCTAACCGCCAATCACTATGCTTGCTTTGTCTTCTTTTTCACACCGAGACTTCGGATGGTCGCGAAGATACTCACCCGACGGATGACTCAGCGGCACTTGTTAAACTGCCGATGGAGCTTGGAGTTGAAAACGAAAACATTAGCTTTGTCGATAAAGTGGGTTAGCCACGATCTGAATTACGGAGTACGAAGCTAGAAAGCCAGGGGTCGGGCACAAGTGGATACTCTTCACTTTCTCCATATACAGACCATCGCCCCCTTCATCCGTGCCCTACATCGATGGGATTATGTCAATACCGATTCTAGTATAAAGGTCAACATGTAAAGTTCAGATTCCTTTTCCTTCATCATCAACTTCCTTCTATTTTCTCATCTAACACTCTCTTGCTTTGTCCAACACCATGTTACTAAACGTTGTATTCGTTAATGTCTGGATGCTAGTGGCCTTGCCGGTTATTTACTGGCTCGGCTGGATCATCTACACACTCACCTTCCACCCTCTGAAGAAGATTCCGGGACCCTTTCTAGCAACCGTCTCACGTCTGTGGTATATGCGCAAGATCTGGACGGAAGATGTTGAGAAGGATGAAAGAGCTCTTCACGCCAAGTACGGTCCACTGATCCGCATTGCACCAAATGAAGTATCATGCTCCGAGTAAGTCGTGAAGAAACCCCAACCATAACAAGCCAAAACTGATACACATAGCAGCCCCGAGGCCTTCGCGAATATCTACCGCTTCTCCAAAGCATTGGACAAAGCACAGTTCTATGAACCCTACAACACAACCGGCTTCAGTCCTCATGGTGATGTCTTCTCATGTAAGAGCGACAAAAAGCACGGTCAAAGGCGGCGAATTACCAGTAATATCTATTCCATGACGAATGTGGCCAAGTCAGAGGAGTACATAGATTCTTGTAGTGATCTCCTGACGGAGAGATTGGGCCGGTTCGCAGATTCCGGCAAGCCTTGTGATATTGGAGAGTGGCTTCACTGGTAAGAACATCAAACACTTTTTCTTTATCCAGAGAAAACACATCTCACACTTTACTAGGTACACGTTCGACATCATCGGCGAGCTATTCTACGGCCGCGCATTCGGATTCATCGACGAAGGCAAGGATCAGAATGATTGGATTAAATCTCTGGACAAAATGATCCCATTTGTTTGCTTAATGGGTGTTGCCCCGCCGGTTTTGCGACCCTTGATCGGCATGGGATGTATGCTATCGTCTGCGGGTAAAGAAATCGCAAAGGGAGTGTACGTTGCTACAAGCAAGGATTCCAAGATTCAAGACCACGGCTAACAAAATGAGAATAGCAAAAACATCGGAGAGTCGTCCGCAAGGCTTATGGAGGAGGCCTATGCCTCCCGTCTCGAGGCTCCCCGGACCGACATGGCCCAGCAAGTCTTCGACATCTATGAGAAGAATGGCGAAAAAATGGACTACCGCTGGGGTGATGTTGAACAAGAGTCATATGGCGCGCTCTTTGCAGGCAGTGATACTACGGCCATTGCTTTCCGCTCATTGTTCTACCATCTCATGCACAGTCCCGAAGTCTACCGTCGACTCGAGGCCGAGATTGATCAAGCAGTTGAGGAAGGCCGTCTAAGTATGCCTGCTACCTACAAACAGGCTAGCCAGTTGCCGTATCTCTGTGCTTGCATCAAGGAAGCTCTTCGTATCTGGCCCGGTGCACAGCTTTGTAAGTGATGATGCAACGTCCTTAAACCTTTGGAACCGGTCTGACTCTTGTGTGAAACAGCTCTGCCTCGAACAGTCCCACCTGAGGGTATGACCCTTTGCGGCCAATTTATCCCTGGAGGCTATGTCGTTGGCATCAACGCAGCCGTGATGCATTGCGACAAGAACGTGTTTGGCGCGGATGCTGAGACCTTCAACCCTGATCGATGGATGGACCCAGGCCGCGCTAACTACATGGACAAATACATGATGGCTTTCGGTGGTGGCACTCGTACCTGCCTAGGCAAAAATATTGCCTTGATCGAGCTGCACAAGCTAACTCCCCAGCTTATTCGACACTATAGGTTTGAATTTTATGACCAGAGCAAGACCCAGTGGCATACTAGGAACACCTTTTTTGCTCGACAAGAGGGCATCGTCGCCCGTGTCAAGCACCGAAAGCACTAGCTGGCGTCTATGGAGGAATTGTTTGGGAATTGGGTTAGTGATAGATTGGGATAGGCTCCGAGGGTTCGTTATGGAAAGAAACAGTTGTATATAGAGAGAGATTAAATTTATAAACTACTTAGGCGGAATAAACATGTTCTAACGGATTGAAAAGAGATACTCGTTGTTTTTCTCTGCATTGCCACACTGCTCATAGCGCTCATTAAATTTGGACGGAATTCTGTGTGCGCGTAGCTCTGTCGATATCGTTCCAGTTGACACATTGCCGGCACCGAGTGCTGTTCTCTCCCACTACCGTAAAGCTCCCTGGGCTCATCGGTGTAATAGCCTGTTCTTGTAACTTTGGTGCACAGGAAGACGACTGCCAACAATTACTGCGAAATAATAGGTGCCGTAAATTGTTCTTGCAGTATGCTGAAATGCTACATCTACCATCCCAGCCCAACAGGGCCATCTCTGTCCAAAACAGGATCCTTGCTTCTTCTACCGCGATGATTCCCAACGTACTTCAACAACCTCTAGGCATCCAAGCTCTTACATGTCGCCAAGACCTCCTTGACCAACTCCAAGAACCCAAGCTACTAGCGATGCTAGAATTCTCTCGTAAGCGCGGCACAGCGCAAACCCCGATATCTGCCAAGTCGAATAGCATCCTCCTGACGACAAACAACAGACTGAAGGCGGATATGTTTGCGGCGGCCAGATTTGGCTCCGCGGCAGAGAAATCTCCGGGTCCTGTTTATCATCATGCAGATCTGATTAATGGGAATGCTGGTGGAATATTGAGAAACTTCATCAATGTGCAGGCAAAGAATTTAGATGGGAATTATTGGATCTCTGGGTGCTTCACGCCTAAGGAGTGGGAGAGGATTGAGAAGGAGAATGTTCAACTGGCTTAGAAGTCGGTTCGGTAATGTAAATGAGGTGGAGATGTGAAAATGGAGTCGGGTTTACTGTTACCGAAGTGCACCTTTAGAAGTGGCTTACTTGGGGAGAGCAACGATTGGTCTGTTGGGTGCCTTGATTCTGTACGGTTTTCTGCTTTAAGGCAATGTGGATTCGCTAAAAGGATGTCCCCGGCAGATGCTACTCCAACATCAGGTCATTCGTGCAGGGATATTAGCCGGTTATCTTAACTATCAACGGCATGCAGAAAGCCGATATTCTCTGCATGATGAATCCGTCCGAGGCTCATTATCAATAATGACGTCCATCAAACGTTCCTGGAGGCTGCAGCCATCTCCAACCTTACCCAGTAACCATAACCCCCCATCCATTGATCATCCCCCGGATAAACTCAATTGATCATCATTCGAGTCATAGACCCTGTCCATTTTACCCCAGAATCACCACTACCCCATACGCGGGGTAAGCGATGTCCCGTTGCGGAGATAGATCGACACCGGTCTTTCTCGCTTTGGTCCGAATATGCTTCTCTTGTTGCAATTATTGCAGATCGCTTAAGCATCAACGAATTGCAATCGTTCGATTGTTTGGAGTTCGGGGCATTGACATGCCGAGGCTAATGCCGTGATTGCCGTTTCTTGAATCATGTTGCTGAGGGGAAGAGGTTGCTGGGCTTTATATAGAGTTTCCGAGGCAGCTGAATCCTTGGTCTCTTGTCCTGCGTCATCATTTCATCTACCAAATTTTCTTCAACTTCAACAGAAGTAGTTTTCAAGATGGATAACGCAAAGCCAACCGTCCAGATGGACGAAGGAGACCACCCTCCAGCCAACCAAGCATACAACTTCCCCTCGCAAACTGAAGAATGGCAGAAAAACTTCGAAAAGAAACTCCTCCGCAAAGTAGACCTGCGTCTCATGCCCACTCTCGTCGTCATGTATCTCCTCAATTTCCTCGACCGATCGAACCTCGCGCAAGCAAGACAAGGCTCCCTCGAAGAAGATCTGGGTATGTCAGGCACAGACTTCAATCTGGCGACATCAATCTTCTTCGTCGGATACCTCCTCATGCAATTGCCTTCGAATCTTATTCTTACAAAAGTCCGACCGTCGATTTATTTGAGTGCGAGTTGTTGTCTTTGGGGCGTTGTTTCGACTTGCAATGCTGGCGCGCAGAAGTTTACGCATTTAATCGTCATTCGGTTCTTTTTGGGTTTTGTGGAGGCACCTTTCTTTCCCGGAGCGGTGTTTCTGATGAGTTCATGGTATACCCGTGCCGAATTGACGAGAAGAATCGCGTGGCTGTATTCTGGAAATGCGCTTGCGAACATGTTTGGTGGTGTGCTTGGTGCTGCCATTCTGGGTGATCTTGATGGTGCGCATGGAAAGGCTGGTTGGAGATGGCTCTTCATCATCGTAAGTCTTTGCTCCAATAATCAGCAGTAGGATTACTAACAATATGCTTACAGGAAGGTGTTGCTGCGATCGGCTTCTCCCTCATTGCCATGTTCATCCTTCCCAACTACCCGCACACCACGAAATGGCTCACCGAAGAAGAACGCGCCTTCGCAGCATGGCGTCTAACAAAAGACATCAATGAAGAGGACGCCTACGGAGAAAAGTCCATGTGGGAAGGTGTCAAGATGGCCGTTCGCGATTACCGTCTTTATCTCTTCGTTCTTCTTCAGCATGTCAGTTTGGTGTCGCAGACGTTTCAGTATTTCTTTCCTACGATTGTTGGAACGCTGGGTTATGGAAAGATTGAGACGCTTTGGCTTACGGCTCCTGCTTGGGTAAGTGATCTATGATAATTATGTGTGGGTGGTTGCTAATTTTGGGAATAGTTCGCGACGTTCTTGTTGTCTGTTTGTGTGACGTTGAGTTCGGCCAAGACGAATGACCGATCACTTCACATTATTTGCCTTATGCTATTGGCCGCTGTGGGGAATGCGATCGCGGCTGGAACAACAGTTGTCGGGGCTCGATTCTTTGCCATGTTCCTGATGCCAATGGGTGCCGTGTCCTCTTGTAAGTCCTCAATCACCACTTGGAAACTTCATCTTACCAACCAAATCTACAGACCAGATCATTGTCTCATGGGTCGCAAACTCCTTCCCCCGTCCCCTCGTCAAGCGCTCCGCCTGCATCGCTATCTGCAACATGATCGGCAACACAGCCAGTATCTACGGCTCATATATGTATCCCAGCAGCGACGGTCCACAATACAAACCAGGTGGTAGCGCCAATGCTGCTATTTGTGTTCTTGTCGCGCTCTTGGCTCTTATGCTTCGTTATGTGCACAAGTGGGAGAACAAGAAGTTGGACAAATTGGAGAACGAGGCTAATGCTGCTGGAAACGAGAATGGAAAGGGCGATTTGGCTGTGCAGGAGACGAGACAGCCTGGATTCAGGTACATCTACTAGGAGGGATTGCGTGCTTGTTTATTAGTGGTGGAAGCAAGACGGGAGACGGGTCGCCAATCGTGGTGAAATTTGATCTCCTGCCCAATAAACTATGAACTTTTGAAATGCCAAGTCCCGAGCCGAGTATTGCGTCTTTAAGCTTCAAGATAAGATTATCGGAGCTATCTCCCAAGATGGACTTTGAGCGCAAGACTAGCCAATAAGCTTAAGTCGACGTACCTGCCTAACTGGGTCTGGTGTCCTGCGATGCCGAGATCTTGTAATCCACTGCCGCTCCCTCCAATAAAGATCCATCTCTTCCGAAAGGACTTTTGTGAGACATCTCTTTTGAGGCCACAATGGCCAAGTCTTCTTATTCACCTGCAGCGCTTGCTCTATCAAGGTTATAGTATTCGTCCATATAGCGCCCATTACAGACATCACCTGCTGGTCTTGGGTTGCAACCATCGGGACCTTTTTTCCATCACGAAAGAGTCTTGATAAGAAAGCGCTAAGCGAACAGACCCTTCCTGTTATCACCTTCCAGATCTGGTCTATATCCAGCGTTTGCAAAATGTCGTCACCGGTGCCAAGAATAGATAATGGTCAAAATGCTACCCTGTTTTGTCGCTGATTGGCTGTGAAAGTGAATCCTACAGAATAGACCTTTTGCGCGATGGACCCAATTAGTAAGGTCACACCGGTCAACAAAGTGAACCCAGTCTAGATCTCGTTGTTGGAAATATCTAGGATGTAGACACTGGTTCACCGGCCGAAGATAAAAAGCAGGACAAAACCCTACAACATTCATCTTGCTCTTCTTCACCCCATCCTCTCATTTTGTTCAACACCTTCTGCTAGTTCCTCAAGATGGTCAAGTCAACTCTCCTCCTCGGCGCCATCGCCGCCCTCGGCTCCTACGTCCAGGCTAAGGAGATCAAGGTCGACGAGAAGAAGGCTGCTCGGCTCTACGACACGGGTGTTATACACAACAAGCTCAAGGCCAGCAAAGAGGTTTGTTTTTCCTCATACGATCTGTCTTACTCATTCGCTAATACTCTCAGGCTGTTTGGGAGAAGCAAGAAGCCGCTGGTGCTTTCGCCAGTGAGCAGTACCCCACGCTTGGCTACACCAAGTGTGTCCAGGGCGTCGCAGAGGCCATCAAGGGTGATCCACTGAACACCTTCAAGTGCCACAATGTAAGCCATCCCAAACTACCAAATATCGCAATCACTAAGAAATTCCAGGCCGACCTTTATTCTTTCCTTAGTCACGCCGATCTCGGTAGCACTGGTGGCCGAGGTTCATCCTCTTGGGGTTGGACATCCGACGACGGTCGCGAATTCGTAGCCATCGGCCAATACGACGGAACCGCCTTCGCAGAGATCACTAAGAAAGGTCAACTCGTCTACCTCGGCCGTCTTCCCCAATATTCCTCCCCCTCTCAATGGCGCGAGATCCGTAGCTACAAGAACTACGTCATCATCGGATCCGAGGCTGTTGGCCACGGTATTCAGATCTTTGATTTCAAGAAGCTTCTGAAGATTGATCCCAAGAAGCCCGTTGTCTTTGATGCCAAGAAGGATCTTACCAGTCACTTCAACGCTTTGCTGCCTGTTGGTCGTGCTCATAATGTTGTGGTTAACGAGGAGCTCAAGTACGCCGTTGCTGTCGGTGCTATGCCACGAACAGACCCTATCTGTGCTTCTGGTCTTAACTTCTTCGATCTAACCGATCCTGCGAAACCCAAGTCTCTTGGATGCGCCAAGGGCGATGGTTACGTCCACGATGCGCAGTGCATTGTCTACCGTGGACCCGACAAGCGCTACCAAGGTCGTGATATCTGCTATGGTTACAACGAGGATACTCTCACCATCTACGATGTCACCAACAAGGCCAACGTCACCAACATCATCTCGCGTATCTCCTACGAGGGCGCTGCATACACCCACCAAGGCTGGGTCCTCGACACTCAAAACCAAGAGTTCCTCGTCTTGGACGACGAACTCGACGAGCGCGACGGCACTGGCCCAGGTGGCGATGGATACCCCGTCACCTTCATCTGGGACATCCGCGATCTCGAGAAGCCCAAGCAAACCGGTCTCTTCAAGCACCCCACCAAGTCCATCGACCACAACCAGTATGTCAAGGACAGCTACATCTACCAGTCGCACTATGGCGCTGGTCTTCGTGTTCTTGATGGTCGTTCAATTCCTTCTGATCCTACCGGTGCTGGTGTTTACGAAGCTGCTTGGTTCGACATCTACCCTGAGGATGACAACCTTGCTGGTGGTGGTACCGTTGCTTTTGTTGGAACGTGGTCTTCTTATGCTTTCTTCAAGTCCGGATATATCTTCATCAACACGATTGAAAGAGGTGCTTTTGTTGTCAAGTTGACGGAGGCTGCCTTCCAGAAGCCCAAGTGGTAAAGTTAGTATGTAAGATTCTTTGCAGCCAGACTGCCCTCAATTAACCTAGCTACCGTCCTCCTTGGATCACTGGGTCATATTTTCATAATCATTAAATAACAAAACTGTTCATTCCGCATTACATACTCAGGCCTCAACTCATTGTGAAACATATTTGCTCATTCGTTTGCCATAAACTGTGTCATTGGTTGCAACGTGTTGGTGATGTCACGCCGCTGAGATGCCAGATTAATCCCTCCTTCCTTTCACCCTTTACAATAGGATATGTGCTTCTGTGTATGATTCAGAATTAAGGGAATGAACGTCCATCTAATCCTAGATCGGGGCACAACTGCTCTCTAACAAGCTTAGCAATCCTGTCGTAGTCGAGTTCGTCGTAATCGGTGGCTTCAATAGGTCTTCCAAAGAAGAAAAGCCAACTTCGTAGGAAAAGACTAGAGGTAGCATAAATCGCATTCGCCTGCAAACACGTCAGCTAGAGTGTCATCTAGTGAAATATTAAGACTATCGCAAAGCCACTTACCTTGACACGAGCCGTAGCAGGAGACCAGTGAATAAAGATGAGCTTGTCCCTTTCGACTCATTAGTTGGCTATTGCGATAGACACATAATACAATCCTAAATCAGTTTGGCCCCGTTGTCGGAATTGAAGTAATACAAAGCAAATCGAGGTTTAGATTCTGAGAGGCTTTTAAGAAATGACTCCCAGTCTGAATTATTGCTTGTTTGACCCACGACAATTTCTTTGCAGTCACGAGATATCTTGAAGGTGGCGTATCTTAAATACCCGCCGCTTACTTTTTCAGTTGTTTGGATCACTGGGCGATGAAGTGCGATACTATAAGCAACTTGGCATTAGTAAAGTCGGTTCGGCAATGGTATTTGTAAAAGCCAGATCCAGGCTATTAGTCAACCAGCTTAGGCGGCTCCACGTTGTAAGATAATTGGGATAAGGCAAACCTAGGCTCAACAGGAGTTTAAGCAAAGCGTATTGGTAGGTATTGATCTATAACTTACAGATGCCATAATGAAAGTCAAAATAAACGATGATAAAGGTCAAGGTAAATGCGGAATTGCTTCTGTGGTAAAAAGGATTTTTGGTGATAGTTTAAAGAATGGGAGAGACTGTAAAGAGGGGTAAAGAAGAGCTTAGATATACATAGTTTTCAAAGACATCCTAGAGTTAAATTGTGGCGCTGTAGATGGTGTCGCTATGGTAATGGCTGGATATGATTTGACCGTTACTTCGTAACCCACGAAGCCACCGACACATCGGTGGGGATTACCGAGTCTTGTGAGCTCTTCAATAATTAACACATCAAAGTTCCAACCGTATGTCGCACCATATTGCACCAATAGCCCAAAAGTGTTATTTTATTAAGTACGCACTATCGAGATGTTCCTGGCAGACTTCAATCGATCCGACTTTACTTGGAACTTTCCCTTGAATGGAAACCAGGACTTTGATCCGTTCGGGACCGACTAAATGTCTGGTTTCTAGCATGAACCATTTGATTGCGGGGGACGCGGAGTAGTCCGGGCTGTGGCGACATCGGAGATATCGGTGCGCGGACTACTCCAGAAACCTCGGCTCCGGTAGTATTGGAGTGCAACAACAAATAAAAACTTGTTGATTACCATAAAATTTGCAAGGTTGGGATTGACGATTTACAAGGTAGCTTTGCATCATTTGCAATCATAGCGCTCACTATGTCAAGATGTGCCCTGCAACGAATTTCTTTACGCCAACGTTCCTTGTCCCAAGCTCGTCGATGTTTAGCGACACAGGCATCTCATGTCGCATTGAGTCCACTTGAACCAGTAAGTAGTCCAGAATCAATTGCTCTGTCGCCAAAACTGACCAGGTCACCAGTATAATACCCTTGACTACAGCACTCGACTAAAATCCCTCCGTCGCGTCCAAGGCACAAACAAACGACCCTTGACCCTCTCCGAAAAGCTCCTCTACAGCCACTTAATACATGACAACGATGATTGGGTATTAGACTCAATTGAACGAGGAAAAACAATCTTGCGCCTACGACCCGATCGCGTTGCCTGCCACGATGCGACAGCTACAATGGCACTCCTACAATTCATCAGCGCTGGCCTTCCAAGGGTCCAGGTGCCTACCTCTGTGCACAGCGACCATCTGATAGTCGCCGAGTATGGCGCAGAGCAAGATTTGGATCGCGCTTCCAAGGACCATCGAGAAGTGTATGCGTTTCTCAGCAGTGCTGCTAAGAAATATGGCATTGGCTACTGGAAGGCTGGCGCTGGTATTATACATACTACGATCTTTGAGAACTATGCATTTCCAGGCGGCTTGTTTATTGGAACAGACTCTCATACACCAAATGCAGGTGGAATGGGAACCCTTGGTATTGGTGTTGGAGGTTCTGATGCTGTGGATGCTATGGCTGGTATGCCCTGGGAGCTAGTGTGTCCTAAGGTCCTAGGAGTCCGTCTAACAGGTCAACTCTCGGGTTGGAGTTCTTCCAAGGATATCATATGCAAACTCGCTGGTATCTTGACTGTGTCAGGCGGAAAGGGAAAAGTCATCGAGTTCTTCGGACCAGGTGCCGAGACACTCGGAGCCACAGCCATGGCAACTGTTTGCAACATGTCGGCCGAGGTCGGATCAACGTCATGCATATTCCCCTACTCACAAGCCATGGCACGATATCTCTCTGCGACGCAACGAGGCGACATCGCTCGATATGCCGACTCGTTCACGGAGACCTTGCTTACAGCCGACCGCGGAAGCGAAGACTACTATGACGAGTTGATTGAGATTGATCTTTCGACACTAGAACCTCATATCAACGGCCCTTTCACACCAGATCTATCTCACCCTCTCTCCGAGTTCAAGCACCATGTGCAAGAGAGTTCTTGGCCGTCAAGGATCAGCCAGAGCATGGTGGGCAGCTGCACCAACAGTTCATACGAAGACCTCGAGAAGGTTTACGATCTGGTGATGCAAGCCAAGAAGGCAGGCGTGTCAAAACCTAAGACGCCGTTCATGGTCAGCCCTGGAAGTGAACAGATTCGCGCGACGGCAGAAAACAGTGGGATTCTACCTGCTCTGAGAGAGGCCGGAGCTGTTGTTCTCAGTAACTCTTGCGGACCATGCGTCGGCCAATGGGACAGGAAGGACGTTGATGTTGCGGGAGCGGAGGGCAATTCCGTCATTTCTAGCTTCAACCGTAACTTCACTGGCCGTCATGATGGAAATCCTGCTACACACTCTTTTGTCACTTCACCCGAAATCACCACGGCTTTTGCCTATGCCGGAGATCTTTCATTCAACCCCATGACTGACGCTGTTCCTTTCCTTGATGCGTCCGGTGCCTCATCAGAGTTCCGCTTCACTCCTCCAGCAGCCAATGAGCTTCCTCAGAGCTTCGCCACCGGAAACGATCTTTACCAAGCGCCTATTCTCAACCCTACATCCGAGTGCGAAGTCATCATCGACGAGGGAAGCGATAGGCTAGAATTACTTACACCTTTCGAGCCATGGAAGGATGGACAGGCAGACAAGATGCGAGTTCTCATCAAGGTTGCCGGAAAATGCACCACAGATCACATCTCTCCCGCAGGACCGTGGTACAACTACCGAGGCCATCTCACAAACATCAGCCACAACATGCTTCTAGGAGCCACGAACAGCTTCCTCCCAGACGCAACATCCCTTAAAATGGTCGGCAAGGCAAGAGATCCCACAGATGGCAAAGTCAAGTTTGTTCATGAGGCAGCTCGCTCAATGAAGAACAGCAACATCAAGTGGTGCATCATTGGCGATAATAACTACGGCGAAGGTAGCTCACGAGAGCATGCTGCACTGGAGCCTAGGTTCTTGGGCGGTGTTGCTGTCATCGCTAAAAGCTTTGCTCGAATCCATGAGACGAACCTTAAGAAGCAAGGCATGTTTCCTCTGACATTTGCGGACCCTGCAGACTACGATAAGATACAGGAGGGTGATGTTATAAGTCTACTGGGTGTCGATGGAAGTGCGCTTGAACCGGATAAGCAGGTCACTATGCAGGTTACCAAAAAGGATGGAAATCAATGGACGGCTCAGTTGAATCGTTCGTTTCATTCGCATCAGCTTGAATGGTTGAGAGCGGGTAGCGCACTGAACTATATAAAGAAGACTAGCTTAGGTAGGAGGGATTAATGGAGTACAGAAGGGTTTGGCCCATATTGTCGCATACAGCTATCGCTATCAGCAGTGAGTAAGATCCGTAGAAATGGCGGCCCTCAAGATTCGTTGAGCTGAATTAGTAAACATTTCCTATACGGGTTTTTAGCGGCGAGAGGCATCAACTAAGGCACCCAAACAACACTTGCTACATCTAGTTCGAACTTGATGCAACTTGACATGGTATTTATAGTAAACCTGGTATCAAATTGGAGACGGTTTTGCATCTCGAGGGACACAGTTTCAAAACTTGGAACCCGAAACTGTAGGTCAGATGATCTGAGTAAGAGTTGTTATAAAAAGACGTCGTTGTCCTCACACACAAGGTTGACTCCTGCAGACAATCCGAGCCACCGCCTCTGTCTTAGTGGCGGCTTGAAGCGAACATACGTGGCCGTGCGACATTGGGTGCTGATCTTACAGAAGAACCTTTCCTTTATACAGTAAAAATATGCTGTCCGATAAATAACACCGAATAAGGACGGGAAGGGTAAGCATTCCGCCTTGAAAAGCGGGGATGTAAGGCGTTCGAGGATACGAACTGCACATGTTACACAATGCATGGATGACATGTTGTTGTCGAGTAAGAGGTCTTTGCATTGATTATGGTTGTTCAGCTCGTCCAGCCACAATCTGACATCTGCGGGATATTAATACTCAGAGCCGCAATTCCATTTCTTGGCTCCTCATTCAAGTTCCAAACAAGCCTTTCTCAGCAGATTTGCATTTCCGTCGCAACATCATGACTCCAAGCTAAAAGCTCAAATGGCGACCTCACACTCCGAAACAATACGATACTTCGGCCTCCGATGTCCGGAGTCTGCCACGCTGTATATATGCGAGGGAAGTGACAACGAATTCATAGGATGCTGCACGTCCGATCCGTGTAGTAATGGCAGCGGCATGTGCCCGGACGGTAACCTACGCACCGCCAGCTTCAACCCCGACCGATACGATGATCTAAAGGAACAGAGCTGCGATGACAGCCGAGGGGCAAAGGTTTGGTATTCCTGCAAAAGATCCGAACCACCGTTCATGGGATGTTGCGATATAAACCCTTGCAGCTCGGGTTGTTCGAGGGACAATCTCCTACCGGCTGTCTTGTCCAAGAACGAAAGGAATCGACAGTTCTTCTTGGAGCCTGAGAGTGCGGCTTCAAGTTCGGTGGCTTCAAGTTCGGCGGCAAGTGAAGAAGATGATGGCGGGTTGGGCACTGGCGCTATAGCGGGTATTGCTGTTGGGTCTACTGCCTTTGGTATCATCCTCATATCTTTCTTGGTTTGTCTTTCCTTGCGATGGCGGCGAAAGCAGAAGCAGGCCGGTGCCATGCTTCAATCTCTAGAGTCGCAAAGAGGCCCCGCAACATTGCAATCGACGCCGATGGGCTATGATGGTCGTAAGTCTTCCTCGACATCGTATCTGTAGGAGAGAGGGTTTCTAACATGGAGTAGAATACTTCCAGTCAACAAGCACTGTCGTCCCCTACTATCCTAGCGGCGTGTCATCAGACTACCACAACAAGCCTTCCCCGTCGCTACTGACGTCTCCACCGAGTCACAACTATCATATGAACTCGATCGTTGATCAGAACTATGGCATGCCTCGACACATTGTGACTTTGCATGAAATGGATGGGGCTGCGCGAGATCCCCACGAATTGGGCACAGAGTCTGTCGAGAACGAGAATCAGAACATGGATCGAGGCTCAGTAGTAGACAATACGGCGCAAGATCCGGCGTCAAGGATTAATCGGGTATGAGGCACTTCATGAAATGGTCGCAAAGTGGGGTCAAATACGCATAAGCACGGCAGTATCGTCGTCATACTTTCTTTCTCATTCCCATGGAGACAGACATGGTATAGATATCGCAGTCACATTTCCTCGTTCCAGTGCGCCTCGTGATAAAATCCAAATTTTGTCAGGGTGCCTCAAAGATTCCTGTCGGACTTTTTGCGTACTCAGACGGCTGAACCCTATTATCCCCTGGTAACTCAGCTTTCGTCTCAACAGCTTGTTCGTGATATTGCACTGCAGTCTTGTCATTGTTTCTCCTTCTCCATAGCAGCAAGCCAGTTACTCCGAAGATCAAGAGAACACCAACTACACCACCGACCGCTGCCCCTGCCACCTCTCCTTGAGACATTCCGGGTTTGGGGCTGCTTTCGTATTCATTGCTCGCTGGCTCTGTGCCTTCTGGTACACTGTTGATCGAGGTGGATGTTGTTTCGGGTTCGATGGGACGACTTTGGGGGATAGTAACAGTGCTTGGAGGCGCGGTGACGGTTCTCGTATTGTCTTTCTTTGGGGCGGTCACGTTGAAGTAATGAGAATAGGCAACAGAACCCTCGAGGGGATGATGCAAAAGGAAGTAGTATACGGTATCTTCACCATTCGTCAACTCGTTCAATAGGTCGTACTCAGCTTCCCAGCTTGTGCGAGACGCTATGGTTTCGTCAGTAATTAGATCTCAAAATCATTTAGCGAACTTCACTGACGATCCAGGACGAAAGCCACAAAGTCCGAATGGAGTTCTTGGGCTACGTAAAGACGCGTATCGTCAAGGTCTGACTCCCAGTCCAGTGGTATTGCTTCGCCAACAACATAGCGTCTGTTCTTTTCGGGGTTGTCACGATTGCGTACATCGATACTCCAGTCTGGCGGCCTAAAGAACATGGTGTCGCACCAGACGAAGCTCCCAAGTAACGAAACCGTCAAGAATACCAATGCTGGGACACGCATAATGGATGAAGAGGTTGATGACCTTTCAGGGGGGGATTTCGGAAGATGGAGGAGGACCTCCGTACTTATTGGGTATCCAAATCCTAGTCATCAGATTCTTGGCATGGGCTTTTGATTAAGCCGGGAGCTTGATCCCTGCTGACCATGCATTCAAGTATGCAGATGCAGTTTAATTGATGTCCGATAGTTGGATAATCTTATCATCAACTTCACAACCCAAAGGGACTATACAGTTTCAATGCCCCACTCGCAGGTTCAATGGACTTCATTCCACTAGCAACTACTCTTTTTCCTACCGATCGTTTAGCGCTTCTACAGTGATCTCTCGGATTTATTTCATATCGTTCGCAATCCACCTACCTGCATATAAAGGTGGGGCAGAACCACCAACAGCATAATTAACCAACAGACCGTCACATCAAGCATGGTATGTTGACCAGGTAGTGAAACAACTGAGATGAGCGAGTTCCCAATTGTGGAAGGAGGTAAGAGAGAGCTGAAAAGAACGGGTAAAGGGGGCGGGAAGTTAGAGTAATTGAGTCCAGTGGCTTGTCCTTTCTTTTAGCCTTTAGGAAACTGGCATCATCTCACAATTTGACGTATCCGCACTGGTAAGGTCTGATGGGCCACTAAAGGCCGGCATGTCCCAAGAATTCTTCTATGTCTTGCCACAAAATCTCTGGCTGCTCTATCGCTGCAAAATGGCCACCCTGAATTGCAGGTTAGCTGGTAGAGAACTCATGGACCTGAACAAAGCGAACTCAAAATCTCAAAATGAACTTACTTGTTCGTGAATCTTGTGCCACTGGAGTATTCCCAGTTGGTCTAACCAAGCCTTTGGCGGGTTGCAATTCTCCCGCCGGAACCACGAATACCCAACCGGACACTTCACACCTTCGAGCTGTGATCCAAGGCCCGAGTCTTCGGAATACATAGACCTCTAGTGCCAGAGCGATGTAGGAAAGGACCGAGAAAACCAGTAGAAGGGGATATTCGTAGAGATTAGGTCCAAGGAGGGCCCAGTAGTAGGGTCTGACCATTCAGGACCTTTTCTCCAATCCTAAAGTAATTCAGTAAATTTGCCTAGTTTTACGATACCGGGAGGGGGACTTACCAAGAAATCAATGCCACGAGGCTACTCCCAATGGTGGGCATTTCTGCGCTTAGAGAAAAGAGCATTGAAGTGGATCGTATAGACATCTCTCCCGGTGTCCTGCACATTAATCGTACAATGTGGCAAGGCACTGAACTTGTTTTCCCATTTTTTCCTTGTGGGTGCGTTAGGGAAACGGTTTATATACAAGGTAGCGGCTCCTTACCAATCGTAGTTGTGTCGCCATTCCTTCACAGCGCCAACAACACATTGCCTGTTAATACCAAAATGGCCGTCTTCATGCAGATTCTCCCAGTTCTCGTCAGCGATAGGGCTATTATCGAGAAGCAAATGGAGCCTCTCGATCTCACTTGGGGGAACATTCATATCATGGCGTTCGACATTAGTTGACTCATCCACCATGTAAGGCAAGGAAGAGAAGTCGTATTCAGGCATGATGAGCCTTCAAGTTAGATCTTGTTAATAAGAACGTTTTAAGAATTAAGATAGAGATGGGTCGCTTTCAGTACATGACATGTAGGCCTGGTTGAGGTTAAATACTCAACAGTGATATACAGAATACTATCATTGGGCAGTGCAGGGTTCAGAACTCTGAAGGCTGGAGACTATTGAAAAGTACAAGTGACAGGATTCCACTTCCGCATTTTTCCTGCATAGATTGCGGACTTTGCGGAGAGGCTGGTGTAGGCATGGGGTTAGCCTGCCTTCATTGTGGCCAGAGATGCAGGGGCAGACCATGTCAAAGCGATGGAGGATGCTTATCTTACCACGTTCCATGCGGTCCTGATATGTAGCTAGCCAGACCCAACGCCTCACTGAAATGCAGAATGAAGGCACCCTCCACAAAACAAAAAGAACGCCAACATGTGAGCTCCGATGGCGAAGCCACCCTGTATATCATCCATCACAAGTGTGTAGACCAGAGACACAACAAGCGATACCACGAAACCCAAGCATCCGCACAGGAAGACAGCGAGGGGATCAAGTCCCTCGACAAATCTGATGCCCCATCCAACTGCAGTCCCTTTCCGGGGACAAGCACACAGTCTATTCTTCAACTTCTTTGGTATCCTGTTAAACAAGACTGGAAGTACTTCCGCATGATCTGGATTCTCAAAAAGATGTGATAATAGGGTGGGGCTGATAGGTGGATCGGTATCGCATTGTTCGAAGTCGTAGTCTATTCGTGCTTGACTTCCTGGGAGCGATGGGCATTGCTGAACATTCACGATTTCACTAAGGAATATCTCAAACTGGACCCCACTTCGTTAGCACAGCTACTAAAAGTAACAGTATTCCATACTTTGACAAAGTCTATCGATGATACGCGCCGGAACCACCGCCATCTCAGCGCGCGTCTGGAGTGAGAATAGGTCTGTCGCAATGCTTTGAAGAAATCTCGATCTGAATGGACCTTGCAGACATCGGGCTGGTGTGCCTTTGATACACGTTTACTGAATGGAGCACAGACCATAAGGAACTTATGCTTTGGGTCCAAAGCTGATGTCGTGGTGGTAGATGATAGATGACAGGGTTCGCCCAGGCTTTGGCTTCTGGTGGCCTGGTTGAAGGTAGGTAGCTTTGTTGACTTCCCCTTCAACGAAAAGGAGGAAAACGCCTTTTTGATGAATGAAGCGAGACTTGCCGCAGTCGTCTTAGCAGTGGCGGATCCTGTATTTTCCACGAGCTCGAGGGTCATCTTCTCGTAGTCTTTCAACAAGTCTCGTAACTCTTCAATTGCACCTGATGTCCTCTCGAAGTAATCATCATGTCCTTTCTGTCCACAGCGCTGGAAGGAAATGTTAGCATCCGCAATGCAACGTCTCGAGATGGTGTGACCTACACATGACCAAGACAAACGAGTTTGGTGTTCCAACTTCGGGCTTCTCCAATACAATAGAGCTAGACGGTTGAGACACTGCCTAATACCCGCCGTGACTTTAGTTGATGTGTCAGAGTCGTTTGAAACAAACAGTTTGAGAGCTGTGACGAAGCTTTGGAAAGGTGCGTTCTCAAAGATGAATTGCTGTACGTGGTCGTAAATTATTTCCTTTTCATCCGCGTCCACGTCTTCCTTATCTTCGCCTTCTTCAATTGCCGTCTCCAGAGGTTCTTGAATCTTGGTGAGATACTCCTCATGATCTGGAGCACTCAGTTCGTTGATGTGACATTCAACAATACGGTCGGCAATGGCCATTCGACATGCACCGACAAATCTTGCGGCATTTTTGTGCAACCGACTAGTTGCAAGAGCCCTCAGGTCCCGAGAGAAGCGAGACAAATACCTGGCGATAGTCTTGGCCGCTTGATCTTTATCATGAGATATTCTCACAATCTGCGGCCATAAATGCCTAAGGCTAAACTCATTCAGCAGCTCGTGGAATAGCCTATCGGTGGCTTCCTGTTTTGTCTCATCTGGAAACGTCAAGTTTGTTGACGGGGCGGAAATGTCGCTAAAGACGGACGCGCCGTCATCGTCTGATATATAGTCTTCAACAACAGCTGTACCCTCGTTCCGAGGATTCAAAAAGCGGTGCAATGAGCAGCCGTAGCCCACCAAGATGGTCCGTCCCTGAATCGGGTGACCCGGTCGACCATAGGCGGCACAACGATCAATGGCATGAGTATAATAGACACAGCGACATGCCGCATACAGCTCGACGAGTTGATAGCACATGTTGACAGGTGTCAGATTGAGGGGAATGACGTTCCTGGATGCATAGCATTTTCAGCCCAAGCTTCTTCGTCATTGGTTCTATTCTACTGGTTCGGGTGGATCGACACATTCGGAAATTCCGCTCCGGGGCATCACAGCCTGATCTGTGGTTGGTGAGAAGACCAGTTTTTGAATACGATCAGAATAGGGACGACCCAAACTTTCACATCATTCTGAACTGGGCGAAATTCGCTCATGCTGTATTGAATTCTTCAATGTTCACTATTCTGTCCAACCATTTCACCGACATTGGTTTTCCCATCGGACTTTCGTTCTCTACAGTCGTCCGAGCTGTCCAACAAGCGAACCGCGAACGACGAACCACGGACGGTGAGCAGCGAATGGCGAATAGCAATGTTGCAAACTACACCTATATAACTCCTTCCACGCGGCTGACGAGTAAGTTGTGGGGAAAACAGGGTTCGTGGGATGATCAATTGAGCGTGTAAGCGAGGTTCAAAAAGCCTTACACATTCTAGATCGAGGTCGCAGGATTCATTGTTGTGGAAGCTACGTAAGCTGCCCCGGGGCAAAACTAAGCGGAGGGAAATTGAGCCGAGAACCAGATATTCGCCGTGTTTTGGGCGTGTTCCAACACTCAACATGCTCTCCTCAAGCTTTGATGATATGTTCTGTACAGTCTTCCCTCAAGAACGCCTTGCACCCATTCCAATTGATCTGTTCTGTAAATGCTTTTTCTTATGCAAAATGTGACGACATGTTAGTATTGTGTCCAGTCGATGGAGGTGATGGATTCTGCACAGCCTTAATTCTCATGTCTGAATGTGGTAGTTGCCGACAAGAGGCGTTTTTGACAGGGGTGGCTGTTGGTTGCGCGTTCTCGGCTAATAGCTGAAAAATGTCATATGTTTTGGATCCAGAATGCACTATTGGATTAAATCCTTGGCAAAGGAAGAGGCTTAGGCGAATCAACAATTCGGAATCCCAACTGTGTCAACTATAAGAATAAGCTTAATCCCGTGTAACAGAACTATCAGCATCTCACTATCAATCAATCAATCAATCAATCCAATATTCAAACAACCAAACCATCAACATGCATTTCCCTACCATTCTCTCCAGCATCGCTGCCTTCTCCACTGCCGTCGCGGCAACCCCCACCGAGAAGCCCTACGTCGGCGTCGCCATCATGACCTACAACGGCGACCGCTCAACTCCCATGAACGTCCCTCTTGGTGTCCTCACCCACGACAAGAGAAAGGTCACCGAGATCGAGATCGCCCGCGTCTACTCCACCGTTGATGGTGTCAAGGCTCCCAAGGTCGATCAGGTCACTTGCCAGATGTACAAGGACAAATACGGCTCTGTTCCCGCCAGCAAGGACTTTACTGCCAAGAAGGGCGCTGTCATCAGCACCAAAGGTGTTGATTTTGGTTGGCTTCTTTGCCGTGTCAATGCTTCCAAGTAGGTTGCAACTGATTGGGGAAGTTGGAGGAATGGTGTTGACTTCTCTGACAGAGTATCCGATGAGGAGTTCGTGGAACTGAGACGGGAGGTTTAATTCTGGAATTTCGCATGTATCTTTTGCCCAGTCTGACAATGAACGTCCTATTCCATGATGTGATGTAAAATTGTTATGCGACGTGTCCTATTGACCGCACTGGTCAAATCTGCTTGGAGATGATAAATGACCGGTAGCTTTTTTGTTCATCCATAAGCGACTTTTATATTGGCACCAAAGTTGTTGTATTATGAAGAACAACTGCAACGTAAGCCCTAGAAGTAACAGACCCCTAATGTAGGGCTACAAGTTGTTGTGATATGTGGTTGCTGACAATGGAAATAATGACGTTGGGTGGGTGTAGGTTAAGATGTTAGCGGATATAAGCCGGACAGAATACGGCAAGATAAGCAATCGATAGGCTGAGATAGGCGATAAGCCATAAGCGATAAGCCCAGATAAGTTATCAGCCAACACGTACCATCAACAACACGCGACCGTTGTTGTAACTCATGGACGTGGAATGCCACCCCTCGCCTTGTGCCACAAGGCTCAACAGATACTAACGTATAATTGACGGTGGTAACCCTATCTGTCAACGGCCATGCAGCAACTCGGCAATCGAGCCACAACAGTCGCGGCCTTCATTTGAGTAAAAAAAATGACCAGCTCTCAACTGTGATTTAATGAGCCGCTGCGGTGGACTCGTCGGATGTTGCGAAGTGCAATTATGTATGTGCCATGATAGTTCACCTTTAATGGCGTTTGCTTATATCACTGTGTTTGCACCTGAAACATTAAGAAAAAAACAGCAACAAACGTTCTCCGCAACCCGGAACAACCTGAGCCAACACCTTGCTTGCTTTGTTCTCCAACAACGAGGTGCACATGCAGTTGGACTTTTTTTCTTCTTTTTTTGGACAGGGTAGCCGTAGAGAGATGCAGCGGGCAGGATGTCGCAGATGAAACATGCAACGGGAGGAATTAAGCATAAGCGAAACAATGGCACAAATGGGATTGATCGGGCAAGCAGATGTCCATTGTAAACAGTGACACAACAGCCCGGAAGGCGTCTCCGACTGCCACTTTCAATTCAATTTCGATTAAGCTGTAACCTCCGACGCCAGATTAACTCCACTATTTCTGTTTGTGCAACCCTGAAAACCAAGCATTCAGCTCGCAGTTGCGGACACTGTTTGTCGGTGCGGGCAGTTGCTGTTTGCTAGCAGTTGCGGTCTTACAATCCACCTGCCCTGGAAGGTGCCAGAATTCATTGCATACAACAGTTGTTGCCTTGCCACCTGACACCCAGCGTTCCTTCCCGTCCAGCTTCTGTCCGTGACCTTCCTTATTTTCACCATCCCCATCCCCGCCTCTTGCATCTCGCAACCTCTCCCTCTTCAACTTTCTCTCACACACCAGCAACCTTCTATCCCTTCACCACTACGATCGTTCTTCACCTTTCTTCACGAACACTGTTCAAGCCATCGCGCCGCCGCCACGATGGATCTCCTCGACGGCTCATTCGACCCGACCTTCGTCAAATGGGTCAAGACCACCGAAACGGCCCTGGCCGAGGCCCAGACCAAGAAAGGGCAGCTTGTCACCGACCATCCTGACAAGGACACCGTCAACTCAACCTTCATGATCCGAGCACTCGGCAAGGCCATGATCACGCCTGGCCTATCCCCCGCTGGCAATTTTATCCGAATGGCCTGCGGAAGCGACTACCCTCTCCCGAATTCTAAGCTTGTTGAAGAGCATATGATGGTTCCCCCCATCGCCACTGTCGAAGCACCATATCCACCCTGCACCACCCCCGAGAAGGACCTCAAGCCGATCAGCATCTCCGAGATGCGCCTCGAAACTCACCATTGGGGATCAAAGGTTCTCCTCCGCAAGATGTCGTCTGCTGACCGTCATGAGGCTGTCATGTTCATTGCTGAGGATCAGGCGGGTAAAGCTGTCTTGCTCAAGATGTATCATCAGCCCTTGGAAAAGGAGATTTCCTGCAATGTGACAGTACTGGACTATCATGTTTGCATCGTCAAGAACCCTTTCTTTCAGCTGGTTAATGACACCATCTCCCCGAACTTCTCCCAGATCCCCCAGTCTTACTACTCGCTGAGAGTCGATCATCCCGGCGATATCATTCCCCTGCGTCATGGTGATGAACGAATTCCCGAGACATGGAAGGTTGATCCATGCCGAGATAACAAGACCAGTCAAGGTTATCGCGATGACGGCAACAAGGCCTTTCGGAAGAAGAATTGGGCAGAAGCTCACTACTCGTCAGTCACACTCTCTCTATCCCCTGAATAAGATCTAACATCTTGAGCTACAGGTACTCCGAAGCCCTCGATGCCGCCGAGACTCCCGAAGACAAGGAGTTGGCCCACCTCAACCGCGCGCTCACCAACCTCAAGCTTGGCCGACCCGCCGAAGCACTGCTGGATGCCACCCAGGCTTACGATCCCGACGCGCCTACCGAGAAGGCTTTGTTCCGTTCTGCCACTGCCCTCTACAAACTCAACCGGTTCGAGGATTGCGAAGCCATGCTCATCGACATCCTGGACAAGTTTCCCGACAGCAAGGCGGCCGAAACGACTCTTCTGTCCGTCAAGACACGACTGACGGAGCAGCACACCGGCAAATACAACTTCAAGAAGATGTATGAGGCAGCCAAGGCAGCAAAGGGTGCTCCCCTGATTGATTGCGCCACCTACTCGAAGGCTGTTGAGATTCGGGAGTCGCCTGGTCGCGGTCGCGGTCTGTTCACCACCAAGGCTGTCAAGGCCGGTGACTTGCTTCTGGTTGAGAAGGCATTTGAGTATTCATTCATCGACGAGACTCGAGTGATGGACAAATGCACCCACATGGTCAACTTCAACACTAAGCGCCTGACGTCCGGTGCTTCGGCGCATCTCTGGCCCAAGGTTGTTCAGAAGTTGTACCATGATCCGGAAGCTCTCTCCACCTTTACTGAGCTTCACCATGGGAAGTACAAGCCGGTGACGGCTACTGAGGCGGATGGACGTCCTGTTGTTGATGCGTAAGTTGACTTGTCCCTGGTTCCCGATGGAACACTTACTGATCTGGTGTCGCAGCTTCCTTGTCGAGAAGATCCTTTCTCTCAATTCATTCGGTGCCCCGCGATCCACTCGCGACTTCTGTGGCATCAATGTCTGGAGCGGCAACCCAGCCCCCGAAGTCTGCGCCTCAACCCGCGAGAAGCCGCTCTTCACCTCCGTCGGCGTCTGGCTTCTTGCTGCTCGGATCAATCATTCTTGTGTCGGCAACTGTCGTCGCTCATTCATCGGCGACGTGATGATCGTCCGCGCTGCGCGAGATATTCCCGCCGACACCGAGTTGACGTTCCCTTACCGTCCATCTACTGACTCGGAGTCATACCAGGATGTTCAGAAGGCCGTGGCCAAATGGGGTTTCAAATGTGATTGTGAACTGTGCAAGGACCGACTCAAGACCACCGAGGCCGTTCGCGTTCAGCGTAAGGAGCTCAGCGAAGATTTTAACAAGCAGCTGCCTTCTCATGAAGAATTCGATCTTGACAAGGCCACCAAGCTTCTGCGCGTTGTCGAGAAGACCTACCGTGGCAAGGCTGCCAAGCAGATTCGTTGGTGCATCGCCCATCTCTACGCCTACGTCGGAATCCGCTGCCGTCAGGATGGAGAATTTGTCGAAGCTGCCGAAATGCTCATCAAGGCTCTCGAGACCATGGGCTTCGTCATTCTCGCCACCCCGGCCCATGACGGTAGTGCCCAGGCTCGTTTTGAAGTCAAGCAGTGGGGCATGATGGAACATCACGTCCCTTGGTTGTTCTTCCAGCTGATTGAGTGCTACGACGCGATCAACCCGTACCTGGTGCCTGTTGCGGAGCACTATGCCCAGATCGCGTACTCGATCATTGTTGGCGAGAAGGAGTCCATGTGGGATGTTATGCCCGCCACTGGCAATAAGGCGGAGCGAACCTGATGCTGCAATGGATTTGCGCGAAGATTGTGTCGATGAACAAGCAAGTGTTGCCAAATGGCCACGATCGAGAATTTTGCTATGGTAGATGGAATTGGGCGCATGTACCCAGATGTAGTAATGCCATGAATTGAACCATCACCAGTAAAATCGTTCCTTCACCGTGAAGTTTATTCAAATTTCGCTCGCATTATCTTACGGCGCTTGCCTTACTAAACACGGTTCTACAACAACTCTAACACGATCCAAATTCCAAGCCAGAGCAATCCTTGTGTCAGTATTTCCATCCCGATGAGAAGCGGCTCGGACGCCAGCGAAATAGACTCCAGGTTGCTTGTATGCATATGAAAAACGCAGATCGATCTCAGGTCCCACGTCAATGTCCATTTTTATATACTCGCCAGTGCCAAGAGGATCCCATTCAAGCGCAACGATCTGACCAACACCATCAGGGACTTGCAATTTGACGTGAAACTCTTTCTTCTCTCCTGCAGCTACCTGCGTGCGCTTCGAATCGTCTACAAAGAGCTCAGCAACAGGTTGGATGCCCTTACGCGCCGACGCAAATAAGGGGACCTCAACTTGTCCCTCAATGATAGTATAATTTGTAGGCGGCGGTGGATTGACGTTGTTCTCAACCCATGCCATTAAATCGCGCAGGTGCTGCTGGTAGAGACCGGTGAAATCGACGACCCGGCTCGTGTGGGGAGCTTTGATCTTCCCCATGGCATGGTCTGCATTATCGCTGTAGTACAGACGATAGTGATCTTCAAGGCTACCTTTAGCTTTAAGGACCTGGTTCTTGTACCAATCTGCATGCCAGGGCAGGGCGTCAAAGTCTAAAAGGTTGTCCATGACAATCATCTTCATGGTGATGTTGCCCGTGTGTGTACCATCTCCTGAGGCTGACTTCGAGACGATTGGTCCCATCAGGATATCCCGTTGGGGGAACCGTGGCTCACCATTCTCATCGCGAAGATAATCAAAGCTATAGAAGCCGCTATCTTTCGGAGGTAGTTGGTGACGGTGGTATGTATGCGTGGCGAGGTACCAGCGATTATCAACCTGGATGTGAGCACCCGGCACCAGAGCGCCAAGTGTGGTATTGGAAGCGCCGGCCAAGATATGTACGGTTCTCGTCTTAACATCTAGCATGCCAGAGAAATGACTGTTGGAGCCATTGACTTTGACAGAAAAGCCGAAGCCTACAACGTCGGTGACGTTGTTAGGCACAATCTTCAGGACAAATTCGGATGTCAGCCCATCGTGGCCTGCAGTTACAGTCTCAATTACACTGTCAAACTGGACGAGGGCAGCGCGGAATCTCTCTCCCAGTGCAGACCGGTCATATCCTGCGTACCCATCTTTGTTCCAAAAGTCGTCGACATAAGTGGGATCCATACTTTGGAGCATGGGAACCGTAGAGTCCTTGAGCGTCTGCCACAGTTGCGTACGGTTATCTACGATAGCGCCCCAATCTTCCCATCCTTTGTTAGGAACACCGAGGCGTTGCGTCTCGGTCAAAACCGCTTGTTCAAGTTCATCAAGGAACTCATAGGGCTCACCACTACCACCAGGCCGAACTGCGTCGATGAGCTCCTTAGAACGCTTCCCCAGGATCAACCCTCCAAATGCTCTGATGCCCCAGTTATAAGGTATAGACATTGGCGTTGCCTGAACGAGAGCAACACATCCATCCCAGACTCCAAGCGTGTTCTCAGCAGCGCCAATGGCTTTGAGAGACCCACCACTAGCACCATACACATATCCGTGAATATGGCTAGAGGTATCATAGTACTCTTGAGCAATTTGGCGGGAAAGCTTGGCAAGAGCTGCATCAGCGCGGTAGCCTATCGTCCCAGAAGCTTGAATTGTGTAGCCACCACTCTCGACTCCAAATTCAATGGCATTATCGTCGGCGATAGATGTCTGGAGAGGGTACATAAGTTGGAAGAACCGCCCGGCCCATTTCGACTTGGGGGTGAGATAGATGTTGAAGTCGACGTTAGTGCCGTTGAAATGGCCGGAAATCTTTCGATGGGGTGTAGGAATCGTCTCGTCTGTCTCGCTATCGAAGATGGGGGTGTCGTAGAGGGAATCGACACAGTCTGCCGTGATGAAGAGAGCTCCTGTCGGGTTGTCTGCCATGCAATTGACAGTTTCTCGTCGAGGGCGTGGCGACAAAGCAGAGGCGCTTGATACCGCAACAAAGGCAGTCAACCCTGTGGAGATCCTGTAAAGTTGAGCGTCAATCAGTTTGTTCCAAGCAAGATCCAATTAGATAAAACCATACCTCATAGCAGAAAGCATGGTGCTGGGAGAACAGAGTGTGGCTGATTTATTGGACACTTGCATGGTCATATAGACTTTCCGCCAAGAGCTCTTCCCCGTAATAATACTGAAACTAGCAGTCTATTCTGTCCGGAAGCTCCGGAGTGTTCAAGAATAATTGTTCCAGTACCCTGGTCGGCTCTGTCTCGCCACCCCGAAAGACTGGGGTGTTTTCGGAAAAGAAGACGAAAAAGTAGCGATTGGTCAACAGCTTCGGCGAGGTCGGAACAAATACCTACAGTACAGTTGACGTGGCACCTTATCCAAGCCATTTGGTGTGGATAGGTACTATACTGTCTTAACGAATCGGCTTCTTTACGCATTGTTCAATCTTTTTAGAGTCTGTTGGTGACATATGTACCATATTAACTCGAGAGATAAGGTACAGTAGCGCTTGTGGATATCACGCTAGTGCGATACGCCACACCGAACTACGATTTTTCCAAGGCCTCTAGTGAACACAGTCTTTTGATGTTAACTTTCTGATACATATACACTCGCTAGACAATATCATAGTAGTTCAAAGCAGACATTATGATATTAATTATCTTCTCGCTCATGATACTTGTGACATGCTGTTGATACGTTCCATATAATTGAACTATTCCTGTAATCTGAGGTATGAGAGCGGCCAAGCGAGCCACTGACGAGATTCTTTGGAAATATCGAGTATCTCCTTAATGATATGGGATGCCCATTCGTGAATGAACCAATGCCGGAACTCAACTGTCCGAAGTAACACGCAGAAATGTCCCAAGATCACCATCGGGATTAGGCCTCTTTGGCGCAACCCTTCCATGTAATCGTCTCCAAGCCTGTAAATCCAGCTTATAACATCTTCAAGCTTGCCAATTGCATCGAGAGTAGCGTGTTGCCCCTTGCCAAACGTCCTTTCAAAACAGCTCTCGAGCACTTCCAACTCATGTTCGTAGGCATACTTCAGCTTCTGCTCGGTGGTTCCAGTAATTTCATGCGAGATATCCACCAAGGAAGAGCGCCAGTCTTCGATGCCCTCGGCTGTATCGGTCGGTGTGCTGTCTTCTGACATATCGTCGCTGGGTACTGGAGCATATTCTGCCAGCATGCCCGAGAATATTGCTGACCAGCCTGCTACTTCGACAACTGAACGTACACCCCTAAGAAGATGAAGCCATGAAACGTGCCCTTCGATGTTGGTCAGAAGAAGATTCCCGGGACTTGGACCTTTGGCAAGAGCCACGAAGCATATCAGGACGGATGTCAAATACGCAGCCGGGCTATTATCCCCACCAAGGCGGCTGATCAAAACCGTCGCTGGCTGTAACGCAGTGGTCAAATGTGTGTCCGCAGTTAATAAATATCGCGGCTTTTCCATAGGGTTGAGTTTGGCTAGATGATATGCTGATAAAGAGAGTAGAAGTTTCAGTATGCAGTTATGCTGAAATCCTATTCGAGGTGCACCTTCAGACCAGAGACCGGGTTGCGTGCCGTCGTGAAGGGTGTGTGCAGTCTTGGTCATGTAGTTGTGAAAAAGCTCAAGATCCATAGTATTTAGATTCTCAGAGCGTTCTAAAGCAGACTCAGCGGCGTGACATCGAATCTGCTCAGCCCAAGATACCCAGTCTGATCTGGGACGCCCTGGGCCCCGAGGTTGAGATTCGGATCGGGGATTGGGAGAAGCCCGAGGTGGTGGTGGTTGAGGAGAGAAGTCGCACCAGACACCAAACTGGACGCATTTTTCGCATTGCGGTTTCACTTCGTCGCACTTGAGGATTCCATATGGTTAGAATGATGTATTATGGTATAGCTTGGGTGACCACAGAGAAAGGTTTGGGGCGAGATAGGATGAGCGACGGCTGCGTAGGTCAACACTACTAACTAACCTTGATCTTTCTTCTTTTGCAGGTTTGGCAGCCAAGCCGAGATTTCCTGTGGGGTTTACGCATATTCGCACAAGAAACAGCGCTTAGGAGCAGTAAAGCGCCTGATTCACTTATGAACTAGGCCTGCAGCTGTAAGTTGACGGCGGGTTGCTGTTGGCTGACCTGTTGTTGAGATTCTTGCGACAGAGTAAAAGGTACTAACTAGTAGACGGAGAAGTCTCCATTACTGTACTCGTATCCTCAGGCTTTCGGATGCACGGGTCACTGCAATTGGACTAGCTTATGCGCATCTGATGCGTAAATCTTTGATTGGTCAATATCGGGACCACGACCAATGGTACTTGACTCATGGCGGAAATGAAATGACTGCAAAAATGTTACCAAATGCCTACAGCGACAGAAGGTTATGGGGCGTATTGCTTTCTATCACTAGGAGTCAAGTCAATTGCAAAAGTGAGGTTAGACTTTATATGCATTTATCTAGGAATTACATTGGAATAAGAGGTAACTTTCATTGACAGCTTAATCAAACTTTATTGTTAGCTACACTTGTGAGGCTGAAGAACAGATATTCCCTAATCATCTAAGTAAGTAAAAGGAATAAGAACAGAAAGGACCGAAAACAAAATAACAGAGCTTTCTGTATGTCTATCTATCTCGATACCAAGGGAAGGTCCTCCTTCAAAACGTCTAGCCGTCGAGCTTTCATAATCAGTTGACCCGGATGTATAACGAGAATAATTACAATAATAGCCAACATAAAACAACAATCGAAAACATACAAGAAAGCTTCGTTTGACAAAAGAGGGCCGTCACCACCTTGCTTATACTCGATAATCCTGACCAAATTGCGAATCAAGAACAGGCCGCTGGTGCAGTATAGCGCAATGAAATATCGACGATAGTGCGTTATAACACCTGCAAGACACTCGACAGGCGGATTCGATCGGATCCTGAGCTGCAGAGCGAGAACGCAGATTATGAACATGGCAAAGGCAAGAATCTGAAGAACCAGTCCGGCAATGATGATGGTCTGACCTCGCTTTGCCGCTTCGATGACCTCACTGCCTGACATGATGGCACCAGCAGTCTGCGTGGCAAAGCATATTACATCAATCAAGACGAATAGTTTTGTGATCCAGCGCAAGCTTATAAGCGATATCTCTTGAGCCTTGAGAGCTCTTGTGATTCGACCGAGACACATGTAGATAGTGGCGGCGAGGAATGGTGGGGCCACGAGGACGAGGAGGTTTTGTATCAGAAAAGGTAGTGTTTGTCGAAGATTGTCGTGAGATCGTGATCGAAACCAATAGGCAGCTGCCTCCACTGTGAATAGTATCAGCAACTATCTAGAAGATGGGAGAGAGGTCACTTACTGCCGCATCCTATGATCATAGGGATGGGAAAGGCTGATCGATAAGGGAACATCATGATGAAGTGCGCAATACCGGCGACCGCAAAAAGGCCCAAGAAGGCATATGCTGGAGCTTGAGATGGATTGTAAGGGTACAAGTCAAAAGGGGCGTAGCCTTCCGGTGTCTGGGTGTCGTTCGACATTGTTTGTTCTGGCGGATGGGTTAAATAGATTGATGGTGGTCGTAGAGTGGCTGATGTGTAGTGTAATAGGCATGGACCTCAGATTGAGATTCGTGTGTCGATGACGGATTAAGAAATGATGGTAACGCTATCAGGTGTGCTAAAGAATGATAAGTCGATGTTTACAAAAGCCGACACCGACAATATGAAAGGAAATGCTTTATATACTAGACTAGAGAAATCCCGATAACCTTGCAGCCTTAAACAATGGAAAATTCATGGATGGAGCACTGCTTCGGTATCTCCGTAAATTCGATTGGCTGTCATGGTTTACGCATTCGGATACGCTTTTGAGGGAACCCCTAGATAGAAAGACCCACCAAGTTTCTGGTTCTCTGACAGCCTCCCGGCCCACCAAGTTGACTAATTTAGAACTGAGCAATCTCTCTCTCGTCTTCCAAGACACGACGGCAGTACAGAAGTGGGCTATTAAAATAGCTGAAGCTAAGGTTTCACGGCAATTATAGTAGAGCTTGTCCGTCCGTGCCTTATGGTTCTTTCTCCACCGCTGGGAAACGATTTACGACTGGCAGGACAACCTCACGACACAACAGTTGGTTCATCTCGTCGATTTGATTGATATCGATAGCTTGACCTGTTGGGCTTGCAAGTTTAATTCGAGGTTTCTGCATTCTTGTGTACCGCTGAATAGACTTATAGCTCACTTACCGTTAAAAAAAGATTAATTGCTGCTACTCTAGGGCTGTTGTAGCATATATTCTATCACTTACCTAGTTGGTGACTTGTACAGGTTGTTGCGAACTTGGGACAATTTCACGATGCAAAAGAGTTAAAAACAAGGTAACAGAGATAGACAAATGTCATTCAGATACTTGACACCAATTCCTCTATAATCTAAAAAGCAAACACTTGGTCCTCTAATTTGCTGACAGGTTTCGCCTTCTCAAATCCTAAACTCTCTGTGATCTTCTTCATCCCACTAACCATGGGGGGCGGGCCACATAGTAGTATCTTGACATCTTCTTCCGGCTTCGGTAGCCAATCTTGTATCATCTTTTCTGTGACGAAACCAACTCCACCAGTCCAATTCTCAGGTGGATTATTAAGAACAAAGTGGACTCGAATGCCAGCATCTTGACTGATCTCGTCCAAATCTTCCTTTAGTAGGATATCCTCAGCGTTCACATTGGCAAAGATGAGGTCAACTTCGGTTGTATCACCAGCTTCACGCCCACGCATAATTGCTCGTATGATCTGCAGCATGGGTGTGATGCCTGTGCCACCAGCAATCATACCAAAATGACGAACCATGTTCGGTGTATAGACGAAAGCACCCTTTGGTCCGCGGATTCTGATCTTGTCTCCTAGTTTTAGTGAGGCCACATGTTGGGATATGTTGCCTTGAGGATATACTTTGATCAAGAGATCGAAATATCCAGGTTGGTGATCGCCTGATATCGGTGTATAAGACCGAATGACTTCTTTTGTCGTTCCGTCAGGTTGGGGCATCATGGCCCCGATGGATATGTGCTGGCCGATAGGTAGACCGAAGATGGAGTCCGGCGTCGGCAACTTGAACCGGTATCTAGTAATTCCGAGTTAGCAAAATTCCATCGATATAGGTAAGGCTACCATGACTTACATGGCAACATTGTGAGAAACAACAGTCTTTTCTTGAAGTTCAAACTCCTGAAAGACATCCGGCTTCAAAACCTTTGAACCAGCCTCTTCTGCGTGCTGGACAATGGGATCAGGTAATTGCTGCCCGGGATCTGATTTGGATTTGGAAGCTGGGTCCGACTTCAAGGTGCCAATTTCTAGCTCGGGGAGAATTTCATGTGCTTCATCAGAGTGGCCAGCATTGTCGTAGGCTTCTGTAGCATCTTCTCCAGCAACTTCAAGCAGAAACTCGGCGCCACCTCTGTAGGTCTCCAGGTCAGTGAGTCAAGATAATAAAGGCATAATTGGAGTAAGGGCACATACGGATGTTCTTGTACGAAAGAAGTGACGTTGTAGACCTTGCCGTGAATAGCGATGTAGATGTCATCCTCGGTATTGTGTGACTTGACATCGGCAAGACTGAACTCTTGAGGCAACATGAACGGCGACATTGTGAAACCTCGACACGGCAAGATAAATAAAGTCAAATTGTACCTGATGTTCAAGAATAAAGATAAATCATGTAGAACCAAAGTTTCACCTGGAGTTGTTCATAGACATATGTATTTATAAAGAACTTATAGTCCGTTATCTCGATTACTTCCCGAAGGGTCGGGAATCTCGGGTTTTTCGGATCGAGAAGCCGATGCGTCTCTCCACGCCGATAGGAATCTAAGCCCAATGTAGTAAAGGTTCGGTACAGTACCCGTCACGTGTCACCCCCGCTTCTTCTACCGAAGCTCTGGCGCTAGGCCGTAGAACGATTCAGCAGACTGCAGCAAAGTACTCCAGGGTAATAATTGATCCACACGTAAACCTGCCGTCAGAAGAGATGTCAATAATGCTACCGTGTATACTGAAGAGTGATTAAGATGATATATCTAATCATAGCAATAGAATGACCAGATTTGCTTAGCCTGACGGAATGGAGGAACGATCAGCTGAAGTACGTGCAGCGGACTCCTGTACGAAAAGCTGTAAGTACTCGAATACTGTTACTGTTAATGAGATTGTGAAACCTCGTGGTTTATGAATCATCTACAAGTGTTTTTTCTCGAAGGGCACAGAGCTAACAGTCCCTGCAAAGGGGGACTATTCGACTCACAGGTCAATCCAGATCATCCTCAAGGGGGCTGTGCAAACCCCTCAAGAACGATGGCGCATTGCTCAAACATTTTAGCACCGAAAACGATCGGGGTCAATTGGGAGGCTGGAGCCAGTCGCAAATCCTCTTCACGGGGGTCAACCGCCGACATGAATGATTGTGAATAATGATCAGAAATATGTCCGAGGGACATTTGCCGTCCCTGTTGTGAGGGCATTGCCATGCCATGGAACTGGAAGGATGAGTGCATGCAAAACACTGAACAGCTGGACTGCATGGTGAGTTGTACAATGTAATACCGTACCCTGTCAAGCGTCACGCGACAGCGCCATGCCTCATCGAGGCAGGTCTAATAGGCCGAGTTTACATTTCAGCTCTGATGGTTCCAGGCTAACCTCAGAAAGACTAGATCTGACCAATCAAATGCGTGCTGTATGATGCTCCCTTAATTACATTACCCCTGAGGGCTGGACCGTTCTACAGAAAGCCATCACCCATTCCAGGCTGCCTCCCGTCAATGGGCTAAACCAAGACAGAGCGGTAGTTCAATCGGTAGTGGCAGAATCCGAGCCAACTGTAACGCCCTTGCGTTGCTCAGGTATTTGTTTCTCCACTTCTAGTCAGGGTTCTCATTTAACCATGTTTCGGTCCAGCCCATCTTGGCAAATGCTTATCTCTGAGCTTATTTCATGTCTCAATAGTCTGAACGCTAGTTCCCCAGACCAGCCGTCTTCGTCAAGTACTGTAACCCATTGAGGAATTTCATTACATTGCCCTTTCTGATGAGCGGCGCAGTACGCCGTGGGTATATAACCTGACACCGCTGCCCTTAGTTGTGAATCCGGTATCCCTCTGTTCTCCACACAAGCGTAATCAGCTCTTTGCTTCCAGTCACATTTAGACACTTCTACCACAATGTCCGACGCTGGTGATCACGAGTCGCACTCCAAGACTCATACCATGTCCGAAATCAGAGAGCGCATACAAGTTCCACACCACCACACTTCCCCACCTTCTCCCTCCATCAATGCCACCCACCAGCCTATCCCCAACGATGGACAAGATGATCTCAACTACTTCAAAGGTCCTCGGGATCTTCAACGACACTCCAAATGGCCCCTCATGCTACAGCTTCATGGCTCCATCATGCCGTCGCTGATCCTCCCTCTTTTGCTCGTCGCCTGTTGGGCAACCGCCATCACCGTCATCTCCAAGAAGGTCCATGACTTAAGTGTCAACTCTGTTCTTCTTACCATTCTTGGTTTTGTAGTCGGTCTCAGTCTTTCGTTCCGTTCATCTACTGCCTACGAACGCTATGCTGAGGGCCGTCGATACTGGGGAACGTTGGCTACTGCGTCTCAGACCCTTGGTCGTGTCATCTGGATCCATGCTGATGATAACGGTGCGGGCAATCAAGATCCTCGTGAGATTCTTGTTAAGAAACTTGGCATGTTGAAGCTTATCGCTGGGTATGCTGTTGCGCTTAAACACACCCTCCGGTTTGAACACTGTGCCAGTCAACCAGACATGCAGCCATATATCGCACACCTGGACACGTTTGCTGGGAGGACGACCGCGCCGACGAAAAAGGCCACAACGTTTGGAAAGGTTGCTGGCCACTATCTTGGTCTCTCGTTTGCTCAAAGCGATCCTCGGAAGCATCTCAAGAGAGCTGAAGAACACCACGGAAACCTTCCTGTTGAGATATTGAACCATCTGGCGATAGGTCTTGACTCTATCATCGCCAACAAACAGCTACCAGTCTCCATTCACCAGACCATCGCTTACAACCATCTCACCACTCTCAACGACGTCGCCGTCGGTTGCGATCGTGTCCTGAACACTCCCTTGCCTGTCGCATACACCATCGCTATCAGTCAAATCACCTTTGTGTATGTCATGCTATTGCCATTCCAATTGACTGGTCCACTTGGTTGGATCGCCATCCCGGCTACTATCACGGCGGCTTATATCATCTTTGGTTTACTGTTTATCGGCCAGGAGATTGAAAACCCCTTTGGTCATGATGTCAATGATCTGCCGCTTGATGTCTTCTGTGAACAGATTTCAAACGATCTAGACATCACTGCCTCGTTTGATCGACGGGCTTCCGATCATTTCCTGCTTGGAGGCACGCCGCTACACCCTGTCAGTTCTGCTGTGGGTCACACCTGGATGGAATACAGTGAGGAAAAGCTCAGAGAGTCAATCAGGAACAAACCTCATGTTCTTTTCAATTGGCGACGTCAGGGTGGAGGTAGGTCATCACCTACAGGCGCCCAGACTAAGGAGAGAGATGGAGACATGGTTTGATGTAAGACTGCGCGAAAGATCAAGAAAATAGAATAGTCGTTCAAGTATTATGTGATAATTTATGTATTCATTTATGTATTCATGACACTAGAACCTTTCCTCCAATCCAGGTATCTTAGACATGCTTATCCTCTTGGCGCTGTGTCTCGGCAAAACGTTACCATTACTAGCCTAGGTGACTTGACGACAAAGGAGGAGGCCGCGAACATGGACGTTGTCCGCGTATATGCATGCATACGCCGCAAAATCAGGCAGCGGCCAAGGATGAGTCCTATTTGGAAATTACAAAAGGTAAGCTGTAAACTCCAGTCCCATCATTCAACCAAATAAATAAATGACGCATACAAATTGAACCTTTGACCTTGATACACTTATTATAATTGTCATCATATAGACTGTCTTCTTATCAAATAATTACAATGTCGGCGATAGACGCAGAGCTCGCCCCCAAGTTTGCACCCTTCCTTGGCATGGTAAGTGACACCGACTCTCAAGTCTGGAATGAACCCTCAGTGTTGATAATCGCGCGTTTAGGCCGGCATCGCTGCTGCCATGATTTTCGGATGTAATTAATCTCGTCTGCCACTACGCGATACTACATACTGAGCAATTACAGGTATGGGTGCTGCATATGGGACGGCCAAGTCTGGTATTAGTATTATCGGTGCCAGCACCTTTCAACCAGACATTGTACTACGAGTAAGTCGATCTACTTTTGTCAATTATGATTCTAATACTTCTGGCAGTGTATCATCCCGGTCATCATGTCTGGAATTATTGCCGTATACTCACTTGTTATTGCCGTTCTTATCGCCGATGACCTCGATCCGTCCAAGACCTACAGTCTGTTTTCGTACGTTAATGTGCCTCTTTGCAAGAATACAAGGATAGTAACCAGTAGAAACAGGGGGGTTTTACATCTCGCAAGTGGTCTGACGGTCGGCCTTACTGGTATTGCTGCCGGTTATTGTATTGGGATTGTCGGTGATGCGGGAGTCCGTGCTTTTATGGAACAACCGAAAGTATATACCGGTATGGTCCTGATTCTGATTTTCGCTGAGGTGCTCGGTCTCTATGGGTAAGTAAGACTTTTGGATCGGCCGAAATACGAGTAATGCTGATTTTACCTAGGCTTATTGTCGCTATCCTGCTTAATGAAAAGAGTAGGATGAATTAAAGAAAGAGTCCAAGTACGGCGGGGTTAGAAGCCGTCAGAGTGGCAGTGGTGGTTCGGCCAAGAGACCTATCAGCTAGACGTATCAGTCTAAGCGTGTTTATTAATCCTGAAAGTCTCAACGTGGCTAGATTTGCTTTCTGGTATGAAGTCCAGAAACTATGAGGTAACCACTGTACGACTATCTTGGCAAAATCCCTATTGTACCCAACGGTCCATTAATGGTTCTGAGCATCTACCTATTGGAGCCGCTCGATTCAGTCATCAGTCATCATAACTCCAAATGACCTCAACCCCAGTGCTCCTCTGCTGAATGAGGCCATGTTGCCAAAGAGCCGGAATCGCATACCTCTCCACCCACTCAGTGCATTTCCAGAGAGGCTTTCGCTCTTCACCCGGGCTGTAGAAGACATATTCGTAGTCTCCGACTTTCTCCCTGAAAGGCTCGACTTTCCCTTGCTTCTTGGGGTTTGAGGCTTTCTGTTGCGGCGGCGTGGGTAGGGCACTGAGCACCGAATCCCACTGGTGAACAGAGTCCGTGTAACCAATAACTTCCTTAGAATGGAACGTTTCTAACTCCTCCGGATTTTCGGTCTGTTTGCTCTCATAGCTCATTCCTTGTCTTGACGTGACATCGCCGGTAACATGGTAGACGGTACCAGAGCCATCATCGTCGGTTTTGACGAATATAGCGTGGTGGAAACGACCAGGGGGCATATCGGGGTCTGGGAGAGCCATCTTGCTCTTAACCTTGAAGACAGGATACCACTTTGAAGACATGTTAATGCAGGCTTAGGAACAGAACGGTGGATACTGAATAGACACTAATGATGTTCTGAACCAGATCAACTGGTGTTACCTACTATAGAGTATCGAAGAAATGGTGCCTTTCATTCTGCAACTGACTTCTGAGATCGTCGCTGAACTCTTGCGATTCTTACCCCGCAAGCTCGAACCGAAGTTTTAGGCGCGCGGCTAACGGGATGAGCATCATCTGAGGAAGCGCAGGTGAGGCGCTTACAATCAATACAAGATTGGCAGCCTTCGCCGAAAGTGTAGCCCTGTTCTACTCGAGCCAAAATGCGCTCGACAATGCTTAAAGTTGATGCCTGACAACTTGCATATGAACACAATTGACCAGATCTGGACTCTCAGCACATGGCGCTCGTACATGGATTCGAGACAAGGCGACGACTGTTGTATGTGTAATTTCATGGTCCATAGTGATTCGTTTTGCAAGATTTGCCGATTACGTTCGGTTAGTCGCATGCAGTTGTATGTTGAGCTAGCCCCAATCCTTCTGCTCTCGTTTGTTTTGTCCTCTGGTCATCGGCCAAGTCATTTTGGCTTGCACTATTCTTTTCTATGTTTTGCGAGGTAATTTCGGGAGTATCTTAGAAGACCTTGTCCAACTTGACTCACCATCCGTCGAGCAGGGAACGTGCCAAAGTTATATAGAACTTCAGCCCCTGGTCCGAAGAAGCCACGGCTGCCAAAAGTCTCCAAGCAGTAGTCGCTCTTGCCTGGGCCGCAACAATCTTCCTTTCAGCATGTAATCCGTAAGCTTTGCGGAAATGCCCTGAACGCAGTGCACGCTAAACTCAAGTCTTCAGCTATATAAAGACTGTGCACAATACATTGTGTCGAGCAGAGGGAAAAGCATTTCCCTGGTCTTTCTTGAATAATTTAAAATTAAGCTTAAATCTTAATAACCATTCTTGGCGTCTTGAATTCGATGGGTGGCGTCTCCGGCTTGGTTTAAGTATTCAAGCCACAAGAAGCCAGTGTCCAAGCACGTGCAGCTCCACAACAATCTAGCCACCCATACACCTACTGCCTGTATCGACCCAGAAGACTCTTCCTTCTGCGTGTCTCATCCTTGCATCATCACTTGCTTCGTCGGCGTACCAGCATTTATTGGTCTTCTACATAAACCTAGATACAAATCAGTCCATCCGGAATTCGAGATCTACGGCGCAATGCCCCGCAAGGTATGTTGCACAAGTCAAACATGGGCAATTGCCACTCATCCTTTACAGAACAAAACGGCAGCCACTGTTGCAGAAAACCGAGATGCTCAGCGCAGGTCTAGAGCCCGGCGACAAGAGCTAATTGCGGATATGCAGAGTCGATTGGAAGAGTACGACAGAAAGGGCATAGCGGCCTCTGTAGAGATGCAACGCGTTGCTCAGGCTGTCAATGTCCAGAACCAACGCCTGAGGAGGTTGCTTGTTATGCACGGAGTCTCGGAACCTGAGATTGAGCAGTATCTATGTTCCCCAGAGGGAGACCATACGGTATTCAATTCTCGACAGCGATGCAACACATGTGGGCGTTTCTCACTTGGAGTAACTCAAGCAAGATCCATATTAACGGATGATCAGCCACGGAGATCGTCTGAGCCTTCGTCACTCGTGGCTAGAGAGGCCGTGCCGACACTCGTTCCAGTACTGTCGAATTCGATCCTGCCAACACCTGGACGGGAACAGCCATCATTTACCGAGCCACCGACCTTATCAATACAGACTCGCGAAGAAGATGACGGAACATTTATGCTTGAAGAAGCGGAACCGGGATTGCACCATCCAATACACAAGGGCAACAGGATGGATCACAAAGCGCCTGGCAGTCTTCCAGCCCAAAGGGACATGCTCTCTGACACTGTCGAATCATCAAACTCCATTATTCATTCTTTTGACCATCCAGAACCGCTAGAGACCCCGTGTGACAAAGCGGCAGAAATCCTTGTTGAGCTTCGCGGCCATCCAGATTCGTCGTGGGCTCGTGTGGCCCTGGGGTGTTATGGGGTTGGTAGCTGTTCTGTGAAGAACACCGAAATCTTTCGGCTCATGGATGATATCGACTAAGTTCACATCGCCCAGGATCTTGTATTTTGCTACTTCGACCGAGGGTTGGAAACATGCTATTATTGACGGATTCAGACCTCAGATCGAGAAGATTGGGAGAGACTAGACATCTTATCTATCAATACATACGGAATCACCTACATCATGTCTGCATCCGTGTTTCTGTCCAGTTTTGGCTCAACACTTTACCTCCAACCCCATCTGTTGGCCATCCAGCGAACAGCATACACCAAGACTATCAAGACCGGGACTTCGATGAGTGGGCCAACGGTGGATGCCAGGGCTTGGTCGCTGTTGGGGCCAAAGGTCGCAACCGCCACAGCAATAGCTAACTCAAAGTTATTGCTCGCAGCAGTAAAGCTCTGCGTAACCATCATTGGTAGCCGGAAGCCAAGCATCCTGCTGATCAATAAAGTAATAAAGAAAATGAGCACAAAGTACACAATCAGTGGCGCTGCTACCCGGACAACTGATACAATCTGGTGAATAACTTGTCTACCTTGGGATGCAAACAGGATGAGGATAGTATAGAGCAGACCAATGAGAGACCAGGGTGCAAGATATTTGAGGAAGGTGTGCTGATACCAGTCCGGTCCTGCAATCTTGCGAAGGACAATTCTCGTGATGATGGCTGCTCCGAGAGGGATGCCGAGGAATACAGCTACACTTTTTGCAACGACACTGTAAGATATATCGATCGTACCCGACTCGTGGCTGATGACGCGGATAAAGAAGACAGCCATTGGAGCAAAGAGGATCATTTGAAGGATTGAGTTGATAGCAACGAGGATGGCACAGTATTCGTCGTTGCCGCCAGCAAGACCGTTCCATATGAGGACCTGAAGACAAGGCGTCAATGTTATTTGTCAATGCCTGAAGACGATGGACGAACCATGGCAATACATCTCCCAAGACCAACAAGAATGAGACCAGTGCGAAGCTCCGGCTTATCAGGGAGGAAGGCCCAGGCTAGGGCAAGCTGAGAGGTACGTCAGTATCTTGTCTGTGAAAAGCGATGTCCTGATGGATAGCATTTACCATGAGAAAGGGAGCAACAACCCAATTGACAAAAATGCTAAAGCCAATCTGCTTCCACATCTCTCGATGAGAGAAAGGCTCGTGCAGGGACTCATAGCGGACTTTGCAGAGGATGGGATACATCATAACTAGTAAACCAACAGCTTCCGTATGCGTTAGTTCCATGGATTAAAAGATGAAAGCTTCTGGGGAAAACATACCGATCGGCACAGAGACATCAACAAATTTTCCCTTTTGTAAGGCTGGTCCGGTCTCAGGAACAAAATTTCCCAAAAGTATGCCAATGACCATTGCTAGGAATATCCACAGGGCCAGAAAGCGGTCCAGAAGACTGAGTCCTTTGAAGGCAGGCTGTTGTTGTTTCGCTTGATCATCGTGGTTCGTGGACTCTGGATCTTGGCCAGCCTGTTCAGTGCTTTCATTGTTTGGGTCTGCGCGCGGCGGGCTAGAGGTCGGCTTGTTCTTCGTCTCCTGGTTCATTTTAGAAGCACGTGTATGGTGGTGCGTGGAAGGTATGGAGAAACACAGTGTATCTGGGATATGTAGTCCAGTAAATTTGGACGGAAAAAATCTTATTTATATGTGAATTGTCGCGGTCTCTCTTATGTTCCAAGACTTACACCAATCTAGACAGTTCCAATGAAGCTGCTAGAAAACCGTCTTGAGCCAATCGCAGCATCGACCTGACAGGACCCTTGCTAAGCCAATTTGCCTTGTTTCCCCCCTTTCAATTGACCAATCAAGATACAGGTCTGACAGAGCCCTAAGAATACCACCTAATCTGAACTCGGGCTAATCATGGTCTGGGTATGACACACTCCCGACTAGGCCTGATGTTGCTCATTGTCCGATTCCTCTTGGCCTTGAAAGGTTTGAAGTCCAGGAGCGCCTTGTTTCCCCCCCCTTACTGCTGACAAATGAACCTTGGAAAGTCTCTCTTACAATCGAGCACTCGTCCTCGCCTCTTTTTTGTCTTCCAAAAGATCAACTGTATCTGCCGGTCCAAGATGGCGTCCACTGATGCCTCCACACCCTGGCATGCTGCTTACCCGTCTCCAATCAACAAGACTCCGACGGCTATGACACGCCACGCGGTACTAGAGATGATGAAGGACAGCAAGAATATCGCAGGCAAGGATTACGTTCTCATCGACCTCCGTCGAACAGATTACGAGGTAGCATTTGCCCTTTGCGTTCGTCGAAGCGAGCATCAACTTATCCATTCCATCGTGTAGGGCGGTAGCATTCGCGGATCCATCAACCTGCCAGCACAGAGCCTTTACCCAACGATAAAGACGCTGTACAGCTTGTTCAAGTCAGCGGGAGCCCAGAGGATTATCTGGTACTGCTGTACGTTCCCACAGGTCGAAGTCCAAACAGAACAAATAGACTAACTTCCCCAGCATCCTCTCGCGGCCGGGGCCCACGGGCAGCTGGGTGGTTCAAAGACTATCTGGATGAGCAAGGTGATAGTCATATGGAAAGTGTGATTCTATCTGAAGGCATTGCTGGTTGGGCTAAAGCTGGTGGCGAGTTTGCAGAGTGGATGGATCACTACGATGCAACAGTTTGGAATAACAAATAGTTGCCCATCGCAGCTGCCAGCATCGTTAGAAGAGTCTGTGGGCTAACTCATAGTCCGCGTCCTTAGTAACCAACATGGAAATGGTCGAGAGAATCCGTTGTATCGTATTTCGTTTCAGAGGTTTCGAGCATCTACCGGGGATTCCTCATCTGACCGTACCCCAAGAGACCAAGTTGAAGGCTTGGGAGGTTTGTTATCGTCAGAACTCTAAATCTACTGGCAATAATTAGTGAGTTGACAACTTTGTAGTCCTCCAATTCCAACTGACTCAACTATGCAAACCTCTTCTGATAAACCCTACAGCCCAAGTAGTAGCTAAAAAGGCAACTGCATCCCGGATGACTGCCCACCTTGTGTATCTCCTACCCAGCGCTCTCACCATACCCATCCAATCTCGAGTATTTCTCAACTCCTCATTACACTCCATCCTTCAAAACACTAACAGTGAGATCTTCAATGTCTTAGCTAATAAGCTGTGCCTTCTCGAATATTAGACTTTCCGGAAAATCCTTCATTCCGCTAACCATAGGAGGAGGGTGTCTAGACTGATTTGGACGACACGCACTGGCCTGAATAAGACTATGAAAATAACAGGAAGCCTCTGTTACTTTGTTATTTGCATACACCTTACTCCATGCCTAATAGTAAATACCATACTACCTATCTTTCCTGCTCGAGGCCTTTTGAATATGTAAGACTATTGGTTAACCTAAAGGGATTTTGTGGTACTATTTATAATTTTGTGTATGTTATTGGGAAACGCGCAATTAGAGGAGCCACATTCGTCTGTCTGTCAAGCATGCGAGAATAAGCCACGCTGAAATTTGGTTGGCAGCCTGCTCGCGCTTGTCTCTTGGAAATGTGTCGGCACATCATTGGCCAGCGTTCTCTACTTTGATTGTACAGCCATCAAGCCAATGCCTGACTTGAACCCGTTCCCCCGCTCACTTTCTCTCTTGGTCGCTCAACAAGTCTCTTTTGTTTCATCACTAAAGCGATCAAAAATGAGAAAGCGATATGACAGGCTCAAGCAGAGATTTCGCTCTCGCGATGACGATACTGAATCAGCCGACACGCCACATATTTCAAATCCAACTGCCTCAACAACACAGACGCCAAATTCCTTTACTCAGTCGACGGGTTTGACTGATGATAGTGTGGGCGATGGCCCCACTGCTCCACCGATTCAGGAACTATCCACTAGTACTGTGTCCCTTCAACCAGCTCTTCCCGACCATGCTACTTGCTTGAGCCTGTCTGAGCGACTTTGGACTAAGGCCTACGATGGTCTGAAAGAAAAAGAGTCCGATTTAGTTCAAGAGTACGAGAAAATACTTTCCAAAGTCCAGGCAGAATGGACAGAAACTGCCACGCCCTCCGAAATCGACAGCCTGCAACATTGCAAGAATGACAAGGCTCGTCAGATGTGGAGGGTGGTCTACTCGGGACTGGAACGGACCAAGCGTCAGGCAGAGTACAAGGAAACCGCATCAACCTTCATGGAAGCCATCAACAACATCAAGGGCCTGATTGACAAGGTTGTCAAATATTCTGCTGAAGCTAGCGTCGTATGGGTTGGCGTTAGTCTCGGTCTCGAGGTAAGGCGCAGCAACAATGATGTACGCCCGAGAACTACCACTGATAAGATTTAAGATCCTCTCGAATCCGATGAAAGAGCCAGGTCTCAATAGGAAGGCTATCGCATATGTTTTATCGAAGATGGAATGGTATTGGAACCTGGCCGACGTGGCCCTCGGCCAGAAAGAATCGTCGTCTCTATCGACTCCCCCCGATACACTGCGAAACAACCTCGAAGGTCATATAGTGGATTTCTTCAAAAAGCTTCTTCTGTTCCAGATGAGGAGCGCTTGCCTCTACTATCGCAATTGGGCACCCATTATCCTTCGAGATATAGTCAAACTGGATGACTGGAACGGGAAACTCACCGAACTGAAGGACGCAGAAGCCGCTATTCGGAGGGATATCCAGCAATACAACAGCGAAGATGTCAAGGTCAAGCTTGCTGGTATCGAAGACAACTCGACACTACAGGCAGAATCCCTCGAGAATATCTACACTGCTATTCGAGACGAAGCGAGACGCAGGGAGATGAAGGAACAAAACGAAGAGGATAAGAAGTGCCTGCGAGCCTTACATGTTACGGACCCTCAGCGGGATAAGCAAAGAATCCAAAAGCAGAAGCATGGTCTGCAGACGGAGTTATGCGACTGGGTTTTCACCAGAACTGCCTACGAGCAATTCATGACGGATAACTCAATCCGAGTACTGTGGATCAACGGCCTTCCTGGCAAAGGAAAAACAATGTTGGCTTGCGGAGTTATCGACAGGTTGAAGAAGTCTCTAAGGCCACTCGCTTTCTTCTTCTTTGAGGGTTCGGCGGCAAAGGACAACTTGTCTGGAGCCATCCGAGGTCTGATCTACATGCTTCTTGACTATCAGCCGTCTTTGATGTCAATTGTACGCCCTCACTACGAAAGAATGGGAGAGGAACTTTTCGACAACCACAATAGCAGCATCGTGTTGGTCGGTATCCTCACCGAGATGTTGCAGGATTCATGCTTGCACGAGGCAATCGTGGTTATAGACGCTCTTGATGAGTGCAGTGAAAGATCCGATCTTATTGATGTCATCAACAACCTGTCACAGTCGTGTCCTACTCAATGGATTTTGACTAGTCGTCCTTGGCCTGAGATTAAAACAGAGCTGTCTGCTGCCCAAGGAATGATCTTACTCAGTCTCGAAGATGAAAAGGAGTCGGTTTCCAAAGCCGTGAAATCCTACATTGTCACTACGGTGGACAATTTGGTTAGAAAATGGGGAGACGATCCAGATCTGAAAGAAGCCATCTCTGAGTACATGTATTCACACGCAGACAACACATTCCTATGGGTCGCCCTCGTCTGCCAGAGACTGGCTAGTTCAAGCATTCCCAAGCGTCGTGTTTTAGAGGTACTCAAAAGTTTCCCCACCACCCTCGATGATTTGTACCACGCTATGATGACACGAATTCTGGGCTCAGGAGAGGAAGATCGATTGATTCCAATTCTGGCTACGGTATGCATTGCTTATCGCCGACTGACCCCAGCAGAGCTTGCGGTTCTGGTGGGTGACATGAAAGAAGACGATATAACCGACGCAGTCGACTGGTGTGGCTCCTTTCTCAACTGCCAAAATAACGAGATATTCCTCATCCATCAGTCTGCCAGGGACTTCTTGGTCAACAACATCCCTGACACAATTTTTCCTGAGGGTATCGAGTTTCGACACCATTCCATGTTTTTGAACTCATTGGAAGCTCTTTCCGCTACGCTCCAGCGAGACATTTATGGATTAGGGCATTCTAGATTGACCGATGCTCAGGTCCCGACTCCCGATCCTGACCCTTTAGCACGGATTCGGTACTCTTGCGTCTATTGGGTTGATCATCTAAAAAACTCAAAATCCCATTGTGAAACGAGCGATAACGAGCTGGAAGATGGTGGTCTTGTCCATCAATTCTTTCGATCCAAATACTTGAACTGGCTAGAGGCGCTAGGTCTCTTACGTAAAGTTCCAGAGGGAATTTTAGCGGTCCAGAATCTTGAAGCCCTAGCAGTAAGTACCCAACTTTTCAACCTTTGACCATTGTCTAACTGCCTTGGGGACACAGACGAAAGCGACGCGCTTGGCCGAAATGCTCCTTGATGCTCGTCGATTTTTTCTTTATCATAAGTTCGCCATAGAAGAAGTTGATCCGTTGCAGGTGTATGCTTCAGCGCTTGTGTTTAGTCCCACCAGAAGCTTAGTTCGTCAACTGTACGAGAGCGAATCTTCAATTCGTATCTTTCCCCCCAATACTGCGGGATTGGATTGGGGTTCGTGTCTCCAGACAATGGTATTCGATGCACATGGGAGTCAGTCGCTGTTGCATTCGGTCTGTTTCTCTTCAGATGGCCAATGGGTAGCTTCAGGTGAGCATGATATCAAAGTCTGGAGTACATCGACGGGTGCATGCTTAAAGCCGCTTCAGGGTCACCAGGGTTATGTTATCGCTCTGGCATTCTCACCCAACAACCTCTTCTTGACGTCAGGTTCATCTGACAAGACTGTTAGATTATGGCACCCGTTGAAAGGAACATGTACTGGTGTTTTATATGGCCATGATTCAGATGTTGTTTCACTGTCGTTCTCTCCAGATTCCTCGACGGTAGCATCGGGTTCAGAAGATGGCAGTATCAAAATATGGAATGTCACCACAAGAGCCTGTCTTACGACACTCTCTTACCAGGCGCCCGGACGCATCAAGTCAGTGGCGTTTCTACAAGGAACTGACACATTGGTCTCAGTCACGGATCAACCTAGGATTGATTTCTGGGACTTATCTACTTGGAAACTAAAAAGCATAGTTGAGTTCGACGTTAGCGACCTTCCTTACGTTAAAGCGGCTACTTTTTCGGCAAATACCTCTCAAGTGGTACTTGCGTCATCTCGTTTCTTTAAGATCTGGGATCTATTCGCAGGTGCGCGGGCGCACATAGGCTACGATGGCCATGCGTTTCATTCAGCAGCATTGTCACCGGATGGCACACGAATAGCTCTTGGGACACACGTCGAGATTCATGTCTTGGATGCTCACACACACCAACATTTGCAAACTCTAGAAGGGCATACTAGCATGGTATCATCATTGGCTTTTACCTCGAAGGGGATGCAACTTGCTTCAGCGTCGTACGATGGAACAACCAAGATCTGGGACCTTGATGCTGGTCTCAATTTACCGACACAAAGCAGACCAAATATTTCACCCGGTATGAGATTTGTTAAACCATTATCCGATGATTTGTGTCTCTTAGCCGACCATACAATCTCGGCTTTACAGCTGTGGGATCGAAACACAGGTTCGTGCCTAAGAGTTTTTCAAAACAACTTAGCTCAACGCAGGTCGAACATCTCAAATTTACCTTTATCCTCGGATGGCAAAAGGCTGGGACTAGTATCAAAGGATGGCTGTTTCAGTATTTGGAATGTGTTCACAGGCAGACAGATGCAGGATTTCAAGGAAGGACATGGCGGGATCACCTGCGCCATTTTCTCTTCAGACGATGCATTTCTTGTCTCTGGGTCATACAAGGGCACCGTGAGAATATGGGACCCAGTCACGGGGGCCTGCCTGAAAGCATTTGGTGATATGAACAACGCAGGAGTCAGATTCCTTGCCATATCGCCCGACAACATGCAGGTGGCCGCTCTGTGTGATGGAAATACCGTCGGTATCTGGAATGTTGCCAACGGCGTTTTTCGATGCATCAGTAACGAATTCGGAATCGATAAAAGTCCAATCTGCTCGATGGCATGGTCTCGTGATTCAAAAAGGTTGGCGATAGGGTTTTATCGAGGAGTCATCTGCATTTTCCATGGACTAGACGGTTCAAAGCAACAAAAGCTGAAGCACATGGATCATATTGCTCATGCTTTGGCCTTCTCGTCGGATGATAAAATGCTTGCTTCAGCGTCTTTCGGCCAAGTCAAAGTCTGGGACATATGTCGAGAGTACTGTTTATGCACGATAAAAGGATATACGTCTCAGCTCGCGTGGGACACAAGTAACATATCTCGTCTCCAAACCGACTTTGGCGAGTTTACTATCACTCATTACCCAACCGAAGAGAATGAACCAAAACCAGCGATAGACGCGATCCCTGTAGGGCTGAGGGTCAGTTCCGATGGAGCGTGGATTTTGAGGCAAGAAATCCCCATACTGTGGCTTCCAGCAGAGTATCGCCCAGGAGTGACAGCAGTGGAGGGGAATGACGTTTTCATTAGTTGTAAATCAGGGAAGTTTTATTGGTTGAGGTTCCCGTCGCTATAACCGAACTGCAGATACAAGATAATAAACATAATCCTACCATATTTTTTATTCAAGTTACAGTACCTAATTCTTAGATGTTTACATGTAATGGAAATGGTTACGACTACTATTTACTATTTACCTTGAGACGTCTTTAGGACTTCTTAAACCAAGGATTCCGCAAAATCCCAGCAGCAGAAGGCCTCTTCTCCGGCTCATACCTCAAAATCCAACTAATCAACATCTTAACCTGCTGACTCTCCATCCCCGATAGATCCGACCGTAACTTATCAATCTTATCCTCCATATAACACCTAGAGACCTCTTCACATACCCCCTCTACCTTCCTATTGTACATCCTTCTCTCCGGCGTAAAGTACAGCTCAGACCTCTTCCATTGACTGAACAAACCCTCCGGTAATGGTCCAAGCCGTTCGTGAAGTTGAAGGAGATGTTCATCGTCTTTATTTGTGTCTGGGATTTGGAAGAGTCGAGTATTTGTGATGACTTCGAAAATTAGACAGCCGAAGGCCCATACATCGGATGCCTTACTGATTTGGTTTTTGAGGATCAGTTCGGGAGATCGTAAATCGATTGGCGTGGGAAGTTTCTTTGGGGGATTATCGAAGAAGTATGCTATTTAAGTTAGCATTATTTCCGTCGGCACTTCTTAGCTCTGTAGCGTTTATCCGTCTCAAACCAGATATTGACATAAGGATCATCTCAAAAAAGAAGCGAAAGAAGGACTTACCACCACCAAAATCAGATAATTTAATCTCAAAATCATCCAAATTAACAAACCCCGTCAAAGGCTGCGCAGCATACAAAACCCTTGGCACCCCCTCACTTTCACCACCCTCAACAGGCCAAGCAACACACCGATCCTCCAAACTCCCCTCCTGCGCAACATCTCCTCCAACACCCTTAACGGGAATCAGCATATTCCCCATCTTCAAATCCCCATGCGCAACACCACTCTCATGCATCTGCACCAACCCTTGCAAGACCTGCCTCAAGATGCTCTTTGCTATTTTCATAGGATATCGCGCTACCATTGCATTTTGCCTTCGGTCGTATTGGGGGAATTCGTAGACTAGGTTGTCTACGCTTGGACCCATTGGTTCGAAGATGAGACATTTGTGTTGACCATTTGGACCGGAGTGGGTGAAGTGATCGAGAAGATGGGTGATGTGTCTGCTACCGGTTTTGGCGAGATGGTTTAGGATATTGAGTTCGCGAGTTGTGTCGCCGTTTGAAGTGATGACTTTCAAGGCGACATAGCGTTCATTTCTACTTATTATTAGTAACCATCGAGCTAAGGTCCTGTATACTGACTTCATATCTCGCGCAAGCCAAACAGTCGAAAAAGTACCCCATCCCAGCTTTCTCACGACTTTGTATTGACCATCTTTGAACTCGTCGCCTAGATAGACGGGATGATAGCCGCCAGGCTTGTATAGCTCAAGCCATTCGTACGGGGCTGATATCTTGTCGAATCTCAGCTCTTTGTCATTACGAGGTGTAGGCAGAAACGTCATTCTGGACCGAGTTTAACAAAAATGAAAACAAAAGTTTTGCTTGAAATTGGAATTGGGACGATCTAAATAACTGTCATGTTTGCTTAAACAAAGAAATAACTAACACCATTCCGCATATCAAAGCGCTATTGTCCAACGCCACAACAACAAACATCTCACCCAACACAGACAAGAACGTCAATGGCCAAGCACATGCTACTCTTCTTTACCCATCCTCTCATCACCAACAAACAACTCAGTCCCCTCCCCGCCCATCTGCGCTTTCACAACCACCACCTTCTCCTCCACCTCCCTCTCAATCAAAAACTGACTATGCGTAATAACAATAACCCACCCCACAACAGTCTGCGACATGACGCCCAACCATCTCATAACAGCTGCTTGACCTGCATTGTCCAGATTGTCGAAAACTTCATCGACTAACACATAATGTGCGCGATGGGCACTTTTTGCACGGGCGAGTTGGAGAAGTGCGAAAAAGAGCGCCAGGTCAACCCTTTTGCGTTCACCACTGGATCGTTTGCCGTAGGCTAGAGATGGAGATACGGCGAGGGTGGGGTCAAGAACGTCGGATTCTTCGAGGAGGGAGCGGAGCATTCCTGTTGCCATGTGTGCGTGGCGCGTATCATCGTATAACACCGTAAGAACCTGCGCAAGAAGACCGTTGAGTTCAGAAATGACCTTATAAAGAATATGTTCCCGAAAATTAGTCGTAGCCGCCTTGCCTTTCGTCGCGCGTTTGGTACGTTTCATAAGTGATGAGGACCAAAAGTTGAATAACTCGCGATCAGAGATAATGCCATGCCGCTGTTTACGAAGCGCCTCGTATTCAGCCTTTAAAGATTGCAGAGAAGATTCTTCGGTGTCGGCCAGATTTTTGTAAATGACTGCGTCGCGTTGTTTGACGGCTACTTGCTGACGGAGGTCCTCACGGGCTTGGCGTCGCTCTTCGCGGGCTTGTTGGGCTCTTTGACGCTGTTCCTCACGAGCTTTCCGAGCGTCTTCCCTTGCTTTCTCCCGTGCTTTTTGAGCTTTCATGGCTTGTGCGGCTTGTTCGCTCATCATTAATGCGTGGTTGATTGCAGCCTTTTCCTCGCGCTTGAGGCTATCCAGATGTGATGCGCTGCTTTCGATGCTTTGGCGGATGGTCGCCGTCTCGTCCTTCGTTTCCGACTTGGTTTCCTCGCGATCATTCTTTATCCCAAACATCGATCGCAAACTTTTGAAAATGCGGTTGATGGCAGCCTGTATGTCAAGCAGGAACTTGCGCAGACCGACGGGGCGAGTTGCTTCACGAGCCGCCTCAATTGCATCGAGTTCACCCTTCAGCTGTCGCAGATTATCCTTCTCGGCGCGGATCTGCGTCTGCAAAGTCGCGATCCTATCACGAGTATCCATGCCAGATTCAGCCTCTTCGGCAGCGGCTGGGATTTCCTGCTCATCACTTTCAGGTTCATCTTCCTCGCTGGTGGTGGTTCGCTCCTCATGACGCTCTGATTGGTCTTCCTCGGCTTTCAACTTTAAAGAAGCAACAGCCTTGGCCGCCTGACTCTCAAGTCGTTGTCGCGTCTTCTCCAGCTCTTCGAGTCTCTGCTCGCTATACTCCATCGTCCTCTTCACAGCCTCCAACTTCCCTTCAACATCACTGACCTGTGTGTCAATGTCCTTGAGCAGCATCTTCGACATCTGTCCACAGTGATCCAGTATCGGCAGTCCAAGCGACGACTCGATCAATTCTCGTCTCTGAATTGGCGTCGAGTTCAGAAAGCTCGCTGCACTTTCTTGACTCAGTAGCACAATTCTGACGTAGGTCTCGTAGTCTGTCCCCAAAAGCTCATCGATTGCACGCTGTGTCGTTCGCCTGTCTGGATGTTCGAGATGAGGCTGATCTTCGCCATGTAGGGATACAACGATGCGGTTCTTGTGGACTTTGTGTTTTCGATAGCGTGTTATGGTGTAACCGTTGGCGAACTCTAGTTTCACGGAACAATCTTTGCCAACGGTATCATTGAGGACATCGTTGGCTGCCAGGCCACTGCGGATGCATTGGCCGAATTGACACCATACTACAGCTTCGATGAGCGTACTTTTACCAGAACCGTTATCGCCGACGAGTAAAGTCAATCCGCGGGGAACATCACGTTGGAAATCGATAGTGATGGTGTCTTGTATGCCGAGGAAGTTGGTGACTGTAAGACGGCAGGGCTCGGCGACGAAGATGTTGGTAAATTCCCCTGTAAGACCGCTGTCGGACCTTGTGCCAGGAGCTTGAGCTGATCTGTCGAGGAAGTCTTCGTGGTGGATCTCCATTTCGCTGTCCTGGTCTGCCATGTTGCGCGAGGCTTGGATCATGCGCTGGCCAACCCGGACCAATTCATCTCGTCGCGGGTGAAGGTATTCGTCCAGTTCCAATGAGTCGACATATTCGCGCGCTTCGGCAAGGAGATCGAGCCTTTCGACTTCAGGCGGGGCTTCCAGCATAGCTTCGGTGGTACCATCGGTGGTCGGAACCAGATCTTCATTGGTCGCGTTTTCAATAGGCTCCTCCAAAGGTTGTATGGCGGCATCGCTCGCCGGTACTGATGCACCAAGACTCTCGACTGGTCGTCGGTTGACGTTGGGGGCAAAATTCGTATGAGTCCAGTTGCGCACACTGCGCACACCGAGAGAAAGAAGCTGATCGCGAGCAGTGACGTATTTGAGATGAGACGGACTGCCGAGAAGCATGACATGCTTGTCCTTGACATTATCCACGTCGATCTCATCCGCAATCACCTGCTCCAAGTCAACGGCGATATATCCAACAGCATATGGATTAACCAGCGTCTCATGCTCAAGCGTGTCGGGGTCCAACAAAACAACACCTCGTTGCTCATCGTGAAGATCTCCCCAGTTCAACTGACAAGGCGAGCCCAGGTACGTCAGACTTCCCTGCAAATCATTTTTCTCGCGGCCATCTTGAATAATCGTCTGAGGACTGTGGAAATGCCCCGTAAAAGTTCTCGCCAAAGACGCAAACCGATCCGGCCCCGTCAAACCGTAATACCTAACAGAACTCGTCCCATTCGGCACAAACTTCTGCGTGATAGCCTTATTAATAGCAAGATGCGCAAAAGCAACCGTCTCACGCGCCTCACTAGGCTCAATCGCATCAACAGCATCCGTAAGCTCCTCCTGCTCCTCCCTGAATGGCAACAACAAAACCCGTCGTCCATCCCACTCATGTTTCGCGATGACGCTATGAACCGAAACATGTGGGGCAAGTCTCTTGAAATTCAGCGCCTCGAGAGCTGTGGTCTGATAATCACGTTTATACGCGAGGTCGTGATTTCCGAGGATAATGTGAATGCGTGGGACGATGTCGCTTAGGTGACTGATGAAGCGGTAGCAGGCGGATAGAACGTGGGTGGGTTGCATTGTCCGGCTTGTCAACAAGTCGCCGCAGACGATTACCCGGGCGGGTTTGTGGTGGGCGGCGGCGGAGATGATCCATTGTGCTGTTTGGCGGATGCGGTCCAGATCATGGTGTTTGAAGTGAATGTCGCTGAGGAGAAGCCATCTCATTGTGTTTTGGCTGATGGTGGTTTGAGATGAGTAAATCTTCAGTGGTCAGATCTGTGAATGGCTGGTCTGTGCTGACTAACGCACCACGTCAGTTTGTCGTAGGGTAACCATAATGAAGGCGCAGCAAACGTTCACCTTCCTGTAGAAAGGCCAGTAAAAAAGAAAAGAGATACTGGAATGAATATTTTCTTTCTTTCTTCGCAAGCCGCGCACATTTTTAGGATTTGTACTTGTTTGTTGATGCTTAAATCGCATTGATTGACGATTTCCTGTCGAGCTTCAACAGCTCTTCTGGTGTTGCGTCCAACAAATGAATGACCAGCGCGATTGCCTCTCATTCAAAACTTACATCATTCTCTCTTCTCTTCAGGAAACCAGCAAGTATATTCTCTTAGCGACTGGTGTTCGCAAAATGTTTGCCACTTTTTGTCTATGCTTGAATGCAGTCAAGCGAGCTCCCGTAGAATGGAAAGATGATTGAAGATCACAACCGACAGATCAAATCAATACGGTGGCAAAATTAGCATTTACAGTTTCAAATCAAATGAAGGCCATCTATTCATGTCTACAATCCGCCTGTTATCTTGAAGCTGTCAATTTGGAGATGAAGCGAGTCGAGTGAAGATGGTGATGAGTCCCACTATTTTATCATTCTTATCTTATCGCGTTTTATCTTATCAACCAAGCCGGAAGAGCGGCATCAACATACAACCTCCAACGTCGCATTCCGAACTCAATTGCACAGAACAACGCATCTTAATGACTTCATTTGCCCAAAAAGACCATCCGGAAGAACATGTAAACTCAAAGGGCGGTATACCGCTACTATTAAATATCGCTAGTTTATAGAAAAGAAGCAATCGGAGACGGATAAATTATCCGTTTCAGACCCCTTCCGCGGAAAAAACGCCCTTTCTGTCTCAGGTTCACCACCGTCCGATCCCGACAAGGAAATTGCGGGCACTGAATTCCGAATTAACCGTAACAATCCCAGCACGACCCAATGACAGATTGGACGAAGAGCCGCCTTTGTTTCAGGCCTTCAGTCCCTAATATCACCGTTAAAGGGTGCACACCCCGCCAAGTACTGTCAGTTTATATATAACTCTCAGCCGTGTCCTTGGCAGCTTGGCTTTTACCATACCATTCACATTCACTTCACTTCTTTTTTCTTCACTTTGACAGTTTTTTATACTATTCTCATCATGCTTCGTAACATTGCTCTTGCTGCACTTTCTGTGCTTCCTCTCACCCTTGGCCAGGTCGCCGAGGATTTCGAGAGCGGTTGGGATCAGGTTGCTTGGCCTACCTACGCTCCTGACTGTGACCAGGGTGGAAAGGTCGTTCTTGACAAGACTACCGCTCACAGCGGAAAGAACTCTATCAAGGTCACTGGTGGATCCAACGGTTTCTGCGGTCACAAGTTCTTTGGTACCGATGCCATTCCCGAGGGTGATGTCTACGTCCGCGTTTGGATGTAAGTAACACGAATTTATGTTTTGTTTTTGTTGGAGGTGGTGTTAATAGTTTTATAGGAAATCTGAGAAGGCTCTCGATGACTCTCACGTCACTTTCATCACCATGCCCGACGCCGCTCAAGGAAAGGGCAAGCATCTCCGCATCGGCGGCCAGAGCAAGATCCTCATGTACAACCACGAGTCCGACGACGCCACCCTCCCCGATCTTTCTCCCGATGGCATCGCCGCGAGCAAGAACATCCCCGCCAACACCTGGCAATGCCTTGAGTACCATCTCTACCCCGATGGCACCATCGCCACCTGGCTCAACAGCGCTCCCGTTAAGGGTCTCGTCTACAAGCCCAACGACCCTGCGCCTTACAGCAACGGCTGGAAGAACAGCAAGCCCAAGCCCAAGATCCAGGGTGTTTACTTTGGTTGGGAGTCGTACAGCGGTGCTGCTAACACTTTCTGGTACGATGACATTGCTGTTAGCTCTAAGCGCATTGGATGCTAGAGGATGATGGAGGAATGAGTTGTATATAAGATTGGATAAGACGTTGCCAGGTGCGACACTTCTTTGTATCTATTTTACCAGAGTATTTATCTGCCAAGCGCAAGTTGAGTGCTATTTTTGTGTACAAGTGATTTTAATTTTGGTTTATTAGCGAATGTCAATTCTCTCCAAGTCAACTATGGTCTTGGCATGTGGCAGAGTTCACAATCTATATCTACCCGCTCCCGTTTAAGCCCGTCATTATATCCAGCGGCACGATGCCAAGCTCCTTGGCAGGCACCCCATCCGATTACTGAGATCCGAGCTTAAAGTTCCGTCTTGTACCAAAATATCCAACATCCAAAGTGACCATATCCTTCAAGTAAGCCAAGTCAACCTTCTTGGGACTCTCCTCATCCTCTTGAAAGAACTTTGCCACCCGTCTCGCAGTCCAATTGGGGTTTTCATCCGCTAAAACCATCGTCAGTAATAAATCCTCTTCATTGTCAAACAAAACTCACCAATCCAGTGCCCAGCCTTGGGAATGATGTCAGTCTCGACATTCTCAGAAATCGGCTCAAAAGAACCCTTCAAAACCGACTCCAATCCCAAACTTGCCTCACCACCTATTCCAAGAAGTGGAACACTCAATTTACTCTCATTCAACGAAGTCTTGAAAAACTCAGCATCCTTGGCGACAGTCGTAGCAGAGAATGGTCCAAGCATAGCTCTTAGAAATCCAGGCTTTGAGATACTGCTCGTGTATCTGTTGACCGTCTCCTCGCTGAAACTCTCGACGCCAGAGTAACTGCCGTGGTAAAAGTACCACTGTAGAAACTGCTTCTCCTTTCCTGACATGAGAAATTCTGCGAGGTCTGTGACTTGGAAAAAAGCTAGTTGCCAGTTCTGATATAAATCCCAGAACGCTGCTGGGTTGGCAGACTGCTCGTAGCCGAATCCTGGAAGTGGGTATTCAGCCAGTGCTAACCTCTTCACCATATCAGGATGCTTGATAGCCAACGCCGTCGCCATACCAACGCCCTTATCATGCGCAAAAACATATGTCTCCGTAACATTCAAGAAATCCAGCACGCCCTTGAGATCTTCCGCCGATGCAGCAGCAGTGTAATCATTATCGGGAGGAATGCTCGAGTCCCCAGCACCACGGTTGTCGGGTGCGATGACAGTGTAGTTCTGAGCAAGGATAGGACCGATGAATTGCCATGTAAGACTATGTTGGGGATTGCCGTGGACGAGAAGAAGAGGGGGACCGGAGCCGGCGTAGCGGAAGTGAATGCTCACATCATTTAATGCGACTCGGCCGTGAGACCAACTGTCGAATGATGAGAGGGCTGTTGCGACGGATGCCAAAGAGGCTAGTGTGAGTTGAAAAATGTGCATTTTGAAGAATATTGAAGAATGTTTGTCTCTGAGGAATGGGTTCAATCTGGCTTCCATTTGGTCCTTCTTATATCTTGATTTACTTAGATCTTACTCCAAAACTTGGCCAATTACACAAGGTTTGTGATCCTATGATTGTTAAGCTCCGGCTTCTCCTTTGGGGAACTGGTGTTCAGATTCGGAAGTGGGGAGCTCGTCTTACATCACCAACCAATGAGAGCTTTGAAGCTCGCAGGCTGTCAGCAAGCTGAATAATGCTCAAGATAATTAAGCTTAAAATGTTATTGGCCAGGAGTTTAGGAACAAGAAGGAGTTGAAGCTTGGCGTGAGGATGCTTGGAAATTGAGAGATGCACACGTGATGGCCAAGCCTGAAGGATTTAGAATAATTCTGTGATTGACGTCTTAACAGTTGCTGAGAAGAAATCGTCGGTATCTCGCCCGACCGAGCAGATTCCTCTTTCTTAAACTTTCACTGCTATGCTTCTTCTCATTGCTAGTATCACAGGACAAATGGGTCAGCGCCTCGCTCGAGAGGCGGAACATGACTCGCTGAGGTCCTTCTCAAACGTGGTGCATATTTGGAAGCGAGGAATGACTGCTACTAAGCACCGCTGAGTTTCGCGGCTTGGGGCGGATGTCGAGAAATGGTGACGTTCTTAATCGATAGGAAGTGAGATGCAAAGCGTTTCCGGGAATACACTATTAACTTTCGCTGTAACTCGTAGATATGAGAATATGGTAAACTTGCTGTTAAAGAGAGCCGACAATATCGAATGTAAGGATGAAGATGGCTACTAACATCAGCCAGGCAGTCTTGAAGTTACACCTGAGTTAGTCGATGATGATTGATGGAGGCCGTCGAACAAGAAATATAAAATTAGGATTGGATATGTGACGTAATCAAAAAGACCATAGATGAAGACAAATCCTAGGGACCGATTAAGTGACTCAAAGTCTAAACTCACAATACGATACACGCCGGTGGCAATTACGAGGCTCTCTAGACAATGCCATAGCCTGTGCTTTCATGCGTCTAGACCCAACTGCCGCGCCCCGGGTTTATTCTTATTATCAGTCCGATAATCTTAGCGGCGGCAGTTGCAGCAACGCCGAAACCGCCGACATCTTTACTTCTGTCCTCACCCGCTTCCGCTTACCTAAGCCTTGTAGGGCGCGGAAGTACGGTATCCAATTAATCTCCGAAGATCAAGAGCTCAATCGCGGCACGTTTACTTGCCCAATCCGCCCGGCTGAGCAGGTCGTCGTACCAGTAATAAAGGACTCGTACAAAGTAGCAGACGATCGGCGTCTTGAATGTGACCTAGGCAGCTTGAATACATATATCTCTATTTAACCCATCCATAATTGCTTGCCTTTGTTTCTTCAACTACACCACTTATCAACGTCTATTCCCGACCTTAATTCTAATTTTCCAACTCACTTTATAATGACGGAGGCAAGATACTCCATGCATGGCCCTTATGTCGGTACACACCGGGACTCTTCAGACGACGAGGGTGTTGCAGTGGACATGTCGATAACAAGAACGCGAACAAATGGCCCCAAACCCAAGGCTACTGGAGTGGACATGATGAAGGCTTTGATCCCCGTAGCCTTCATGATTCTTGGTATCTTTTGGATCAACGCGTCTCACATCTTTGGTCTCTTCCACAACCAAGGCGAATACGTCAAGCGGGCCAAAGTTGCCCTTGCCGACTTTGATGGTGGTGACTTCGGTACAGCACTACGGATTGCGGCAGCAGCGAACAACCAATCATACGATTTCCCGACTTATATCAACGTCGATACCTCTTCATCGTCTCCAGATCAGATAAGGCAGGATGTCTTCGATGGGAAGTACTGGGCCGCCATAGTCGTTCAACCGGGAGCGACCGCTCGATTCGACGAAGCTGTCAACGGTACCAGCTCTTCATACGACCCTAGCCAAGTCTACACCTACTATCTCTTGACAGCCAGATACTACACCTTGTATGCCGGTGGTATACAGTCTTCAACCATCACTACCGCAAGCGCAGCCGCCGGAATATTCAGCGCACAATTCATCGGACCCAAACTTGGTGACGGCGATTTCGCAAACACAACCGCAGCCCTAGGGGCGCTAACGACTCCAGCACGAGCCGTCAGTGTCAGTGCATCCGCCCACAATTTCAGCGAAATGGACAACAAAGCCTTCATCAACACCATTGGGGCCGTCTTTCCAATCCTGATGCAGTTCTTCTTCATCATGGCCTGGAACGGTATTTGCAACGGTATGCATCTCTACGCCGCTTACGATGTCAAAACACATATCTATGCTCGGCTCTTCTGGAGTATCTTTTGGCCTCTCGTTTCTAGTCTTTGCTCCGCAGGCTGGACGTACGCGTTCCGCGGTTCCTACCCCATGGACGCGAAGATGTTTTTCGCAACCTGGGCTGTCACTTGGGTGTTTGCCATGATCAACTTTGATTTCCTGGATGTTGTCACTGGCTTTGTACCTATTGCATTTGTCACTTTTTGTTTCCTGACTTGGGTTATTTTCAACGTTGGTGCTGCCATTGGTGCACCTGACCTCCTCAACAACTGGTATCGCATTAATTACTTCTTCCCGTCACTACATTGGTATCAGACCCTCGTGACAATCATCACGTCTGGAGCTGTCAACAAACTACATTACACTCTGCCGACGCTTGCAGGCTGGCTTATCTTGATGAAGGCTTTGTCACCGTTTGCAACCAGGCACCGGATCAAGAAGGCGAAACATGTGTTCCGGTACATGCATGAGAAGGATGCCCTTGACGCTCCCCACTGATTTTCCTTTGTATGCACTTTTTCTTCCTATTTGAGAGCGTTCTGTTATGAGGTTAGGGAAGATGTAGATGGATTGTAGACTATTTCAAATTCAAGCAGTATCTAATATATATCTTCACGTGGGACTGAAAGTAAATAGTTTCGCACTATAATTATATCACATTAAGACAATTACAAAGGGGACCAAAGTGGCATTCAGAGAAGGGATAATTAGAACATAGCTATTGTATGTATCATTAACAATATGTAATTAATTAACACCGACTCAAGCACTATTCTTAAAAGGCTATACTGATCCTGGAACCGTATTACCAAAGCATTCTTTATTTCGCAAACTCCACGGTCCATTCCCATCTGCTTGTCAGCTAATCGCCGGTACAGCTGCAGTATTCCAATATTGAGCATGTTCTTTAGCCTTTCTTTTGAGACATGTATTAGACGTAGAGCGGTTGGGTATTTTTATTGAGTCTAGATCAGCTTGCTAAGCGGTAAGAGGAAATGAGGCTGGGTGAAGGTGAGCTGAGAAGTAGAAATTATTTGACAGTGACAAGCTGAAACAGAAACATGGCTTGAGAAAGGCGACCTGAACAGGTCACTATCTCTCAAAGTGGTTAGGCTAGTGCGTTGGCTGGCAGGCGTTGCATCTCGTGATATTTGTTTCTGTAATCTGTTTTTGGCTGTCCAGCTAAATGTCTCATAGTAGGATCGACGTATATCATGTATATAAGCATCGCTGTTATCCTTTCACACTTTTCAGGTTTCACCTTATATCTGAGCAGCACGGCTTTCGACTACTACTATTTAGCCCTACAGCCAAACTCTCAACCTCCAGGAGTCTTTTATCCTTATTCCTGAAACCATGTCTGTCGCTTGGAACCCAGTCGATAATGATGATATTGAGGTCAAGAAGGCCTTCGATGCTCTGGGTCGCTCGGCAGACAAAGTTGTTCTTCCGTCTTCTGACCCAGCGCAGCCTAATCGGTTCATCCTGCGTTCCAAGAGCTATTTTGGCAAGTCACCTCAGAGTGCTTGCCCCAGAATTTCATGTCAAATCATTCTAATATTTTTGGATCAATAGATGTTCAGGCCTATGTCTTGAGCGGAAAGGACTTCCCTGAGAGCTCCTCTGACTTTGATAACAAAATCCCCGAGCGCACTTTCCAAAAGCTCTCTGAGTTTGATAATGAAATCTACAGTGTATGTCCGAAACATGATGTTCGGTTGTTGATTTCCGTTTGGTTTTACTGACCTTTCTTCTCCCGAAAAGCGAACCAAGAAGGCTATGGTAGGTGTCGGTTCCACCTGCCGGGACCACCACCAGAACCACCTTGTCAAGCTCGGTACGTCAACTCTGTTCTGGATCCCTTCATTCGTCGTATCTGTTGAATTGAGCTGATCAACCTTTCGCATTAAGTGACTCCTGGCCAGACTGCATCACAATACAGTGATACCAGTGTTGAGTTGTTGGAGACGGCAGTTGACATGAACTTACGGCGCAACCTTGAAGTCATCATGGACGAGAAGTACACTTCGCCCGACAGATTTGACGACACCTACATGTATACCAAAGAGGCTATCCAGATGACTTTGAGAATGCTGCAAAGCGAAGCGAGAGACAAGCAGCAAAACACAGACGCAATCTTGCAGACTCTTATCCAAGTAAGGATTGCCCGCTTCCTTGACTGGAACTCAAACCTCTTTGATCTGGGTCGATGCTGACATACCGACTTCTCCTTCAATCTAGTTCAGGGAAAGAACTCTCGAGAATCAATCGGACGTCAAATTTCTTGCCAAGCAGTACAAGACCGGTCCTGTTGAGAACAAATCGAATACGAAAACGCCTTACTTTGAAATTCTCAACAAAGACCTTACCGACAACCTCGTCAACTTCGACAAGAAGGTGAAGGAGGTCCAAGACAAATCTTCTGACTGGGTATCTGACATCATCCTTTCCCCCACGGCTGCTTGATACTGTGCAAAGTAATAAAATTCTGATTTGGTCGCTATAGGAGGAAAGCATTGCTGTTCCAGTCGGAACCTGTTGGTTCGGGCCTCTTGGATGGATTGTTATGGGAATCCATGGGGCCAAGGCTCCCGATTTGCGCCAAGCTTATGATGACTTGGAAACCTTGATCGCGAAATACCGGCGGGACCGACAGGAAGAGACAGAACTTATCAAATTTGTGAATCAGTTGGCCACTCAGTACACCGACATCGACCAGAAGATCGCCGACGCCATCGCAGCCCTGACAGAGCTCAGCCTCTTCTTCCGAAACCAGGCCGATTGCTATGACAATATTGCTGTGTCTATCGACCGCATGAAAACCAACACCGATCCGGGGGCTCTGAGGTCCCGCAAGCAGTATGTTCAGTATCAGATGAAGGTTACCGTCGACAAGCTTAAAAATGTAAGTCAATGCTCAATTTTTACACCTTACTGATCAGCTGGTCTGATACGGCGATGCTAACGCTGTCTCCTTTAGTTGAACGTTGTAGCCCAGGAGTTTACTAGAAGTATCCTTACCCAGATCAAACTCTGATGCCCTTGCCTACCTCAGATCCCATTTGCGTACGTCTAAAGCGCTATCTCCAGGAGAACAGACAACAATAACCGTTGTGGGACAATTAGTTGGGAGTTCTTTGTTCTTTATAAATTCAGTCATTACCGTTACCAATGAAAGTCAAGATTAGTTCAGGAACTCCTCATCATTAGCCTTGAGACATCTGGGGTTTAGGTCAGCCACGGAGCGAAGAGCACAAATCCTTCCTAATTATTGCCATCATAGGTTTCCATCAATGAATGGAGGTTGCGTATTCATTGAGTAAGTAGAGTCTTAGTTGCTCCGCAAAGCCATCCAGATCTACTCCATTATTTTGTCGTGGATGGCGAAGGAAAACGGTGTGATTCATGCTGAGTGAAAGCTGACTGATAGCTGAACATTGCTTATTGACCAGCATATAACTGCAGTCATCGTGCAAGTGATTGAAGGTCTGATAGCTGCTAGGCCTTTCCCCTATCAGAGGAATTTTTACCATCCACAAGACCAATCTCATGATTTTTACCAATGATGACTACTCAACCTACTCAACGTCCATCATCATCGCCAAGTCGGTAATTACATTTTTACCGTAGCTGTTGGTCATCGGTTCAACGGTTTCCAAGTATCAAGATCATGAAATTTTGTAATAGTGGCAAGTAGGATTCTCATCATGTAAGACCGCCGGAGTAGACGAAGGAATTGAATCATGGAAGTGGATCGTAAAATCCGGTTTCTCTCCAGAGACACTAGTCCTTAAAGAGCTACTCCGTCGCTGACCTCCGTGGGGGTATTAGTCAGGGTACGAGTCGGGGTAATTACTTAGCCGGCCGAGAGAAAAGGAAAGTGGAAGCGAGCAACATACTGGTCATCACTGATTGGCTCAGATGGTCAGATCCAGCATCATCCAGGGTAAGACACATGTTAAGGAAAATATTTCTAGAATTCTGTGTTGGAAGTCTATCTTATTGTTTATCGAGATACTAGAGATTAGAATTGATCATCTTTGAGCTTATGTAGAGATTAATTTATGCTTATTCTTTACTGCCGTAATATGTAGTTGGCGTCATCAAGCAGATAGTGCATAATGTGATCACCTCAATACCTTACATCAATTTGAACAAATTTCCCTATTATTGTCACAGCTCACAACACGAAGTTTGTCACTCGGTCAATTGTTATCTTCAACACAAAAAATTCACCATGATCAAACGAGAACCCTCTTATTGATGTCTTCTCGGTGTTGACGCGGTTGTGATGCGGTCTTGCTATGGACCGAATGCTCACACCGCGGTATGTGGGCAAACAGCCAGCCCGGCTATCACGGTTATTAAAAAACGGCAAGCCGTCGAGCCGATAGACGAATCTTGCGGTCACAGCCTTTTTATCAGAACTCACGCACATAAGCGGAGTCATCGCGAGACCGTATAGATTTCTCCGAACCGCGTGAGTCGATTTCGCATGAACTTGACCTGCAGAAATGACAAGCGGGAGGCCAGGCGAACAGACTGCATGTAACGTTGACAGTACAGAGTAGCTCAGTGGGTCTTTTTTTCTCTCCCGTGAGAGAAAAACTGGTACCTGTCAAGCAAGCTACACGGATAGACGGCGTCTGTATTGGTCTGAGCACACTCTGATTGTTAAGTCCGGTCCGGTCGGACAGGGAAGTCTTGGGGTAATACTCGACCTGTCCCCAACTCCATCCTTGAAATCTCACCACAGTGGATCAAGAACAGAAATTTTTGTTGAGCATGATGGAAAAGAACTGGAGAAGTCAAGCTTATTAACCCCAGAAATGAGGGGAAACACAAAGGGTCTCTGGTTCTTTGTCCACAATTTTATTAATTCGCCGTGTTTCAATGGCTGGGACTCCAATTTCCCCGAGAGTTCCCCGTTTTCCCCCAAATTGTGAATTACTTGGCAGGTATTGCTAGCTAGGAACTTCCATGAATCAGTAATTGGAGAAGAAGAGACGAGAGTTATTTTATCAGGCTTTTTTTCAAATTCGTCATAGTTGATCTTAGCTAAGCTTTCAACTGCCGCTGTTCCAAGACGGATAAATCGGCCAAGGCTCGTGGCTAGCCGGGATGTGATCGACAGGACATGGCCGAATGGTTTTCGTGGAAAGGCTTCTAGAGAAACCTTCTAGAATATATCCCGCGGGGATGGTCAAAGTCAATTTACGAGGGATATCTTACTACAACACCATAGTACGAACTCGCATCGAGAAAGAAGATAATTACTGTGACAATTGTTCGGCGTAAATAATTCTGTTCAACATATCTGGAGTTCTCAAGGGAACCCTGGCAATCCACTGCCGTAGACGCAGGTCCTAGCGGGAGCCCTACAAAAAATGTCCCAAAGTAGTTACTCCGAGTCTCGTTTACTGGCCCATGATTGAGTGTCTCCCACTTTTACCCTCCGATTCTCCAACTCGCGACTCGCGACAATGACGAAGGCGGACCCGGGTCTCCACTATATTTCGAAGCCACCGAAAAGAGACCGTGCCGTAATATCCGTCTAAGTTGACAGTCACCTCAACTCAACTGGTAGTCAATCTATGGCGGTTACAGGAACAGAGAGTGATTGGAAACGATAACAAATTCATATCACGTTAATGATCCATATCTCATGATTCAAACTAACCCCCACATACGGGGCAATTGCCCTCCGTATCCCATGGGGCTCCGCAACAAGACTCTCTCTAGCTCCAACTCCGCGATGATCCATCTTGTATAAAGAACTCCTTCACCACCCTTCAGTTGGAGTCTCGTCCATCACCTTGTTTTGATTATCTGTTCACCTATACACAGACAAGATGAGCGTCCCAACATATCTCGGCGCAAGCGGCAAGCCCCTCGCAATCCTCCAAATCGCCGCCATCGTCGCACCCTCCTTCATCCTCTTCGGCTACAACCAAGCTGGCATCGGCGGTCTCCTCACCGAAGAAGATTGGGTAAAGACGTTCCCCGAGATCGACACCGTCAACACCACCGGCTCTGAAAAGAGCGCAAAGTCAACACTGCAAGGCTTTGTCGTTGCGACTTTTGTTATCGGTGCTCTGATCGGTTCGCTTTCTTGCTCGTGGACTGGTGATAAGTTTGGTCGACGAAATGTTATCTTTGCGGCTGCTGTTTGTACACTCATTGGAGAAATCCTTGAGGCGTCCAGCTTTGGACTTGCGCAGTTTATTGTTGGAAGAGTTATCATTGGTCTCGGTATTGGACAGTTGAGTTCTATTGTTCCTGTCTGGCAATCTGAGACTTCCGCCGCTCAGAACCGTGGTCGTCAAGTCGTTCTTACCGGTCTATTCATCTGTCTCGGATACGTTCTCGAATCATGGATCAACCTCGGTTTCTTCGAATTCGAGCACGGTTCCGTGACATGGCGCCCTCCCATCGCCATCGCCATCTTCTTCTCCCTCATCCTCATGGCCTCCATCTACTGCTTCCCCGAGTCTCCCCGCTGGCTCGTCCTCAAGAACCGCTCCGAAGAAGCGCGTCACTCCGTCGCAGCCCTCCGCGGTCTCCCCATCGACTCGACCGAAGTCCTCGCCGAAGTCGCCGGTATCGAGCACTCCCTTGAAGAAACCTCCGACAAGGCAGCTCGTCTTGGCGACATGCTCAAGATGGGCGACGATAAGCTCCTGTACCGTTTCATCCTGTGTATCCTTCTCCAGTTCTACCAGCAGATGTCCGGTTCCAACCTGGTCAGCGTGTACGCCAACATTCTTTTCCAGAAGAACCTTGGTCTCGACGCCGAGACTTCCAAGGCTCTTACCGGTGGTGCCCTGACCTGGAAGTTCCTCGCTTCGTTCGTTGCCTTCTTCACCATCGATCGATTCGGTCGTCGTGCCGTGTTTATCATCAGCGGTGTCGGTATGTCGGCTTGCATGATTGCGCTGGCTATCAGCACTTCTTTCGGATCTGAGAACAAGCCTGCTATGATTGTCGCTGCTGCTTTCATTTACTTGTACAACACCTTTGTGCCTATCGGTTTCTTGGGTGCCAACTTCTTGTACTGTACTGAGGTCGCGCCCATCCGACTCCGAATGGCCATGTCTTCCATCTCGACTGCCAACCATTGGCTATGGTAAGTTTCTCTCACCTCACCTCTTCAATGAAAAATACTAATTCCTTGTCAGGAACTTCATTGTTGTCATGGTTACTCCCGTCGCTCTCGAGAGTATCGGCTGGCAGTACTACATCGTGTACGCCGTCATCGCCGCCTGCGTTCCCGTCTCGGTGTACTTCTTCTTCCCCGAGACCATGGGCCGCAACCTCGAGGAGATTGAGCTCATCTTCAAGGAGTCACCATCTGTCTTTTCGACTGTCAAGTTCGCCAAGAACAGACCTCGCAACACTCCTCAAGAGTATCTCACTCGCAAGGAGAAGGCGGACCACCTGGAGGAGGGTGATGAGTAAAAATTGGTTTAGCGAAAGAAAGCGATTGTGTTTATGCTTAACGATAGAACTACCAGACTGGAAAAGTCTTGGAATACAATGATTATGACAGACCTATACTGTTGCATATTTTTATTCATGTGAATGCAATTGCAGCTTCGCATCATGCGACTGCATTAAATTAACCGGTGATCATCAGATAAACTGACTGTCTATTCGTGGAAAGATTAATAAACTCTCGACTTGCAAAAACTAATCTCATTTCAGGGACTTAGGCCGAGTCAGTTATGGAGCTTCGTTCAAAAATACGACCTTGAGTCCACAAGCTGTTTCACGCGCACGAATCCAAATGCTCAATTGCTTATACCCTTGTCTTTACTCCAACACGGAATCAAGGCATGATCGACAAAAGTCTAACGTCATGATTCATCCACCCCAGAATTCACCCGCCATGATCGTCTTCTTCCCCGCATTCAATTGATCATTCTCCAGATTCTCTACTCAGACTTGTCAGGCATTAACCGGTTAAACATGTCTTGAGTGCCATCCTCGGCAGTCAACGTGATTCGTGCGGAGAAGGATCATGCTTAATTCATTGGACCGCTTCGTACCTGCAGCTTTGTCTCCCTTAGCCCACGTCACATGGAAGAAACAGTTCATGACTGGAGCGGATGAATAGAAGTGACTTAGGCGAGTTGATTAATCCATGGCTAGATAAAAAGTATATATAGATGCGTCATTGTCCTCTGACATTCTGACTGCAACCTCATCTGCAGAGTGTAAGCTTTTCATCATGGTTCGCTTCAGTTCACTCCTGGCGGCTGCGGCATGCTTCGTCGCTGCCGAGTCTGTCAACATCGAGGTTGCTTCAAAGGGCGGAAACGCCACTAGCGGTCATCAATATGGTTTCCTTCACGAGGTACACCCTCCGTCTCACGCTGTAACTAAAACTTATACTGACATGGAGGCAGGACATCAACAACTCTGGTGATGGTGGCATCTACGCCGAACTCATCCGCAATCGCGCCTTCCAATATAGCAAGAAATACCCCGTCTCGCTCTCCGGCTGGCGTCCCATCAACGGCGCAAACCTAACCCTCAACCGCGCCGGCGAACCTCTCTCCGAAGCTCTTCCTGTGTCCATGCGCGTCAAGCCTACCAAGAACGCCAAGGAGATTGGTTTCCAGAATGAAGGCTACTGGGGCATGGATGTCAAGAAGCACAAGTACACCGGCAGCTTCTGGGTTAAGGGTTCCTACAAGGGTTCCTTCACCGCATCTCTGCGCTCAAACTTGACCGATGATGTCTTTGGTAGCGTCAAGGTCAAGTCAAAGGCCAAGAAGGATGAGTGGGTTGAGCATGAGTTTAAGCTTACTCCCAAGATGGATGCTCCTAACAGCAACAACACTTTTGCTATCACTTATGATCCCAAGGGTGCTGATGGAGTGCTTGACTTTAACCTTATTAGTCTGTTTCCTCCTACCTACAAGGGTCGCAAGAACGGTCTTCGAGTTGACCTTGCAGAGGCTCTCGAGGGTCTTCACCCTAGTCTTCTTCGCTTCCCTGGCGGTAACATGCTCGAGGGTAACACCAACAAGACCTACTGGGACTGGAAGGATACTCTCGGTCCTCTTCGCAACCGTCCTGGTTTCGAGGGTGTCTGGAGTTACCAGCAGACCCACGGTCTTGGAATTCTCGAGTACCTCCAGTGGGCTGAGGACATGAACCTCGAGATCATCGTCGGTGTTTACGCCGGTCTTGCTCTTGATGGTAGTGTTACTCCCAAGGATCAACTGCAGCCTTTCATCGATGATGCTCTCGATGAAATTGAGTTCATTCGCGGTCCTGTTACGAGCAAGTGGGGTAAGAAGCGTGCTGAGCTTGGTCACCCTAAGCCCTTCAAGCTCTCTTACGTTGAGATCGGTAATGAAGATTGGCTTGCTGGTTATCCTACTGGCTGGAACAGCTACAAGGAGTACCGATTCCCCATGTTCCTTGAAGCTATCAACAAGGCTCACCCTGACTTGACCGTTATTTCCTCCGGTGCTTCTATCGACCCTGTCGCTGTGAAGGGCGAGGGCTTCGATATTCCCGCCCCCGGAATCGGCGACTACCATCCTTATCGTGAGCCTGATGCTCTCATTGAAGAATTCGACCTCTTCGATAACAACAAATACGGCCACATCATCGGAGAAGTCGCGTCCACCCACCCCAACGGTGGTACCAAGTGGGAAGGCCAGCTCATGCCCTACCCCTGGTGGATCTCCGGTGTCGGCGAGGCTGTCGCTCTCGTCTCCTACGAGCGCAACGCCGATCGTATCCCCGGAACATTCTACGCTCCCATCCTCAAGAACGAGAACCGCTGGCAGTGGGCCATCACCATGGTCCAATTCGCCGCCGACGCCGCCATGACCACCCGCTCTACAAGCTGGTACGTCTGGGAGCTCTTCGCCGGCCACCCCATGACCCACACCCTCCCCGTCAAGGGCGATCTGGACCCTCTGTTCTACGTCGCTGGTAAGAACGAGGATAAGGGAACTCTTATCTGGAAGGGTGCTGCGTACAACACCACCAAGCACGCTGACGTTCCTGTCTCTGTCGCTTTTGAGGGTGTCAAGGCTGGTACTCAGGCTGAGCTTACTCTCTTGACAAACAAGGAGAAGGATCCTTTTGCGTTCAACGATCCTCACAAGGGAAACAATGTTGTTAAGAGCACTAAGAGTGTTATCAAGGCTGATAAGAAGGGTGCTTTCACCTTTACTATGCCTGAGCTTAGTGTTGCTGTTCTTGAGACTACCAAGAAGAGAAAGGCTTTCATGGGTTAAGAGTAACTCATGAATAAGTTTGGAGGAGTAAATTTACTGTAAATAGTTAGATACTTTACAATGATGAGATACGTCAGATAAGATGTCATGTTATATTGTGAGTTCAACTTGTTTATTGACTAATAAGACTAACTTGTGCTATATGAAGCCGAGAGTCATCAATCTTCTATGCTACTCGGGGTTTGCTTATGACACATCTAGTGATAAAGATACCCGCAATGCGTACTTAATAAAATAACACTTTTGATCACACGAACTGTCATTTGACAGTTATCTTTTCTGATAAACCTTATCCTCAATAAGGTCCGAACCAATCTTCTATGCTTCTGAATCAAAATCGCCTTCAGCCCCATGTTCACACCGTCGTGAATTGATAGGCTCCTCAAAAGAGAAATAGTCCCACTCACAGGGCTGATCATGCGGTGTGTCAGAAACCTTGAACCCCCTAAGCTCAACTTCCTCGCCCATAAAAGGAATATTGATCCTCCCAACAAACTTGGTAAATTTGTCGTCAAGAAACTCAATATCGCCACACTCCGGCTCAGAGACAGTCTCGCCACTTGCAACCTCTCTTCCTCGCAGTCGGAAGCGGAAGCGTCGGCCGGTAGAGGGAGACCGTCTAGGACGTGGCGCTATGCATGTCTCGGGGTCGCACTTCCTGAACGTGACATTGGGATCGGCGAGGTCGTAGGAATGCTCCAGGGCGTCCAAGGCTGATTTGCTGGTTGACAAGAGCATGACTCCTTCCAATGCACCAAGTTCGATGTTTGCGCAAGTGACATCTTCTCGCTCAAAGATATACAACATTTGCATTTCGCCGTGATGATAGTCATGAAGAAATTGGAGTTCATCGCACTTGATGATGTATGATCCTTGAAGATGACCACCTGGTTTATCCGACAAGTACTCGTAGTGCTCGCCCATAGCCTCCAGCCACGCCATCTTCCTAGCCCGCTCTCCTCCGCCGAAAGAATAAGCGACAGTCTCTGCCAAGCCTTGAACCTCGGCAAGTGACCGGCCGACGACGATACGACGGGAATCATCGCCCACGATGGCTGTAAACAAGCCGAATTCGTGCGCGGCTATCTTGACGAGGTTATGCAATTCCTGTGTTCCCAGGATAAGAGGCTTGGCTGTCTTTTCAGAGAAGTGGGATTGCAGAAGTGAACGTGTGGCGACCTCGTAAGATGTCGTCTGTGGTTGGATGGGGGCGGCGGCGAAGGTTGACATGTTCAGCCCGTAGCCGGGGGTGACTGAAGGCAAGGTGTCGCTTCGAGTCATGGCGATGGGGGTATCGATGTTTGGGGAGATGATGGTAAGTTGATTAATGCCGTGGTAAAGGTTGCGGTGATGGGTGGTGGTGCTTATTCGTGGTACTTCGTTTTGCTTTATAGAGTATTGAAATGGTTGTGAGTTGATCTTCTGAATTGTGCGAGAAGGACCCCTTTTTATATCTGGAAAATCTCCGTCTAAAATAATTTTGTGAACTTTATTGTGCGTAAAGATAAGTTTATCTCTAGATTTGAAGTTAATGGAATATCACGAGTTGATGTTTTGGAACTTTAATTCAGGCGGCACAAAAAGAATCGCAAGGACGAAAAGAACCATGTGATGGATATTGGGATGATGCTTGAATCTTATGGATCGGAGTCTTGCGCTAAATTAAACGATAATACCTGTCGACCAAGACAACAGCGCGTCTCTCTGAGACTCTGTATAGAGTTGACTGATCTGGATACTAGCAGCGCACCAAATTGCATAGAATTCCATCGAACAGGCGTCATCTCCAAGTATGCGACAGAAGATATTCTCGTCGAACATGGTCTGAATAGTGGTGACCGTCGGACTAACTGTCGATGGTCTTAAACTACACTAGCCACATTTGAAAGGGAAGACATCCACTCTGCCCTGGTTCCTGTCATCTTCATGGTTTGTTTGTTTGGGCTGGGGAAGACGGACGGTGATTTACGCGATCATATCCGAACACAAAGGGAACCCGACATGAGTCCCACGAGCTCTGTCGGCCGCATACTTGCGGAATTCGAAGTATGTAGAACAATCCGAGTAACTATATAAACCTTGAGCAAGTGCATGGGAGGTTGTGTACATCCAATCATGCGCGACTGTGGCGGAATCACAGCCGCGCCAAATTGGATACAAATGCCGCTCCACTACCCATTAACCGGATCAAGAGCAGATCGGATGCTCTCTAAACGTTCATTACGGTCCTATTCGATGATTTTAAGGATATAGTTGTGAAGCTGTTTAAACTAGTCATCTTGTAATGCAAAGCTTCGAACCTTTTAGACATTGAAAACCTATCCATCCTTCTAAGATAAGAGATGAATAGCCTCGCTTCGGTCCCATTCATTGCAACGCTGAAACATGGGTTGTTGATCGCTTTGGATGGGACTCAAACTCTCATCAGTTGCTCAAAGCCTCGTTAGCGCAGAGCTCATTGCCCTCAAGACGCACCAGGGCTGCCCAATGACTGTCACAGCTGGCAAGCCTCTACACCAAGCAGCCTTCTCCATCCTCCTCCAGGATCGTTTTCTCCGCGCCAAGATGGATTATGATGTTCTCAACGACTCTTCCTTGCTCGGTAAAGATCCCCGCAGTGTTGACTCACGCTGCGGTCCCTCGCCTGCTGTCCGCGGTGCCAAGTCGCGGTAATAACTGGCTTTCTGATCGATGTATTAATATCCGTATGTAACGGTGTAGATGGGATCCTGAACCAAGAGTCGGACTGAGGAAGCGGGTTACTTCTCTTACTCTATATCCTCCGCCGGTCGCTCTGATAGCAGACCTCCAACACAGAGAAGCACAACCCACCCCCTCAGCCAGATCGACACCAGAACTGTGCACGCTTGCCGCTACGAGACGCACTGCGCATCCCAACAGAAGTCCGAAGACAATGGAAGATGCGCGCTATCCATGAGAAGGTTCAGCCTACTATATCCATGTCAAACCAGGAAGGGTCACCGGTACCCGTTAACGCCATATGTCCATTGCGTTCTCCCTCACCGCCACAGTATGAGTGCATACCGTAGCTTCATGATCAAAAGTGTTGTTTTGCTGAGTACGCATTGCGGGCATCTTCAGATGCGTCACCGCCAACCCCCAGGTACTGCATTCAACTCACAGATCAGGCACCAGTAATCACAGTGAAAACAAGGTTGAATCCAATGAAGTCAATAAATAAAAGTCTAAAACGCCAATATGCAGAAAAAGCAGTCTATGAAACTTTTGACCCAACCATGCAATGCAAAAAAACACAAAAACCTCCATTAAACTCTCTTACGAGTAAACCTCTCGGCAGGCCATCCCTGCATAGTAGCCTTCTCATCAACAACATCACCCCCCATAATAAGCGTATGCTCCAACAAACAACTATCATTCTCCATCCTAGCACCACTCAAAAGTCTACTTCCAGTCCTCAAGACACACCGATCTCCAACATCGACCCTGTTCAGGTCGAATTTGCCTCGTGTGTTGATGTGCGCTACCACACTTGCGTCGTCAACGACTACACGGTCGCCGAGGCTGATGAGATCGGGTTCAGTGAACATGAGACTGGGCGTGCCGTTGGCGAATAGAGCACAGTCTTTGCCGATCTTGGCGCCTAGAGCACGGAAGTAGAAAACGATCCAGGGTGTGCCGGTCAGGAGACTCAGAATGCCATTGCCTGCGTAGCAGTTTCTTCGGAGACGTTCGATGCCGAGGAAGATCTGCCAGCGTTGGCAGTAGGAGGACTTGTCCCAGTCGTAGTTACCGGGTGTGCGCCGACCCATGAGAATCCACTTAGATCCAATCACGATACCCATAGCGAGAATGGACTGGATCGTGGTCAAGACAGCCATAGCGACGAGCATAGTGACGAAGATAGCGGCCAGATCCTTCCACCAGATAGCATGTGTGCTGATGAGCTGGTTGAGCACCACCCGAACGATCTGGATCGATGAGATACTAGCCGCGTCCCAGTAAACAGAGGTAAAGACGGCGAAGAAAGTAGAGTAGCAGAAGATCGCGAACGGACCAAGGACATGGTACGGTGCAAGCTTGAGATAAAAGGCTCGTCCGAAGGGAGACAGATCTTGGGCCCGACCGTCCTTGTCCAGAGTTTCATCAGTGACACTTCCAGAACTGCGCTCGGAGTCACTGTGGAACTTCTTCTCATCATATTGCATCTCGCGCAGAGAAGATTGGGCGCTGTTCTCAGTGCTTGAACCAGTAGACAGACAAATAGCATCGCCGCCATGAGAACCAACGTATGTTGTACCTTGAGCGTAGTTGCCGTTTCGCTTGGTCAAAGCACCAGAGCCCATAGTAGCCTTCTCACCGATGATGACACCAGGAAGGAGGTTAACTCGATCAGCAATCATGGCGCGGTCTTGGATGGTGATCTTCTCAGAGCCAACACCATCAGAAGTAATAAGAGCAGACCTTGAGCCGAAAACAACATCGTTGCCAACATCGATGAGGTGGTAGTCGCCGATACCAGGACCAGTACCAGGCCAATAGACACGTTGTCCAACCTTCGCACCCAGTGCTCGCAGCGTCATGGACGTAGCTTCGTAATGCGTACCGAACATACTCGTCAAATCATGAAGTTTACCCGTAGGATAAATCTCCTTGATCAAAGTAGCTCTCCAAGCAGAAACGGTGGAAGTATCCTGCTTAGACGTAGCGTGAAGCTTGCCAAAGACGCAGTCGAGAATGGACTTGACGATCATGACGAAGGCAAAGAGGAAGAAGGGACCAAAGATACAGCCTGCGACGCGAGCTAGGTAATGGTATCCGATACGTGTAGGTTGACAGAACCAATCGACACTGCTTCGCAGAGGAGATGTGGAAGACGAGGCCTTCGTGAGAACCATGCCGACGAGACCACCTGCCCAAGGAAGGGCGGCGACGAACATGGCGAGTAACTTCAGAGGGAAAGTCAAGAGGATGTTGAGAAGCCAGTGTCCTGACTTGCGCTCGCTGGGGAGTTGATCGCGATATTCCTCGCTGGCGTCTTGCATTTCCCAGGTAGAAGAGTTGAAGCCCAGACAGGTGTTGGCTGGCATGGTAGTACCCGGAACCACAATAGAAGAAAAGCCAACAGTGCACTTCTCACCGATGTTGATGCGACCGAGATACATGGAAGTATTACCCTCAGCGGCAAAAGGACGACAAGTGCATCCAGTAATGTTTGCATCATCCCCAATAGAAACAAGGTCATACTCCCCAATCGCAGCACCTTTGAGCTTAACATTCTTGCCAATCGAAGCACCCATGAGACGATAGTAAACCCTTAAAGTGAAGTCATTAGAGCTGAAAAAGCCCTTGCCACAAACAGCGACAATCTTCTGCACCAACCACCACCGCGTATGGTAGAATCCCCACATAGGATATATACCCTCGCGATATCTCCCGATGATAAGCCACTTCGCGATAATACCGACCCAAGGGGAGAAAAAGCGGGTAACGACGCGAGAGATCAGCAAAGAGACAACCAAGTTAACGAAACGGCCGGGGACGGAGTTGTTGGTGGGGAGTTTCTGGCTGTATGCCAAGGCGACGAAGAAACATGTCCACTGGAAGGCTCGGCGGAGGGGGTAGACTACCATCATGGGAACGAGTTGGAGGATCATGAGAAGAGGGTTTGTAGAGCTGTATGTCTCGGTGCAGCCTTCGACGGTATCTTCTTGATCACCACCCTCCTTCTTAGCTTCGAGCTTTGCATCGACATGGGCCGCAAGCTTCGCCACGGTTCCATCATTGAAAACGGTAGTAATGGGAATGGGGATGTTGAACTCGGAGCGCAGAGCAGCGAGGAGACGGCCGGCCCTAAGAGAGTCACCTCCAAGAGTGAAGAAGTCCACGTCGCGGGGAATGTCGGATGGTGGAAGAGACAAGACCTCGGCAAAGGCCTTGGTGATGAGACCTTCTGTGCTACCTTCGAGTTGCTTCATGGATGCTTGAAGTAGCTCGTCGAGTTGGGATTGGAGATGTTCGGTGTTGACTTCGTTGGAGGAGCTGCGAGGGAGAGGACGGTCGAGAATGTGGATCTCGCTAGGAATGGTGTAGTTGTCAACAAGACCAACAAGTTCATGACGAATATTACTCGTCACGTTGTTGTCAACAGTGATGTCGTTGGTCTTAGGAGCCAAGACAGCTTGAGGCGCACCATCAGATCCTTGAAGACAGAATACATCGACATGACCAGGCACAACGCTCTGGATCTGACTCGAAAGCGTGCGATAATCCACCCGACAAGGTTGAGACTCAATTGGTACTGAAAGCTTGGTATCAGCAGGAGGACAAACCGCATCCCAGTGTCGTCCCATATGCGGCGTATCATCCGTGACGGCAGGAAGGTCCATGCGCTTGCCCAGACTGATTCGCAGAACCTTGCCGTTGTTCTTGGGAACATCGTCCATGTAAGCGATCAGAACAGGCCATTTGGCTTGTTGAAGAGCAGACTTCAATGCCGCGTGGAGAGTCCTGAGATCAACACGGGGAATATTGGGTGGTGTGACGAGTACAACACCGACGACTTCCTGAAGAACATCATGACTTGCCGAAAAAGCCAAGGTCTGCGATACACGGCCATAAATAGGTGAATCCACAGATCGAGAAGAAGTCATGATAGCGTTCTCGACTTCAAATGGAGAAATAAGTTCGCCTCCACGGTTGATGACTTCCTTGCTTCGACCAGTGATGTAAAGATAGCCATCGTCATCCATGTACCCAAGATCACCAGTGTCGAACCAGCCGCTGGCGTTGAATGGGGACTTGTCGTATGTACCATCGGGTCGGAGATAGCCTGGGAAAACAGGTTCGCCGCGAACACAAATGCGACCGACTGTGCCGTTTGGAACAGAGTCTTCTGACCAGTCGAGGATGGTGAGTTCGGGACCGGTGCTGATACCGGATGTACCTTCGCGGTCGAGACGGTAGTTCAGTGGTGGGGTAGAAATGGGCATGCATCTAAACATGTTAGTGAAGTTGGGTATGAGTGTGGGGTGACTTACTCTGTCATTCCATAGCTGGGAAGAACGACACAGTCAAAGGTATCGCGAAGCTGATACGCCAACGAGGGAAGTAAACCACCAGCAGCATTACAAGCAAGTCTGATCCTGCTCTTCCTAAGCGCTTCAGGTCGGGCAGCTGCTTCTGCGACGATGACGGAGTGCATAGATGGAGAGGCATAGTACCAAGTCGGTTGGATAGTCTCGGCGACGTCCCAGAACAGATTGGCGTCGAAGGAGGGACAGCATACTGTTGAGCCGCCAGCAAAGATTGGCGCAAAGATGTTTCGTACTAAACCACCACTGTGAAAAGTTAGTAAATGTAGATGTTGAAGTTTGGAGTGGTGCACTTACACATGGTACAAGGGCATCATGTTCAAACAGATGTCATCTGAAGTAAGACCCCATGATTCAATAACAGCCACAACACCAGTGACGATAGAGTGCGTCGTAAGCGGCACAACCTTCTTCGTACCAGACGTACCACTCGTGAACAGAATAAGACTGATATCATCAGCCTTATTAGCAACACGATCCGAACCAGCAGATACCGCATCACCATTCAACGTCTTGACAGAAAGACCCTTTCCAGCCACCCAGTCGACGACAAATACCCGAATACCATTCTCTGACACCCATGATGCATTGAGTTGCAGTTTCTCATATTCTTCGTGTGTCGTGATGATAAAGTCTGCTCGCGCTTGTAGGATATCGGCTCGGAATTGTTCTGGTCCGGCGGCGGGGTTGATAGGTGATGCTGTGTAATATGTCGTCACAGCGATACAGGTCGCTGCTAGTAGAGGTCCATTCGGCACGGCGATGGAAACAACAGGTTTGCGCGATGACTCGACAGGTAGTTGGAAAGTGTTGACGAAGTTGTGAAGTTCGCGATGCGAGATAACGTCCCCACCAGAAGATGCCCTCAGCGCAGGTTTATTCTCAGGTGTAATAAACTGTGCAAGGGAAGAATATGAAGCCTTGACCAAGTCAGACGTCTCTTTTAACAAAAGAGCAGACGTCTCATCTTTTCCAGTTTTCACATCCTCGGGAAGATGTTTGTATACTCGTGTAAGACACTTGACAAGGGCAAAAACAGGCCACGGTCCAGACTCCTCTTTCAACAAATCGTGAAGAAGATGGAGAGGCCGCGTAGACGACTTCCCTGTGGTGGGGAGCGCAGCCAATAGCTGTGCTCTGTCGGCTCGTAAAGACTGGCTGTCATGGCCGAGCTCGCGCATCAGCTGTTCCATCTTACGAGGGATGGCAGACTAAGCTCAAAACGAAAGAGAAACAAAAAAGGAATGACAAAGGTGGTTGTTGGATGGTGATGGTGGTCTCAGATCGTCTAGCGAATATCTGAAGATCTCAATGTTTTTGCGATTAACATAAACTCAAGTGACTTGCTCACGGTCTATATACTTTCATCACCTCTCCTGACGATCCTGTCTGACCGTTCTGGCAAGCTGCCTCTCAAAACACAGTTTACATGGCCCCCGATCTGCCTCGCTGAATCAACATGCCCTGTTTTCGCTACAAGATTAAGGTAATAGTATCCTCTTTGAGTGTCTATCACTTGCCGTGGTCAGCAAAGGGGTGTATTACAGTCCGTGCTTGCGTGTTCTTAGATATCAGATTGGCCTTTGCAGGGTGTTCCCTAGGAATATTTCCACTGCGGCTCTGCTATTAGTCGGACCGTATTCTTGGCTTGCATGTCACTGCCCAATTGGGAAAGGCTAGTGGATGTACTGCCGAGCCCTAGTGCCGGCTCTTCTGGAAGGACTCAAGACTGTGGGACAATCCCACCCAGGCCTGTATTTTGAGGTAGGACTTTATTGACTTTCTTACATATTGCTGATATGTCGTAAATTTCACCAGAAAGGTTACAGTTCGGACACGGGCATGTATCACAGCCCGAGCAATTAGCCTCACAAACACCATGGTCCACAGTGTTGCAGGCACAGACTGTGACTGAAACCTGTCAAGGCATTAAGCTTGCTTGCTTAATTGGTCCCTCCTCCCGGCGAACCAACTGTGGCTACTATCAACCAACTAGCAGGGGTTCGTCTCTGACCGAGTGGCCCAGTTCAGTGGCTTGAGTCGTCACAGATGGAACCCGTCTAAACCGCTCGGTCTAAGCGATATAAGGTCCTAGCACTATCTTTTCCACTAAAGCCTTCTAGAAATGACGATGGTCGGCAGTTAAAATTCCCACTGACACTTTGACGTGTTGAGCGGGTCCTTTGTCCTGAGACATACAGATACTGATCAACATCGCTTTGACTCTCGCATTTTTTACAGCAAGTTTAAAAAAGACGCACGTAGAAGCACGGATGGACTTCAAAACGAAAGACTTTTCTCTTTTGATTTGAACGCGTCATGACATCACTGCCACAATTGAAGATCTATGGAGAAGAGATGAAGACATGATGGGTTTCTATGTTTGGTCTATAGTACAGTATCTACTATATGTGGGCGGAATGAGCCCCATTGGTCGACGCGTATATGTAACGTCGGAAATAAAGTGCTTACGAAGCTTTATCCAGCAAGGTTCTTAAGCTTGTATACAACTCTACAATCTTATCTAAAGGATGAATAAACAATTGATCTACGGCATGTCGCAAGGGGGATTACGCGGTCAAGGATCATATATGTCGATCTTTACAAAATACCACCCTCCAAGAAAAGAACGGAGAAATTCTACGGACGGTCTGATTGCGACTCCAGATTGTTTCAGTCAAAAAGCACCGAGGGTTGACCCCAGTGATGAACTTGGGGCTCCAACTCAGTGGGACAAGCCTCATCGAGTGGGACAAACAAGCATGATCAAGTGGAAGGCAGAGCAGGGGAGGTGTCTCAGGTCAATGCCATTGGCTCAACTCGAGTCAAGCGAATATCACCTAAGCAAAGCCAAGATCTACAGTAGATCTTTAATTCTCCTAGACAGCCCCGCGATTATCCGAGATTGTTATCGGTGAAATATTCTTTCGTTCTGCAGTTTCACACTCATTGGGCAGCAAGTCAGTGCGCGGACCGAATTTCCGGGGACTTTGAGTTCTTTTTTCTGTTCCTGATGTCTGTCAGATATCCTCGGGACATGCAGGATCGGCCCTGATGTAGGAAGATTTGCAGTAAAAGTGGTGCAAAGATCAACTTGATGATGAAGATGTATATTAGCACACGATGCGATGGATAGATTTGCCCTTTTGGGAAGGATCACGATAAGGATTACCCTGAATCTCCATCTAAAATGAGAGATTTCACAGTCATGACTTCATAGTCGGAAGCTTTAGGGTAGAATCGTTATTGTATTGTGGGCTGAAAGCACGATGTTCTCGTCTCGTTACCCGAGATCATCCATTATGCTATGGGTTATGCACTTCGCCGAAAACATGGCTCTTCTGCCAGCGAGAAAATCTCATCCTTGCTGAAAGTGAAACCCTTAGTGGAAAAGTCCTTTTCCTGGAATGTTTTCCTCTCTAGATCCTCTATGTCGACGGTAACGGCATATCTCTGCTTCTCTAACTGCAAAGTCAAACCAGCAGCTGTAGGTTTTATCTCGTTCTCCAGCCCCTCGCTCAAAACTTGTGCAACATACTTCTCGATCTTCAAAGTCCTTGTTTTCCAGTCAAACAATTCATCTCTCGCATATCGCACTCGATTACCGTTGGTTCTGTTCACAATCTCAACCTCGGGTATCGCCCGATTCCCATCGACAGGAAGGAATTCCGCAGCAGCGGTAAAAGTTGGTTGACCCACTGGTGTAAATGTGAGGCTGACCGAGCCACGTGGCTGGCTGTCTAACAGAACGAGCATAATGTCCTCTGCTAGCTTACGCTGAACGAGAATTGAGCCGCGTTCCATGCTTACTGCCAGCTGGGGAAACTGCACTAGCATCTCGCTTCGTAGTAGGAATCCATAAGACGGAACTTGCCGTTTGCTTAGAACTTCCTTGATCTCCGCGCGCAACACATCATGGTCTGATTGGCTAGAGAAATGGTTTGCCAAACTTAACGCACCGTCGACAAGGGCCTCCGTCCAGTTCTTATCGACGTAGAAGAATCGTAGAGACTCGGATGGTAAATGCGATTGATCGGCAATGAGATAGTGTGCCGATATCCCATGGAGCAGTAGACGATTGAACACCCATTCTTGAACGATAACGGAATCCGTCTTCTCTACCGTAACAGGGCGCAAAGAGGTAGGACCCCTAAGGTCGTCCATCAAACCGGACAGCCCAGCAATAACCTCACGCCTGGAACCATATGAGGTCTTCTCCAGCCCTTGAGTTTGGGCCCTCCCGCGTAGCTTCCAAAGTGCAGTCGTGAACTTGCCGTCTTGCATCGCCAAGCTCTTACCCAACTGCCAAGGCGAGACATACGAGATATCACTGAGGTTCAGATCCGGATCGTAGATCCGTAAATCTCCGCCGAACTTGGCATTGTCCTTGTTCAAAGGATACGGCACCCGTCTTGGCACGAGTGGGCCACGGTACATAGCGGCTGTCACCTCGCCCGTCTGGGTTCGGTGACGAACGAGTGTATATCCTTCATTTAGCCTTTCGAAAACAGCGGTACTGTCACCCTTGTTGATGTTTCTGTGCCCGTATCCGAGCATCGATAAGTCTAACTTGGTCAAAGAAGTGCCAAGATGAACCGCATTTGGCGGTATGGCATTATAAGACCAGCTATACAGACTGGTCATGATAACCCGCTCCTTGGCGTCCAAGGAACTGACAGAGCGCCCGTTGATACCCTGTAACGAGACTAGGTGCACGAATATGGGAGTAGGCTTCTCAATATCGTCGGGCCCTAGCCGGTGAGAGATAACGACGGAAGTAGCAAGGTCGCTCTCCCCATCCTTCCGCACATGCGACATGAACCGAAAAGGTGATACGTCGAACACCTTTTGTCCTTCCGAGTCCAACTTGGTTGTAAAGAGACCCTCGAACAGATCAGTGGGGATAGTAATGACGCTAGTCTTCGTTCCAACATCCTTATCGCTGTCATTGTTGGGTATAAGGTTAGCTAGTGCCGTGTCGTTGATAGAACTAAGATTGCCAACAGAAAGATCCCAGCCAAATGTGTCGTTTATCTTGGCTTTCACATGTGCGAAAAATGAACTCTGCTCTTTGGGCTCAAGCTCAAGCTCATCGCAAGTAAAGACGATCAAAGCAAGCCAGGGTACTCCAGGGTCTGCATCATCGTTGGTCGCTCGTCGAGCCCAGGGTAGCTGCGCATCCCTGAGGACTATATGTGGGAGAGTCGCGAACGAGGGTGCAATTTGACCCGGCGCTGGGAATACGGAAAGAGCATTTGCAGATCCGTCATCTGCAGCGCTCAGGGACCATCGCGCTGGGACAGCTTCAACCTTATCTTCCACAGGCAGGGGATGTTGACGATCTTGCCGGGATGCTGTAATGGTCTTGCCTACTCCCACATTGTACTCACCGGCCTTCAAAGAATTCGACATGATTGCTATCTTCTCACCGCTCGATAAAATGAGAAAAGACGAGGCGTTCTAGGTAAAGAAATGTCTCGATTAAATGTCTTGGACCCTGCGGAACTTTCCACCTTGTGGCTGGCTGAAAAAGCAAGGATTCGATGATGCTATTGGTGAGATATGACAGGGGTCATGGTCTAGAATTGTCTTGTCTCACCTGGTCTCTCATGACTCGATCTAAGCTTCCCATCTCTCAAGAGCGGATTACTTTCTGACTCAGAAGTAAGCGTTGCATCGAAAGGCAGTCCATTATTTTCACCTGCTCCAAATGGCCAGCGCAATCGACTTTGAAGCATCAGCGGAACTTCTCCGCACCACCACGGGAAGTTCCCGGACTCGGTATCACATCCAAATAGACAAGAATTAATATTGAACAAGGCTTCAACAACTATATCATTGTCCCTTGAATTGTTATGCGAAGCTCCTGCGCAAGTATCAGAGTAATAATGGTTCGATTGTGTAGACTTATTGAGGTAAACCCGAATTAATATTATCACGACCGGTATAGCATAACCGGCAAGTATTGCATATCAATATCAGATCTCAATGTTCCTAATATCAAGAGATGAAGCTGATTGCGACTCACGACGTGTTGATGATAGAGCAAAATTGCAGTACGACCATATCCATTATAGGAGGACAAAAGCAATACTCAAAGTTGACAACGAACAAGATGCTTTACTCGGTATAATTATCGGTCATGGTGCCTTGTCACAAGCTTGTGCAAATAACATACTTACTGGCCACCCTGAATGTTATGAACCCGTCCAGTTTTTGGCCAGTCATACCAGGTCGTGTCCTGTCACAAGGCAAGGATGAAAATGGAATTGTGCAAGCATTCGAGGCATATTGCTTTAAAGTGTAATTCATGATGGGAAACTTATCCTCAGGTGTCTTGTCACAAATGATATCCGTTAAATCGTGATAGACCTGGAATAGAGGGCGGCATCTTAGGTCAAGGCGGATTGTGTGGTCTGCAATGAGATCTCTCGGCTTGCTCAACGGTGGCGTTTCAGAGGAGACTCTGATCATGACAGTCAGTGCAAACACTCTAAAGTATGTGTGAATATGGTGACACATGAAAAGTCTTTCCAGGGCCACGGGTTGACGGCTGACTACGAGTATAAGGTTTTCTGCCACCAATTTACTTTTTGAAGCATCGTGACTCCAATGGTTGCAAGAGACCTTTTCTTATTGCCCTACTCCAACATAAGGTTCGTGTTGTGCAAAATTCCCTGTTGTGCTTCCAAACTTCTGGTGCTTTTCTTTCTTTCCACCAATATCGTTAACCTACAACCAAAAGCCATCCCCCTTCCGATTAACCATCCTTCACAATGGCTGATGACATCGGTGACGTACTTGATACTTGCAATAACATCTGCATCATTATCAACGGCGCCATTTCGCTGGTCGAGTGCCTAATCAGGTGTGGCCGAGCAACCCACAAGGCGTACAAGCGACGACAAGAGAAGAAGCAATTATCCGGGGGTAAGTGATATTTGAAGACCACCAATAATATTTTAGAAGGAGCTAAGACTCAGGAATCCAGTTTCCCAACATCATGACCAAACATGTGTCAATGGAGGAGAAAACGAAAGCGAATTGCGCGCGTCAGAGAAGGAGAGTCGAAGCTACTGTAGGACATCAAGTACACAGTCTACACCTTTGAAGAGCACCATCACGGCCACATATCGACCCAAAATCGGCAACCACTTCATGGGTTCCATGTAAGGAATTGACAAAATTCGCATCTACAGGGTATGTATTGATCATCATAAGCTACCTCCGAGAGAAACCCTAGAAATAGATCAACTAACCAAGTCGTAGTAGCTTATGTAGAGATTGAATAGACAATGAAAGATCTATAGAATGTAATTTCCCATATCTTCGACAAGGTACAATGTTACCTGACGATCTCTTGCTTGTTCATCCGTCCTCTGTTCTTGCTCCTCATCAAGTAAATATTAATTCAACCTGAAAATGCAGAGTTTCACTTGTACCTATTTTTACTATCTCAATAACTTCATAATCGTGTTTCAATGTAGTCGTCATCATTATCTAAATCCGATGTTCTTCAAGATGTCCAAGATATTCCGGTGAGACCCACTGTGAGCTTGACGCGCGTCTAAACATTGATTCGCTCACGCCTCGAGATCATTAATGGGGCTGAAAGGTTGTAGAGATCTTCGACAGGGCTTCGAGATCCACAATCGAGACTCCATGATCGACAAACCCACATCTGATAGGTACACGCCGCTCCATAACACAAGCTACAGAGTGGGTTTGAGTGGGTTCGTAATGGCATATCGGGATGATACTCAAAAGGAGAAACAAGGATGTGAACGTATAAGGGGTGGAATCAATTGAGGTAATAACAAAAGAGACAAAGACCAACTACTGTCAAAAATCACAAAGCAGTGGTTGATGGTCGGCGCTTGCATTGCACTTCAACTCTGATTCAACTGCAGCAACAAAAATATAACTTCCCCACGTCTACTGACTCAATCCTTCTCCACCTCACAGCCTCAGCTTCGTCGAAGGCCGCGCAAGCAACTTCTTTACACAGCCCTAGATATTTTCCTTCGCCATACCAACTATGCATACGGGGCGGGCTATGAAGACAACGACCTCATTCGATCGCAAAGGAGATGGTGCTGTATAGGTTGGATAGCTTTGTATGATACCAAAGACCATACATGGACGAGGATTAAGAAGGATGGAATAAAAAAGAAATAAGGTAGAATTCAACCGTAAGAATATATAAGTTTCTAGTTGTGGCTTAATCTCCATCCTGTAGAGTGAGTGAGTAAGATGTAAGTAAGCACGTATTGAATGACCTGCTGCCGAGTGATTCTTTTGAGCTTTTCCGAGACGTAAGTCCCGAGGCATACAGATAAACGCAGACCTACTGCTTAGCTGTTGCTATCTGTTTGCAAAAGCAGTCGAAGTTTGTTATGTGTCCATAGGTGAAGGCTGTCTCCAGAGAGCCTTCAAAGGTAGCAGACTTATTCGTCAAAGTCCTGAATCTCTTCATAGATAGAAGAGCCAGGTTGCTTCTCACATCTCCTCTTCTATCCGTAAGTAAGGTTACTTATACCTTTGGAGGGGCAGGCGAGCGTACGGACAAAACAACACATTGACAGTACAGATTGAACCTAGCACCAACCAAGGTTCCCTTCGGAATTTATGTCTCGTGGGTCATAAGAACTTGGCATTACGATGTGTACCATGAGGGGTAAGTACGGATATACAACCTTCGTAACTCTAGGGCTTGAGCTTCAGTGGTGCCAACCGGGCATTTACAAGGGAGCTTAGTAGAAGGGTCAAACCCCATATGCTTCATAACACAAAGTCCAGGTAAGCACGGACCAAAATCTTGCAGTGCTTTCTTCCGTAGCCGTTGGCTTTGCTTCTTAAAAGCATCACGTCCAACAAAGCCTTGAATGTGGCGATGCAGCTCACAGCGGTTTGCTCCGCATTTCCAGCAGAAACAACGGGCGGATTTCATTCCATGGTTAGAGACGCGGTCCTTCCACGGAAGTGCTAGTTGGCCTACTCCTGACTGACAGAGGAAGAGAGGCTGGGGGAATCTGCGGCGGTAGATGGGGTACATATGTCGAGATGACAGGCCGAGGGATGTGCTGTCGATAGGGTCAAGATGGTCAAAGATAGACATTTTGAGCTCTGATGGGAGCTTGTCGAATGGATGGGTGGGTTTGAGAGATCTCGTATGTTTGTGATTGTCCTTGTGTTGATGTTCGAGATTGGGTTGATGATCGGGGGCAGGTGATGTGGTGGTCATGGTCGGGGCCATGGTTATCGTCACTCTGGTGAATGACGCTGTGGTCACGACTTCAAAGTGAGTATGTTCCATCTTTTCAAGTCCTTGTACTTTCGCAGGTGGAAGGAAGTTTGGAATATAAATGAGGCCTGGATGAAAGCGACTCTGAACTGAGAGATATAGAATGAATGGGAAAAGAACTGGAATGGAAAGGGAAAGATGGGCAGGTTGACTTGTATTTATACTACACAGAGAAGACGAGATCGTGGATTTACTTTGGTGTTTTGATTTACTTTCTACTCGATTTCAAATTGACTCACTAATTCCATTGTGTTAAGCTTCATAACCGCATAGCTGAAAGTATGAACATAATGCAATCAATATACGGGTTTTATCAACCAATTACACGCTTGAAGCACTATAAGTTAGTGGCTTCAACAGAATCTTTTTTTTCCCTTTCATCTCATATCGATAATCTATATAAAATTTAGGCTAGGCAAAAATGCATTCCTTGACTCGTTCCAGTTATCTTTTCTTTCTTCCATCAGCATCAACTATGACTACAGTCTCCACACACAACGACCGCCCTTCATACAGTATTTAAGTTTTCTTAAGACGAAAACCACTCAATGCGTACAGACAAAAGAACCCATTGGAAATTCACAGGTTGGGCTTTCATCCATAACAGTCACTTCTACGAAGGTGCATCTCGCAAAGCACAATGACAATTTGGGTTTATTATTAAGTTTCCTCCGTGCAATTGCCCAGAAAATAACCATTATCCGAAAACAGTCCAAAGGTCCAATCCAAGAGAATAAGAGATCACAAAAGAAATCCACCACATGTACCTCACGGCATCTCAGAGTAAGTCAAGCTGAAAGCAACACCCTTCTCAGTATGCGCAAGATCGACAGGCAGGGTAACAAGAGTAACTCTCGCATTAGCATCAGTTCGCGAAATAACAGCTCTGTTCTCAGATTTAACTTGAGGAGTGTTGATGTCGACAGTAGGTTCGTGCCAGAGAGCAATGGTGTACTCCTTTCCGACGATAGAGGACAGATCGCCGAAGCCGTTGAAGGGAGCCTTGATTTCGATGCTGCGCATGTACTTGACGCCAGTGGCATCGTTCATAGGTGCAGATCTCTGGGTGATCAGGACCTTGCAGTACTTGTTGGCGGCCTTTTCGTCGGTGGCTTTGCCGTTGACCTTGGGTCTGTGGCCGTCGATGGGGGCTGAGTCGCGAGAGATACCGTCGTCGAGGAACATTTCGTAGTCCTGGATAGTCAGTGATCATTCTTATACTCGAGGTTCAGTAGGTACCTACGTTGTCCTTTCCGGGGTACACATGGAGAGTAATAGGGTTAGGATCCTGAGCAGGAAGAGAAGGATCCGGAATATAGTTTCGGACCTGGATCTTGGGAATGATACCACCTTCACGGATGTACATGGGAGTGATGTAAGGAATTTGAGCATCATCAGCGCTGATGCGGCAGTCGTACTCGATGTGATCTCCTCCGTTGGCGGCCTTGTTCAGAGGAACGCCGAGATCGTCGGGTCGAAGGTTCATGGGGAACCACCTGTCGGGGTAGGGAAGATAGAGCTTGCGGGTGGCACGCTTGGATTCTTCCATGAGGGCTGGAGCGACGAGGAGGTCGTTGCGAACCATGTATTGGCTGCGAGTGTACCATTGGTTCTAAAGAGCAAGAGTTAGTTGGGTATAGGTGTAATGACAGGCGACTTACATCGGCGTTGAAGAGACTACGGTCGATATCATCGGTGATGACCTAGAGAGTTAGCCATGTTGATGGAGTTTGAAGGGATGATGACTCACCATAGCTCTAGCGATGGGCAGACCAGTAATCATGTTCTCAAACATAGCATCATACATAAGTTGCATGAGACTGTATCGGAGTCTGATCAAGTACTTGCAAACAGGAAGAACAGCCCTGTAGAGCATATTCTCACGACCCTGATACTTCCAACCATTCTGCTCATAATGCTTCTGATAAGCATAAGGCTCCTGGAAAAGCTTACCATCCTTCCTCATAGTTCCCTTTCTAGGTCCATCAATCCAATCACGTCGCTTAGTGTAGTGGTTTCGGAACCACGGCAGAAGCGAGTAAGCAGAGTACCAACGGATCAACAGCTCGGGGTTGACAAAGTCATGTTCACTGTCAATAAACTCGAAACCGCCGACATCCTGGCCTGAGATGGTGATACCGGACATTCCGAGTGCGAGAACCTGGGCGATGGAGATGTCGAGGAATTGCCATGTGGAGGCGTTGTCTCCTGTCCAGAGACCCGCGTAACGGTGGCTGCCGACGAAAGAGCCGCGGCCGATGATGAAGTTGCGACGGTTCTCGCGCCACTTGAGGTCCTTGGAGATCTCGTGGATGTTATTCAGGCCGTGGTAGGTAGCCTTGTGAAGGTTGTAGCTGTACAAGGACCAGATTTCGATGGCCTTCTTGCGGATAGCGTTTTTAGAGTCCTTGGACCAGCCGTCTGAGTCAAGGTTGAGACGGAAAGGAAGACTAAGCATGTTAGTACCGACGATTCGAATGACAAAGTGTGGTAACTTACCCTTTCATATCACCATACTCCTCCGCAATACAAGGACCAGTCATGTCCTGCCAGACAAAGTCAAGTCCACACTCAAACAGATATTGATACTGCTTTCCCCACCACTTTCGCACATCCTTGTTGTTCAAGTTAGGATAGTGTCCAGGATGACCATTTCCCCAGCCGTAGAAAACACCTCCGTGGAAGGGCTTCTCTGTGTTGAAGGTATCCTCAAACTTGGACTCATCCTTCTCAAAGTAATCAGGCTTTTGAGTGTTGGGGTTGAGGAAGATCTGGTTTCCGACAGACCAGCCCACATAACGGTGGTCCCAGTAGTTAGGAGCCGTAGGATCAAGATCGCGATCATCTTTGATGAAGTGACCCTTCTCAAGGCCCTCGTTGAGAGTCTTGTAGCTGTCGCTGGGCATGGAGCTGATGTAAGGAGTGATGTTGGTACTGCACTTGACACCCTGCTCACGAAGAGTCTTGAACATCTTGACAGGATCGGGGAAATGGTTTTCGCGCTTATCAATAGTGAAAGTACGATAATCATCCTGCATATCAACATCGATATGCATACCATCAATAGGAAAGTCATGCTTGCGGTACTCAGCAACGGACTCAAGAACAGACTCCTGACTATCGTAGCCGTAGCAGGCTTGGTGGTAACCTAGGACGTATCTTGGCTTGAGACGCGGCTTTCCGACGATGGAGGTGTAGGTTGAGACGAGATCTTGCATGCTGTCTCCTGCGACCATGATGGCGCGGAAGGCGTTGAAGCGAGTTGCTACGCGGATTGCGCCCGCGTCTTTGACGCCTACGTCGACGCAGATGTGCGAGTAATTGTCGATGAAGGTGGAGACTTGGGACCGGTAGCCTGGGTGGGAGTCGACTTCGATCCAGAAGGGTTCAGAGTGGTACAGCGGCTCACGGTCATCGAGAGGGCCTTGACCGTAGACGTTCTGGTATCGCATGTTGTCGAAGTCTGCAATAGTAAGTATCTCATCAATTGCGACTCATTAATGGGAGTTTGACTGACTGAAGTAGTTCATGTACGTCTTCTTCTTGAACAGATGCTTACCACCCTGTTCACCAAAGCCCATGAAATCCGCAGTAACAGATTTCTCGACCGCCAAGACAGTCGCACGCTCCGTGTAAATCAATCCCTTGGGTCGAGTTCTCCAAATGATGGCCTTCTGGGCACCCTTTACCTCATGCAACTCGATCTTGTCAGCATGGATGGCCTTCTTCTGAAGCTCAGGCAGTTTCTCAGCAGGTGGCTGGCTCTCCAGGACGCGAACGACGGTGATCTGGAAGGGGTCGCGCTGGATGTAGATCTGAAGCTGGACCTGACGGTTGGGAGTGTTGGGGTTGAGGACGGATTGGAAGACGATGTATTGCGGGTCTTCAAGGACTTCAATGTCCCAGGTAACCTTCTCGAGCTTATCAAGAGTTTCAATAAGCGAGGTGAGCGTATCCTTGATGATAGTTCGACTGCCCGCCATTAGCCCCCCACCCATTCGATGAATAACAGTCAACTTACGTGTTGAAATCAGTGAAATCCTCACCCTTCTCATTGTGCGGATCAAATCGGATCTGCCAAACCTTGGGACGAACAAACTGGATCAACAGCAGCGAATTATCGTTGAAGCGAAAGACGCGTCCGTGGCGGCCACAAGCAGGATTCTTGGTTCCATCGCTCATAAGCTGATCACTTTCGGAGTAACTGATGCGAGTGGGGCGATTGATCTTGGTAGAACCATTGTCAATGCTTTGGAAGAAGTCATCGGATTTGACAAAGTTGTAGGGATCGCGAATCTTGACGTCTTCTGCCCAACCCATGATGAAGGTGCTTCAAGTAGTGAGTGTAATTAAGTGAGTGTGAGTGAGTGATGATGATTGTGAAGATGGAGAGAAGAAAGCTCTGTATTAATACTTGGAGAGAATGAATGTGTGGGTTGTTCGGCTTACTATGTCGTGTAACTAATTCTCCATTTCTGATTGACGTTGTTGTGGTTCGTCTCACTTACATATGCAGCTGTGGGTTTGAGGTAATGAAATGACTAACATTGTTGATTGATGGACGTGAATCTGCCGGATGGAGGAAGCTGAATGCATCGTACCCTGACAATTACGAGCCTTTACAGGGAGGGGTTGTAGTTGGCGGCGTATAAGCGGAGTTGCTGGAAAGGGAAGTGAGGAATTGTAAGCACTCACTCATCTCTCAAAGACAGAAGCACTCACCGTATGGGCATTGAAGTGGGGGACAGTTATTTGTATAGTCGTAGTGGGTACATCATTTCGAGGGAGAATACCTTTTGGGCATACAGTGAAGCTGCAATGTCTTTGCTTTTGGGAGCTGAAGGTGTTTGTTGGTATGTGACTGTTTGTGACCCGTGCCGCCTTGAGACAAATACCGATGCAAGTCTCAAAAACTTCATGATTCATCAGATCAAAGAAATAAGCATCGTAAGCACCATAAGCAATCGAATAGTACCATGGATATGCCCAAGCAACTTCATACACCCTGAATCACCTAGGATACCGTCCCAGTAGGAATAGTTGCAACCGGTTTGGATATCAGGTTTGAAAGCAACCAGACTTTCACTACATCATTATTGGACCCTTGAGAATTGTCGCACTAATTTCGCGATCTATTGCCGGCTCGTACCGTGGCGCATACCGACTACTAAGTTGAAGTGTTACCAGACTGGGATTAAACTGCCAAACCGAAGACATGTCAAAGGGATATGTGTCATTTCCACTAAGCCTCAATGATTCTCAATTGAGGCCCTTAGACATATCCTCAAGCCAAGGTCGTCCTCCGATTGGTCGATCATGTCTCAGGGTCTTCGGTGTTGGACTGTTGGCACTTGGTGATCTTCAGCCGCAGAAACAATTCGATCACTGAGCGTCAAGGGACGTGTTCGTGTCCTGGAAAGAGAGTAAATGTTCCAAAAGGCGAGGAGTAACGCTATGGTCAGAACGACATTCTGCGAAAGAGGGGATCTGAGACGAACTGGTCGGAAGTGAAGAAATGCTCCGCGGCCGCGAAACATCGAGTCCTCTACTAACCAATAAGCGTCCTTTCTAGCAGCATACTGTACCCTCAACTTTGCGATTGTCCTCCGTATATGGCAACGCAGACACAGGTTTTTGGCATGCGACCGTTTCTCCACGAGCAGATCGTTACTCTTTGCAGTGCGGCTGACCAGATAGGAACTTCGTTGGGAATGGCAGCAGGCGTCGCACAGGACGACGAGACAAAGCTTAGACTTCAAACAATATTTACATGTGATTTATCACTATGCTTGACGGTGGGCGAACTGTATGAATAGCTTCATTATGCCATCCCTATAGCATTTTCATCAAACTACCACACTCATTCACTTGACACTATCACTTACAGGATCATCATCATGTCTCCTCCTACCATTGCCGAGCCCTCCTTCGCTTCCAACATCATCGAGGACAAGCGCTCAGATGGTAACTGGGTTGAAACCTTTCACTTTGACCAGGAAGACCCGGTTCCCGGCATCATCACGTAAGCTCCTCCTTCTCCCCAAGTTCATCAGTTCACCTTATCTAGCTCTGGCATGGTCTCCGGCGAGATCGAGTTCATCGATAACCCTATCGCCGTCCACGCCGCTTCTGAAAAAGCTGGTACCAACGGGTATCACAACCCCAAGGTAACCCAGCGTAAGTCCCCTCCCACCTCATCACACTTAACTTCGTACTAAGTATTCAGCATGGACCAAGCATCTCATCGGAAAATTCGACAGCCCCGTCGCCGTCGTAGCATGCGACATCACCAAGAACGGCCTCATGGATCTCATCATCTGCTATACCTACGGTCCTTCCATGCTCAAGTGCGATATGGCTGGTGGCTGGGTCAGTTGGCTTGAGAACCCTGGTCGTGATAAGCTTGGTGATGGAAAGTGGAAGGAGAGGAAGATTGGACGATGGCCTGCTATGCATCGCATGAAGGCTGGTTACTTTACTCAGAAGTAAGTATATCTGGGGGTAGTGTTGTGTCTGTGGGCTAACGTGAATAGGTCGTTCCTTGAGGTTGTCGCTGCTTCTGTTGTTCGTGGTGAGGCTGATAAGGTAAGTCACTGGTACTGGCTGACTCACGTGTGGTGTTGCTGACTTGACTTAGGTCACGCCTATTCCTATCATCCGATTCCAGGCCCCTGAAAATGTTCTTGAAGCGTAAAGTACCCTGTTTTCTTAGCGCCCCCTCCAGCTAATATCTTTAGTACCGAGTGGCCACGAAGCATCATCGACGACGAGCACTTCACCGTCATCCACGAAGTGACCCAAAAGAAGTGAATGCCCCACCCCCATTAGCTCCAACATAACTAATTATCTCAGGTTTGACGGCCCAGAAGGTCTCGACTCCATGATCATCTCCTCCCGCGAAGGAACAACCTGGCTCCACTACGAAGACAACGTCTGGAAGCGCGACATAATCGGCATCGGCGAACCCAAAGAAAACCGCCAACTCCCCAACTCTTTATCCCCCGGCTCCGGCGACCACTGGGGAACTGGCTGCGCCGACGTTGGCAAGTTCGGCGATGATCCTTTCGCTTACATCGCCACTTTGGACCCTTTCCATGGAATCTCGGCGTGTGTTTACACCAAGACTAATCGTGGTCTCAAAAATGTCGAGTGGAAGAGGCATGTGCTTGATACGTATGGCACGCCTAACCAGAGACTTAAGAGGGGTGATGGACCGGGTCATTACATTGCTTGTGCCGACTTTGATGGTAAGTTGATGTCCGTGATTGAGAAGGAATGTGCTAAATATGGTAGGCGACGGTAATGATGAGTTCCTGCTCGCGCTCTTTGGACCTCTTGATCGCGACGAGAACGATGAGTCTATTCCTGTAAGCAACTCATCAGTTGAACTTGTGGGACAATACTGACAGATCATCCAGCCCAACCAGGGCCCTCACCCACTGAAGGTATGCATCCTCCCACCTCCTCTCACTAACTACAAGCTGACCAGCCTAGGGCATCATGTACTACAAGCCTATTGATCTCGAAAAGGGCATCTTCGCCAAATGGCGCATTGCCGACGAATCATCCGCTCGCATAGCAATCGGGTAAGTCCTCCTCCCCTCTCACTAAACCCCTCTAACAAATCCCAGCAACTTCGGCGGTGACGGCAAGCTCGACCTTGTCTCCATCGGCTACAACGTCAAATCGTACTACGAAGAGCCCAAGCCCGTAACAACTCTCCACCTCAACAAAACGGTGTACGCCTCCGAGGCTCCAACCCAAGCTCTTATCGTTCCCACCGTTTGGGATAATGAGGGTCTTGTGTACCTCGCTCGACCCCACCAAGTCCAGCAGTCGCAGAAGCTCCCTCTCGTGGAAGTAGCTAACTACGCTATCAGTGTCGAACTCCATCCTAAGAATGGCGAGATTACACTTCAAAAGGAACACGGTATCAAGGTCCTGTATGGCTCAATCCATAATGGGGATGATACTCGCAAACCACTCGGAAACTCGAGCTTTCCTGCCATTGAACCCGTTACTAGCGAAGACAGCACTTTCAACGCTGGTGGTAACGGTGCTATCATTCTTCGTCTCGTTCCTACCGGTCAGGATGGTGAGTGGTCCAAGACCGAGGACGTCCCTGTCAAGACTACCTTTGAACCCAACAAGCTCGGTCTTGGTCTTGAGGCTCTCAAGTTCAAAAAGGTCGAAGACCTTTGGTTCGGAGGGGCCTTCAAGGGCAAAGATTTCTGGAACATGACCGGTTTTCACTTCCGTTTCGCGGATGACAAGACTGAGATTGCACACATGCAATTCTGGACAGCTGGTAAGTCAACCCATCACCACCATACACCTCAATTTACTGATTGATATGCCCAGGCACCAACGTTGACTGTGGAGTACACAACCACTCGGGTGACATGTTCGAGGAGATCCACATTTGCCTCTCCCCCGGTACCGGCAACGGCGGCATGTCTCGTCTCAAGGATGGCAAGACCAAGGCAACCAGCGAGAAGGACTTCGACCATGTTGTGCTCCCACGTCTTTACGAGCATGGTGGACTGTGGTACCGCGATTCTTATGGCAATGCTATGCGAAACAAGGAGAATGCTGTTTCGTACCCTTACCACAAGTGGCAGGCTGGCAGTGGACCTAACCTTGATGTTTGGATGGCTTTGGAGTTTAACCCTGATATTGCTCTGTAAGTCGATGGACTTGGGCTATATCTGTCTATTGTTACGGAACTATGGAGAGGTCGGAAGTTGAGATTTAACTTCTTTCTTTTGTCACAATTACTCTCATTTGTCCCTTCTAAAAACTCTTTCTCCTAGAGAAAACATTACTTTAAAATTCACTACAAACTTCATGGTCGCAGATTTGCGCCATGTTTAAATTTGGGACTACGATAAGTGATGATGACTGCCTTGGGAAAGGCAAAGACCCTTTCCCGACGGCAGGTACCTTGAGCTGCTAGTAGGTGGGAATGAATTGCAGCCAGGAAGAGGCGGACAGACAGGGAATTACTAAATGAATTGTACTGCCTCTTTCTAAGCAGTTCGGCTGTTTGTTGAAGCTCCATGCTGGCCCTATACCACTAAAGGGCTAGTCTCAGGCAGCTAGACCAGTATGGGGTAAGGGTGATCGAACGTAAACCTGCCAAAAGCGGTAATGTGTTTTACGACGATTGCATTAGTGGAATTATCTGAGGCCCACCTATGATACTGTAGAAGCAATGACATGACAAAGAAGGGAAGGAATTTCAAGAATTCTTGTGCCTGTCGACAATTGAGTTTCAATTTACTTACTTAAAGAGTCATTTTCCCATCTTCTATTGACCATTATCCTCCAAATTCACATCAGCCTTTCTCATCCTCCACTCAAAATGGCTCCCATCAGCGTTTTTGCCAGATGGCGACCACTCGAATCGTCAGAAACAGAGTTTGGGAGCATCTATCATAACACAACATCATACTTGAGCAACCAATTATCCATCACTATAAAGCGTCAATCTACAGCCGAGAGTCTTCCTTGGATCAGTTCTCCAGCTTTCCACTCTATCTTTTACCCTGAACATCACAATCACCAGGTGTACGAAGCTGTTGTGGCGCAGAACATCCCCAAGATGTTATCCGGCCAGAACTGCAGCCTTTTCGCATACGGTCACTCCGGCAGTGGAAAAACGCACACCATCCTGGGGTACGACTTCCAAGATACCCAAGAGCTTGGGTTATGTCTGGCTGCTTCAAAGCAGCTCTTTCACGCCTTGCACGACCTCAACCAACAAAATGGACAACAAAAACTTGGCCTTGGGTTCAGCTTGTTTGAATTGCGCAACAAGTCCGCTTTTGATCTTCTCAACAACCGGACTCAGTGCCACGTCCGCCAAGGCCCTGATGCTAAAGTTCATATTCGTGGAGAGACTGAAATTCTTCAAGGAGGAAAAGTGCGAGTTCGCCCCATTGTGCAAATACCATGCTGGAAGTTTGAGAACTTTCGACAGGAATTCGTGAAAGCTATTGGCCAGCGAGCACAGGGTTCATCGACCTACCACAATCAAAGCTCAAGGACCCATGCTGTGCTTGAACTGGAGATTATCAGACAGCCTCTCGTCGATGCACGCTATGCTTTATATGACCGTCAATCCGAGCTCGTGCCAGTCGGAAAACGTGCAACAGATATCAAGATAGAAGAGTCGATGAAGAGCATAATCTGTATGCCTGACGGTGGATACGTACCCAACCCGGACTACAAACAAGATCAAGAGCGGATAGACGCGGTCGAGGCAGAGGAAGCGCAGTACGAGGCTCGTGTGACTGAAGCTGAAACCAAGATCGAACAAATTCTTGCATCGAGCATCACCCCATGCCTTGGAGCAAAGATGGTGTTTGTCGATCTTGCCGGTGCTGAGTATTTTGAGGCCAACGGGTCTCGACCAACGACCTTTAAACAGACTCCGCAAGAGCGCCAAGAGGGTCGTCAAATTAATAGTGATCTGTTAACACTGAAAGAAGTTATGAGGGCCTGGTCTCAGAACGAACCAAGGATACCATTCAGATCTTCGACCTTGACAATGGTACTACGCGATCATTTCATGGCTACAGGAAAAGCTAACTCTGCCATCATCGTAACGCTTTCGCCTGCAGCAGACCAATATTCAGCGACGCTAAATTCTCTCAAGTACGCAAGTCTGGTTGGAGCCGCTGGTATCTGATGCGATTCCTTTACATTGCATAGGGCAAAAGTCGGCTGTATCTGATTTAGGTAGTCTATAGAATTTCCAAATTCAAGGTGCCGACGAGGCTTCACGACAGAATATCCATCAGATACATGTATCCACTACCTCAAGAGCGATCGTACACAATATATCTCTACACTAGTGGTCGTGCAGACATATGTGAGGATAGAAATGTAGGATAGTTTGGCCATTCCTTCGTGCTGTAATTACGCCTCGCTATTCGTTTTATCGAGAAAATCCTAGTCAATATTAGGCCCATACATTCGCATCGCTGTTCAGTCTAAAACAAGCAAATCGGGACAAACAAGCCATTACGCAAGTCCAGCAATGATAATGGTCTGTGCCGAGAGACTTGTCCTGTTATTGCACATGCATGGAATCCTATAAGGGATCAAGCAGAATATAGTTCCTGCATAAGTAAGCCCTCAGACCCAGTGAGTGGCTGTCGTAGCCATTTGACATGTTCCAATTCCAGTCCGACTTCTGCTACTTCCTCCACCAATTGCCATCTGCTCGTTTGCTGATTTTCTTCGAGATACCGTAGTAGTATGCGATTACCACAGTCCTCGAAAACGAATTCGCGACGCCGTAGTCGACTCCACTGCTCTGCCAGCGTACCTTGCTGTGCATTGATCCTCTCTATATCGCGATTCTTCAACGCTAGCAGGTAAAGTGCGACCGTATTCCATAACCCGTCCTGACCGGGATAGTTCCTCAGCAACCCTATTGCGTCATCCCGTGTCAGAGGGTCTCGACATAGTATTGCTACGTTGAATAGCTGCCAAACGACATCACACTGCAGTGATAAGCTATAAGCTGGGTTCTTTGTCACTCGGCTGGTAGCCCTCAACGCAGCACCAGCCAGAGACAAGTATTCGCGGAAGAGGGGTGTTTGCAAGCTCAATGTCTCAACGTCAAGGTAGTTTGTGGAATTTTCGATGACATAGCCTGCCAGATACTCTAAGCGGAAATATAGAGCCTTTACGTAGTCTGGTGATCCGGTCTCGGCCATGATGATTCTGTTGAAAAGAGGCATGTATGCCGCATTCAACAGTTGCAACTCCGTTTGCGAGTCTTTGCAGAACTCTCGAATTCGACTATTCCCTAGCAACTCCGAGAAGAAGGTATCAGTAGCATCTTGATCTCCTGACCTTTTTACAGCCAAGGTCTGCATCGGATGGATATCATCTTAGTTTGGCGATGACTATTGGAAGCCCAGTAACTTTCGAAATCATCCAGTGTTGAAGGCCGTAGGAATCTGGGTATATACGGGTGAGTCAGACAACTGACTTAGAAGGGGCATGAATGTCTCCATCGAGTAATTCCTCCTACGCAACTCGGCGGTAAGATTAGGAAGGGAGGGCCCTTGAGTCATTCTCCCGCGGATAACGGTCCGGACCTGTGTTGACAGTTGGGTAAAGACATTTGACACGGTTGCAAGGAAAGCTTTTGGATTTGGAGCCAGTGTTGGGATTAGGGATTGTGCATTCTCCTCTGTCAAGAGGGTAAGCAAAAGAGTTAGTCCATGATTGATGTGGTCTAAAACAGCTTTCCGGTTGCCTCGAAGACTCTCAAAGACCAAGAGCAATAATGATAGAAAGACTGCGTCTTGAGGGGAAGCTCGCTGGTATTGTAGCTTTAAAGATCGGCAGTAATAGACGAGGGCATGAAAGTAGTGTTTCTCCTCCTGGGATATCAGCCGTGCAGGCGTTGATATCTTGCGAAGTGACTTGGAACCTGATTGGCAATGCCACAAGCTCAGCGCTCCGATGCCAATGGCAGCCGATCGAAAGACGTCGTTGTTGCGAGCGAGCTGCGGCATGGTAACCCTCCAAAGACCATCCTTGGCTGCTGCGTTGAGCCAAGACCCTTGTGCAAGCCTTACGAACTCATGGAAGTAGAGGTGTGAAGTGGCATCTTGAAAATCGACCGAGTCAGGGTGAACCTGCAACTGTATCGCTACTTTTGGCCTCGTAGCATGACTGTATTTACTGACACTCCAGCGAATCTGAACAGGACCAGGAGATTTCTTCCTTGTTCGAATAGCATAACCTTCACAATGTCCTCGGGTTTTGAGTCAATTGCTGCAATGCGGCTTGGTCTCATCGCATTTTATATGACGCTTTTTGCACGTGATGCATCCTGTTTGGACTTTTCGTGCGCTTGTACGAGACTTCTTCGGCTCGTCTTGTTGACTGTGTAATGCTGAGTCCATTGTGGGTGGCGCAGAAAGGATACTTGAGCTAAACGCGTATTCACTTTCTTAAACCAGGCTATGTGGAGATTTTGATCCAGAGAACAAACGGAGATACCAATTTGAAGAATGAGTTGTTTTGAAGCGCTATAGGAAGAGAGCATAGTATTGCCCCCGATCTTCTCCCTGTTATTACCAGCCGGATGCAGCGAGTCTTGCATCAGAAAAAAGGCAACCAGAGTTAGGTTAGGGGTAGATAAGATAAAGATACTGCCGTGGTTTAGCCGCAATTGCTCCTGTTATTAGTAAAATACGAAGAATTTGTTTTGGATAATTCAGTTCTGCTTAGGGCTAATAGCGATATATGCTGCATCTCAATGAGTGTGTCCAAGGTGGCTAAAGTTCAAAGCCTGAAATCATGTTCGTAAGTTGAGGTTACAGCTGAGTCTTCAGCACTCTTTTAGGCCAACACCCAGGTATAGTACAGTTTGGCAGGGTCTTGTAGTAGTGGAGCTGAATGCAACGGGTAACGCAGGTAAGCGCCTACAATGGACTGTTGGTTCCAAATGATGCAAGCACAAGTAGACACACAGAATGTTGCTATTGCTCCTACCGGGGATTGGACCAGGCAGAAGTGACCAACGTCTTCGATGTGGCATATCTTGATTCGTTGGAACGCGCCTACCAGAAACCGAGCCTCTCTTGCTCAAGAGTCTTAATCTTGTCCTTCGACAACTCAGTTTAGTCCTAGAGAAACTCGGCTTCACCTTTCACTTCGAAGATGTCATTCACCAAGACATATTTCCTTTGTCCGACATCAAATATCATTCCTCCACCGCCAACAGGCACACTATGTCTCGGCTCCATAATCCGCACCACGTCAGCGCCACAATACCCTCTAAACAGAGGCAGTGTTGTTCCCATTACGGATGAATTTCCACCTGCCGAGGAAACTGACTGGAAGAAAACTGTCTCAAATGAGAGAGGAAATTCACTCGGTGTCTATGCACAGTTCTTGCAGGTGGCTACCGGTGGACTATCACTCGGCCCCGAGGTAGATTTTGAGCACAGCAACAAAACAGAAAGCACGTTCGCCTTTGACAAACTGACGACTCTGGCCTTTGAACCAACCCAGATGTATGTGGAAGAAGCTATCAAGGCACGGGCTGTGCGCGACTGGCTGAAAGAGCTCAGGCAGAAGGTCAAGCCTGTGAATGAGCTCTTTATGGTCACGGGTCTCAAGGTCGTCAAGGGTGCCCAGATCAACTACTCTACTTCGCAAACTACGACTGTCAAAGGGAATATCGGTGTGGATGTTCCGGCACTGGGTACAACCTTTGGCCCGAAAGGTCATTGGACAACATGAGCATATACATGCAGCGTATTGTAACAGGAAGATACCTTCGACAATGGTTGTCGGTCAACGCTGCTTCTTTATCTACAATGTACGGGTAAAAGATGGCAGTTGAATTTCATGTCTGCTGCTCAAGCTTGGACTCACAAGTGCCACACTTGTCAGGACACACTGTTATCTTATACAATGCATTGTAACCATCCAAACCCGTGATATCACGCAATATATCGGGACCTCCCCGCTTATACATCCAGTATCAAGCAAAACCACATCTCGAAGGCAAAAAGATATAAAACTTCCTCATGTAGATAATCCATCGCGATCTTTCCGGTGTATAAGCGCAGATCAGAAATGGTACAGTATCAATGTCGTGATAAACATATTAAGCTTAAATGCAGATATCGGGTCTTGGCCCGACAGATATTTCCCATTTGGGATAATGTCGTTGTTTGCGCGGCAAATGACGCGAGCTCTCACAGGCCCGCTAAATGCCTATCTTGACGGGCTATCGCCGGTCTGTGATACTGGGGGACGGACAGGGTGGGAAGGCCCTTGTATATAACTCCTGTTTCATCTTGAAGTATTTGAATTTTCGGACAGCAGCTAGATTGAACGTCTTGACTGAATTCTATACTATCAATTCCTTGGAGGCGAGGAATCGTTGCAAAGATGGCGACCACCACCACCGAAGCGCCAGTCCATGTATCTCCAACTGCCGAGGCACCGGTATCTCATCCTCCTCAAACAGGCATCTTCAAGCACATTTCCAAAGCGATCCCTTATTTCCGCAATCCTCGCCATGTCCTAATTCTCAAGCTCGACTGTCTTCTTCTCACGTGGACATTTATCGCCGGTATTATGAAAGAGATGGATCAGTCTGCTACAACGCAAGCGTACGTCTCCGGCATGAGAGAGGCGTTGGGATTGTATGGAAATGAGTTGGTCATGTTTAATACCTTTTTCTCGATTGGGTATGCTATTGGACTTGTTCCTGGTCAGTTGGCTCAGACGAGGGTGAGTGATTCGAATTATGGGTGAAATATTGTGCTGACTTTATAGGTTCGGCCTTCTCTGTTTTTGCCAACTTGTGAGATTATCTGGGGACTATTCGTTTTAGTGTAAGTCCTGAAATCAAAACTCACTTCATATAGCAATACTTACAAGCGCATATAGTACATGCCAGGCCAAAAACGCAACGACAATCTACGCCCTCCGCTTCTTCCTCGGCCTCTTCTCAGCCGTCTTCTGGCCTTCAGTCGTCTCCCTAATCTTCAACTGGTACACTCCCAAAGAACTCGCGCTCCGAATCGCATGCTTCAATGTCTCCGACGTAGCAGGCGCCATGTTCCTGGGTGCTCTCCAAGCAGCGCTGTACAAGAATCTTAACGGCGCTCACGGAATCGCTGGTTGGCAGTGGCTATTCATTGTCTCTGGCGTTATCACTATCGCGCAGGGCATTGTGGGATTCTTTGTCATTCCTGATACGCCTGCCTACACGAGAGCGAAGTGGTTGACTGAGGAAGAGAAGCAATTGTCGAGGGAGCGAATGGGTGATTTTGGAGCAAAGACTTCAAAGTTGATTCCTGCGGATGTGCTGAAGAGCAAGTTGAGGAAGTTAATTACACATCCTGTTACGTTCTTCTTCCTTGCTGCGTTCGCGATGAATGCATGGGCGCATCGAGCGAATTCTTACTTCGTTCTTTATATCGAAAGCTTGAAGGATAGTGCTGGGAACAGAATGTACAGCACATATCAGGTCAACATCCTTCCACTGGGCGGCTACGCGATGCAAATCTGCACAAACCTCATCCTGAACGGTCTATCAGACTGGAAACACTGGCGATGGCAGATCAGTTGTGGTTGCGCCACGATGCTTGGCATAATGCTGAGTGTACTCTGTGCCTGGCCATCCGACCACAAGATCGTTATGGGATTCTATTTCATGACATACGCCGTCAACGCAGGCAGTCCAGCACTAATGGCATGGTTCGCCGAACTGATGCGCAAAGAACCCGAAGCTAGAGCCATCGTTGTTGCGCTGACGGTCATGATCGTTTATGTCGGCCATGCGACGATTCCTCTTCGTGCTTTTAGAGTTGCTGATGCACCAGAATATCCTATTGGATTTCCTCTTACGACTGCGTTTTCGTTTGGGTCTGTTTTTGTGCAGCTGGGTATGCTTTGGTGGTCGAGACGGAATCAGGGATTGCAGAATGGTGGGTATGATGGGACTGATGTTAGAGGGGAGGATGAAGAGAGTGTGAGCGTTGAGGGTGATGGAGCTAGTGTTGGGGAGACAAAGGAGAAGACTACGAGTCCTGTCGTGTCCAAGGTTGATGGATGAACCAGCTCATTCTCCCCGTGTCTAGTTGCTTTCAGTCATTTCTAGTATTAGCCTTGGTGTTTTCAAATTCCAATGCCAGATCGAGTCTCATAACATCCGTCAGATTGACACCACACCCTCAATGCACAATGTTGTCATCTGCCACCTTATGTGTAACCCTACTTTTGACAGCCACGGAAGGACAAGGTACTTCATTGGCTTCCACGTATTCGCTTATGGGCACGCGGCGTAGTAAGCTGAAAGAAGTTTGGTCGGTACATGGCTTTGTTTCGTTCCCATGTGATACCCAATTTAAGGTGTGTCTCTGATCGTTAGTCACGCGAGCATTAGTGGTTCACCAATTGAGTTGTGGGAATAAAGAGGATGGCTGAATGAGTGCTTTCCCACGTGTAACCTTGGCGCCTCTGGACGTTAAACCGACTACCAGCCACAGTCAAGCATGCTGTATCGTCATCTCGGGTCTCAGAGGCACGGTCAATTGTCCCGCATCGCAATGGCATTTTGAAAATGTGAATTATGAATATCTTCCTAGCTAATACTGAGATCATCCTATCTAAAGCTAGGTATTGGGTATCAAGCACAGAGCACGACTAACATCCTCGCACGTATATACTAGACTGATATAAGGGAAAATGTCAAATAAATTGTTCAAGGCATCTAGATCCTGCTCGCTTCAAAGAAAAACAGTTTTTAATCCTCGTGGGTAGGAGGACCAGCGTAGTTCTTGTGGCCCCAAGCCCAGTACCAGATTCCAGAAACCAGGCACGCGAAGACGAAGACGACGGGGGCGTAGTTGACGGTTTCGGGGGTGACAGGGAGAGCGGAGGGCATGCAGAAGAGAGGCATGGCGAGGAGAGACCAGCCTGAGAAAGTTAGCGAGATGTACTATAGTTATAGACAGAGGACTTACCGAGAGCGACCCAGTTGGCAACGGCACCGAACTTGCCGAGGTAGAACTTTCCAGTCTGGACCTGCTTGCGACCGGTGAAAAGACTGATGGCAATGGGAGTAGCGTAAGAAGCAGTCAAGCAAATGACACCAACACCAGAGAAAGCGTTGAAGGCGGCGGATGAACCGAAGTATAGGATACCGAGGATAATTTCGACAACCATGCAGAGCATCATGGCGTTGAGAGGAACATCGAGAGAGGTGTTGACCTTGGACCACCACTTGGCACCGGGAATGGCACCGTCACGAGCGAAAGCCCAGGTGCATCGAGAACTGGCAGTTGTGCAGCCGATACCGCAGATGATGGCGAGGATAATGAGAGGAAAGAGAAGACCGAAAGCACCGCCGGAGCTGCCGACAGCGCTCTTGATGATGAAGGGTACGGGCTGGGCGGAGAGAACGACTTGCTGCATGTCGGGGAGGACGAACATCAAAGGAACGACGAAGAGGAGACCGGCGAAAGTGTTGATGAAGATGGTAGCGACCATAGCCTTGGGGACCTGAACCTGGGGGTTCTGGACCTCTTCACACATGGAGATGATCATACCAGTGGAAGAAGTGGCATAAGCAGCATGGAGAAGACCGACCATGAAAGACCAGCCCTTGGAAGGCCATCCAGAGTTAACCTCAAAGTGACCAAAGACGAAAGCAGCATCACGACGACCCTCCTTGGCGATAGCGAGGACGCAAACGACAATAGCGACAACACCAGCAAAGGTCCAGAAGACGGCGGCGGTATCAATCCAGGGAAGCCACTTGTTTCCGAGCGAAGAGACGGCGTTGCACAGGATGGTCAGACCCAGGAAGACGAGGAAGACCTGGTAGGGCTCGCCGGACATGACGCCGACGCCGGGGCTCGACTCGAAGACATTGACGCACGAGACGATGAAGAGGGCGGTTCCGAAGTTGACGGCGAGAGTGATGGTGATGTTTCCAACAATGTACAGCCAACCGCAGATCCAGCTTGCAATACGACGCCATCGAGGAGGGGAGAGCATGAAAGCTTGGTAGTAGACACCTAATCACGATAACAATCAGTTTACATTCACAGGGACTGACGCAAAGGAGGGAAAATGTACCTCCAGCTGTAGGATAGACACTGGTGATTTCACCAAGAGACGCAGCTACACAGACGATAATGAGAGAGACGGCGACCCAACCCCAGATAACGTTGACGGGACCACCGCCGACAAGAGGATAGGCCAGGGTGGTAGCGAGACCGTAGGGAATGGAAGCGAGGACGAAGGACATGAAGGCGACCTGGAAGGTAGAGCGGTTTCGCGACAGCTCAGCCTTGTAGCCCAGGTTCTCGAGGAGCTGATCGGCAGCTTCATTGTTGCCGACGGAAGCCTTTGAGCCTCGACGAGGCTTTTGCTCGGCGACTGGATCCATTGCACCTGTGCTTGTGCTGCCCGAGTCGTGTTTGGACATGATGGCGGCTATCGTTGAAGAAGAGGAATAGGGGACAGAGAGGGGAAAGGGAAGAGAGGAGGGGAATGGGAAGGGATTTAAAAACACAAAAAAGACAAAGAGAGGGTCGGGTTGAATCTGGGGAATTGAGAAAGTGACGGACGGGGCCTTGAAGAAATTTGGAGTAGCGGATTATCGGGAAACATGGGGGGTGCCCCCTCCAGGCTATGTAATGGGTGGCAATCAAGCAGGGAATCAAGTCCCTCCCCCGAGACGCGTCCAAAAGTGGAAAAGAGTGGTTTTAGAGTGGGATGTTGTCGGGTTCCATAGAAGCCAAGACCCAGCCCAGAGCCTAGACAGGCTTACCAGGACCAGGTCAACTCTAGTTAAGGGTAGTCGATTGAGAACAAGGGACGGGGAAGCAGTGATGATACAGTAGTCTGACTGACTGTTGGAACCAACAGCATTGGATCAAGAGGGTCTAGAGGCATCAGTTGAGATGACAATGGTGAAGACTCTTGACTAACCTGTACTTGTCTCACTCAGTACCGATGCTTTCCTCTCTTAACCACAGCCATGTGCTCAGCAGTCTACCGCAATCAGTAACTTGCCGTACAGAGATAACCAAGCCCGTAATGTACAGCCACAGACTCTTCACTGATAGGTCCAACCCGTAAAATGCCATCTTGTTTAGCGCACGCGGGCTGAGCAGGAAAAGAGCTCGCGCGATTCAAGAAAGTGAAGATGATAGGCTGCTACGTCATAAAAAGAGTGGAACCACAAGGCGGCCAGGCCGACACAAGGTTTCGGCATCAAGCTGGAAGTGGAAGGTAGATTAAGCTACTCTCAGCCAGTTGTTGGCTGTTAGGTGAGACTACTGGCTGTAGGTGGAAATGCAGGCTACGTTACAGTTGAACGAAGAACTGTTCAGGTATTGGGCCAAGCTTTCAGGTAATTTAAACCAACACCAGAGACCGAGTATCTGTGTGTACCGAGTATAGGTGGCTGAATGTGAGATGTGAGTGAGTGCATGTGAAACACATGCTGGTATCATGCAGGTCAATCAATTGCACACTGACGAACTCAATCAAAACAAGCCGAATGCCGGGTTTCGTGACGATCTCTCAGCTTTACTTTACCTATTTTGGTGAATATCGTGTATGCGATCGTCAGGGTATCAACAACCCATCCCAGTCTGCCATGATTTCTGGTGTCGCATTCCGTATAACGTGCATCTTCTGGGGTTTGAGTTGAGGCTATCATCAGTTATCTAGGATGAAACAAGATAAACATGCACAATTGCACCCTTCACATAGATAGCTCTGGCCTTATTCCTATCTAAGAAGTCCGGCGACATTCGAGTCTTTACCGGAACACGTGACCGGTTTGGAGATGCAGATGTTGTGTTGATCAATTGATACGCTTGTCATGACGGGCCGTTCCTTGCATGCTGTTGCAGCTGTATGTAATGTATGTATGATAGGTATATGTGTGCCGTGCAGTCGTGATATCCTCGTGACTCCTTAACCCCGTCCTCCATTGTAATCAGCACCACCAGCCTTCCTCAACCTAACAACAATATCCCTCTCCTCCAACTCCGACTTATCCCCCGTCGTAACAGCAATACTATGATGCGAAAGCTGCCTCTTAACATCCCCGCTCTCAATGCTCACGCGCGCCTTCCGCATAACCTTTGTATTCTCTCCAATCCAGACAACCAGTATAAACTTTACTCGCGTGCTCTCCTTATCGTTGGCGTACTCGACGCGCACGTAGCCGTACTGGACTTGTCCATCATCGAGTTCGTTGACCAGCTCTGCCAGACCGCCCGTTCCCGTCTTGGTGAGCGTCAGCTTGTTGCCGACGGCGGAGGCGTACGAGATTAGCAGCCAGTTTGTGCTATCCTTGTCGTCGCGCACGGCGTCGTAGGCCGCGGCTACTTCGGGCGCGTCGAGGCCGGACATTGTAGTATTCGTATATAGTATTGATAGGTTGGATCGTATCGGTCGGTGCACGTATCGAATCAGATCAGATCAGGTCTAATGGGATATAGACCAAGGATCACAAGAGGAGGGAATAAACTGGGCCTAGTACGTAGCCAAGGTATCCAACAAGAACAGTTGAAGAGACAATTGAGGGACAGAAAGAAAAAAAGGGTTCAAAGCTTGGTCAAACCTTGAGGAGGTCAATGGGTTTGACTCAGGGGGCATTGACTGTCTTTTTTTCGCTTCCCTTCCCCCTCTCTCTCGTCTGTCTCCCCTCCCCTAACCCTGTTCTCCTCCAGGGTTAGGATCCATTGGGTTTTTTTTCTGCTCTGGGAAAAGCTCGGTTATCTAAGAGTCTACGTATCTTCTCACCAAGACTCGTCTATTGGCTGCCACTCAACACGCTCTAGAAGACAGGGAGATGATCCATATTTAATTACCAAGACGCTAGAAAATAAACGGACAGACTCCGTATGAAGCCCTCGTGGGTTTTTCATTCAATTCTTCAGGGGGGAGCTGAACCTGAACGGCTCCTCTTACCGGAGACCCGCCCCAACACGAACAGACACGTTAATTATGGCCTGAGACTCGTCTCTCTCCACGATTTAATGTTGTTTTTCAGTACGTAACAAGACGATTAGCTATTCCCCTCCCCCGTGGGCAACTAGACACTTTAATTCCCCTTCCGAATGTCTAGGTCTTGTCCTGTGCTCAAGAGGTTCAGAATGAGGGTCATTACTCCTGCTTTACTCTTCTTCTGCCTCCTTTAATAGACACTGAAGAGTTCATGACACTGAAATACTCGTAACCGATGGCCTCCTGCAGCTAAGACACGAGCTATGGTAATAACAGGGACCCGGATAATCCAGCTCGACCATTATTCCTTCTTTGAGCGATACCGAACTCAACCCTTATCCACCCCCATGCCAATTCCCCATCTCCCCTTCCTTGAAGCTGATCCATACGGCAATAATCACAAGTCTTTCAATCGGGCCGAGAAACCACAGTGAGTCCAACGGCATGCTAAGCCCGCCCGTTTCACTGGGCTACGAGATAAAAAAGCCCGAAACGTCCTTCTATTCATTACGTCGAGGTCCCATTACTGATCCATATAAATGACATTCAAGACTAAATTCTGACGACATGACATTAGCTTGGCCTCAAACAATTAACCTGAACTTCAAACACATGGGATAATTATGCGGCTATTTTCATGATCATCGCTGCACGTTTAAATACAAATGCAGAAACCCCTGTTTTATCCTACAACCAACAAAACATTCTAGACTCCTTCCCCCTTTGTCTCTTTTCCCTTGTCTGTGGCTTACTACGTACTTGGCTTGTAGCAGAACCGACCAAAAACACGTGCAACTCCGACTTACCCGTGCGGACCCCAAGCTAGGATCCCCTTGGTCCCCAGTGAAATTGACCCTATGATAACAAAGCCACCGTCCAAGAGATTTAGTAATGGATAAGAAGGAAAATGGCTCATTTTATGTCAACGCTTCGCTTTCGATGTCGGTTATACGCGCTTTGGGAATGATCGGCCGAGGACGTCATATCTTAGGCGAAATTAACTGATTCTTGCTAGAGGATAAAAGTTGTTCCTCATCGTGAAAGCTTTTCTTTCGCCTTGACAGGCTTTTTTTACGAGGTGTGGGCTACGATCGAAGCGATCGAGTAAGAATTAATAATGAATAATGCCCGAGTCGCAGCGTCTTTGTTACTTGGAACTTGGAACAATTGACAAAGATGCGCTTGAACTAACCATGAAAATATCGCCGAGTAGTATCCTTGTGAGTGTAACAAGTTTGAATCAGAATTACCAGAGACAGCTCCGTGGCTTGCTGCTTGAACGCCATGCACATCATGCAATGCAAACTTCCCGGTAGATCATCTATCTAGCTGCCGTTATTAATATCAACGTGGCGTAAAAAGGAAGAAAGTGAAACGACCACCGTCTCCTTATTTAAGGAGCGCGGCATCTTCGCTAGGCGCTTGAAATAAGCTCTTACATTCGTCAATCTTGGCGAGGCTCTTCCATCGTTCTAGACTGTGGCAAGTTACAGATTGAGATGACGAGCTGACTCGTTCTGCTTGGCTGTGACTTAGATGTCAATCCTCTCGGTTCCAATTGAGGCTTCGGTTTGTAGCGGATAGTCTCCTTCTACTTGTTGAGTCTGAGGCCTCAGGGGATACTGCTACGACGTAACTCAACCCAACAAATTATTACGTAAATCATTAGCAAACGGTCAGTGAAATAGTTACTGTTATTCGTGTTCTCAGTCAGGATCAAAACCAACTTCGCACTCGCTAAAGGGGTCGCCATCACAGTACCCTGTAGGCATGCTTTTGCCATAGGACAAACTGAACAATCTCATTTGTTCATCAATACATATTGCTGATTAGGGTGAAGGGTTCTCCCGTCAATAAATACTTTAAACTTGTATGGAAGCATAATAGCCACGGTGCTCCAAATGCCACGCCTGGTTGACCAAACTAACATGCAAATGTCCCGAAAGAATGATTGAAAATACGGCCAATGCCATCCGTTGGATAATTAATTCTCTCATTGAAAACTGAGTACTTGTACAGCAAAAGATCATCGCGGTCAAAAAGAAAGGAGATCCACCCGACTCTGTCTCGACTACCAAAAATAATGAATTGGTACTCCTTAATCCCGTGCATAGCGCTCAGGGAACTTGCCCTTGACATCGGCCATAACCTGTACACTGATGTAACGACCCTATAAGAGAGCATATTAGCGACAACATGTTCTACCAAGTGAGATCTTACTTACAATCCAGCGACACATGTAAAATCCAATACCAGCAAAGTAAAGGTGTGGATCTGGCAAGTATTAATCAGCGACCTTTCACGAAACCAAAAAGAGGAAGATAAAAACTTACGACCCGAATAAGTCACATAACCAGGTGACTCGCCTTCCTCGTCAACAGCCAGCGTACTCACATTCTCAAGCCTAGCAGCCGAGTCCTTATCAACGAAGCCAGCCTCAGCATACTTGGCAGGCAAATCCTCATTCTTATATCCAGTAGCAAGAACAATACCACCAGCCGGAATCATCTTTTCCTCACCAGTATCCTTGTCATATACAACAAGTCCATCACTCGTCAACCCCTTTGCCTCACCCCTAGCAATACGAATCTTATCCTCGAGCACCATGTCAAAAACCCTCTCTTGATCCACATAAAAGGCTCTTCCACGCTCTTCATATGCTCGACAAACAAGACAGACTTGTTTCTCGACTTGATATCCCTTCTCTTCAAGCAACTTATGCCGGGGTTCCATGACTTGGTTCAACGAAGCTGTCAGGCCATTCGCCATATCTCGCATGACCGCTAGTGGCATGGAGTTTTCTTGAAAGTCTGCTGCTTCAACGGGCATTTGGCCTTGGTACCGCATTGAAATGATTGGAAAGAAGACTTCAAAGTCGAGAAGTGTTGTAGGGCTGCGCTGGAGCATGGTCACACTCTTTGTGCCATTGAGGGCAAGGTCTTTGGCCACGTCGTGGGCTGAGTTGCCTGTGCCTACAACGATTACGTCGAGGTCTTTGTATTTGGTTGCATCGCGATATTCTGATGTGTGCTGGATAGGTCCGCTGAAGGAATCTCGGTTTTCGAGGGATGGGATGTTAGGGTTTGCTTTTGAAATGAGAAACCCGTTCGACAGCACAAGGTTCTTGGCTTTGATCGTGGAGGTCTCGCCAGATTGTATATCCTTCAGATCAATCGTCCAGTATTGATCATTCTCATGCCAAGAGCTTCCCACAACCTGGATACCTCCGAAGAAAGGAAGCTTGAGCTGCTCTACAGCAGAGCACATATACCTCGTCAGGTCTTTGCCACCCATATACTCCGGATACCCTTCCTTGGGAATGGGAAACATGGGAAGTTGGACCATGAAATTGCTGTGATGAAGAATAATGCTCGAGTAACGCGATGTAGACCAATTACCTCCCGCCTCAAGCTCTACATCGAAGACAGCAACATCAGCGCCTGCGGAGTCAAGCATGATGGTGTTGGCAAGACCGCTGCAGCTTCCGCCGATGACAACAACGTCGAGAATGCCAGAGACATTTGGCAATCCTTGGGCAGATGGTTTGCCGCGCTGAGAGCTATTGATGAGAGACTTTGTCTGACGGGGTAGTTGTTGGAAGGGATGGTCAACAAGCTCCTGGACAGCCGTGCTCAAAATCCAGATAAGCCATTTCCCATCAATAGGAATGAGCTTAGCCTGTCCAACACACTTGGAGGCTGGGTTCTCGGTGTCAAAACTGAAAGGCACATCCAAACAAGCAAGCGTAGGCGCAAGACGCGTATACTGCGGTCCCATACCCCACATTCGCTCTTTATCAGCAGAAACATCTGACGGACTACGCTTGTGGTCTTCAGCAAGGGTCTTCCAGGCTGAGACGATTGCGTTTCGTCCATGGATGGTGCGTTTGTCAAATGTGAGCGTGAGAGAATCTCTCCACCACGAGTCTTCGACGAAGAGGCTGGCTAGCTTTTCCCAGTTTGAGTTGGCGATGGCATCTGAGAAATCTTTGATGAAGTCGGTGGCGATCTTGGTGGTGTCGAGGGTGTCTTCGCCTTCAAAGGTTGGGACGTTGGGGAAGCTTGAGGAAAGATCGGCGACTTTCGTCCTGGCGCGCTTGGGATGTCCGATGGCCATGATTGATAATGTAGCGATAGAAGCAACAAACAAATGAGTATCTTTTTTAAGGAAGACTATATGTCCAAGAAGTCTATTCCGGATTCTTCAGATATGCTGCACTCGACAAAACAAGAAATCAGACTGGACTGGACTAATGGTTTTATACAGAAGATAGACTGAGTATCCCATGTAAAAGACCGGCAAAGCGGGATTATTGATACCGTAGATATGCCACATCGCTAATATATAGGTCGGTTTACGAGCAAATCAGCTTACTTCCAAGGAGTCCGAGGGAGGTGGTGGGAATAAGCACTAACTCCCAAAGCTCATATGAGATAAGCACAGAATCCGAAATAACCGCTTACAAAGAGAAAAGGGAATAAGCCGAAACTGAATGCGTAGTAAGTTCTTGATGATGTAGCTGGTTAGCGCTGATGTTGGAGGATTCAAGTGGTAGTATCAAGTGCTGGAGGACAGAATTGTGACCAATTGGATCTTACGGGTGAGCTGGGTGAATAGTGATATAAGCTAGAAGGATCCCGGGATTTGATACTATGACGCATTAGGGATAAATAACGAAGTTAGACGCAACAGACCAGAACTTATTGTTACGATAGTAGACTCTACGCGATATCACGGGGTTTTGGATGGCAATGCATTGTGTAAGATAAGAGCCTTGTGTCCTGGAAACGGTGGCAAAGATAAACCGGCCATGTTTGGATAGATGATATTTTTTTTTTACCGCCACAACATAGATCAAGACCAAAAAGAACCTACTAACAATGTCAGATAGTTCCCAAAGGATGATATATCGCCTGTTCTGTAGGTTGAGTACACCTTTGCGGGTCTTGGCCAAGGATATGGTATGGCAGAGTTTAGCAGCCGTGATATTTCAAAAATCTCGAATTTGATCTTGGGGAATGAATCATCAGAAGAGAGAACAAATGCTGCTCACGGTGACTTTGGTACGATAAGGGTGTCCAAGAATGAGAAATATCAGGGAGGTCCTCTTTCAGTGTAATTCGAACGTTATTCTCGCTATCTCCTTTACCAAGCTCTTCCAACCCATCGGCACGTAACTGTTCCCTTTACGAAACCCAAAATCGAGCCATTTCCTCATGTCTCATGAGTTACCTCCTCTGTGAGAATAAACCGAGTATCCAAAAACAAAGACCCTGTCACAGTGACTTGGGACTATGTTCTTTTCGTGACATCCTCATTCCACATCATAGGTAGTCTGGACAAAGGGGGTAGTCCAGCCAACCCCCAACCCTGGACATGCCTCAACCGCCGCGCCGCCCACCCGCAACAGCAAAAAAGCTTGTCCACTTCTCCATTCCAGTAGCATGTCATTATCCGTTGCTGGTTTATGGTCATGTGATCGGCCAACTTTTGTACCTTGACGAGTAAGGCTACACAGCTGAGGCGGATAAGATGGCGGATCTTCTTTCATTCCTGGAGTTGCAAGGGGAAACGGGCGTTGCTGCGACGGGGCGTAGACTAGTTGATTGGAAAAGGTCCGGGCGATGCAGTACAGGGAGTGAGTGATGCTGCAGAATCGTGGTCTGGTACTATTTCGCCGTTAGGGAAGTTGGATCTTATATCAGTATTCAACTCTAAACTTTCTTCGTTGATATCGTTGATATCGTTGACGAGCGTTTGATCTGTAAACTTTCTATTTTTAGGGATCTGACGTTAAGATCGTTAGTCTCGGCCGAGTCATAATGATATAGGGTAGCACTACTTCCAATTGTCCACCCGGATTATTGGGTTATCAAGAGCAATGCATTTACCGCCATATGCCACTTCAATTAGAGAGAAAAATAAATTAAATTCCTATCAAGCAAATCTCAAATAACCCTCTACTGGAAATGAGCTTATCCATCGAGTTCATCCGTGAATGACATGAACATGGCCTGATCTGATGTCCACATCACAGCCCAGCAACTTCAAACTCCCTACGTGTGTACCTCAGACAACACTCGTGAAACAACCAATCATTTGTTGTGTGTATGAGAATCCAGACTTCCCATCCACCTGGAATTCCAACGCTGCAAACATTTCAGCCGCAAGCATCGTCAGCCAGTCAACCCTACACAAGCATTCAATGTCTCAGCCAAAACGGACAAAGCGTGTGAAACACTGGCATATGCGTCCTGTCAAAATCCAGGCCGTTTTCAGTGTGAAGGAACCTGTTTCGGCTACCAAGTTTCGCTTGACAAGTGACAATAGATGTCTGAGGTGAGGAATTCGGCTGGTTGCTTTTTTTGTCACAGCATGAATTTCAGGTAGCCACCAGTTCTGATATGCGCCCGCCGTTGCCAAGAGGGATATTAAATTGTAAGTGGATAGACTATGGAAACCATGTGTTGGTTGAGTAAGTCTGGAGTATGCAATTCTTCTTCACTACGTATGTGGACCGCAAATACTAATGGGGTTGGCCCACCTAGTCGGTTCACAAGTCTTGGCCTGCGGAAGGCTTGGAACATAGTAAAGCACCTGGAAACTGGTAGTAAATTGTACACTATTGTAGCAAGTCTTCAGGTCCCTGGATCAGGGGAGAAAACTGCAGGAGTCAACGGCCGCTTGGACGCTGCAATGCATCCGGTTCCTTGAAGCGGACTACGACTTTAGGAATGAGTCTGCAAGCAGAATAGACAGGTACAAGAAATGCATTCGTTGATGCCGAATCCAGAATCTCGTACCTGAGTTGGTGAGACATTTAGCCAACTATCGTCGTATAGTGGGTAAGTTTGGTGTTGCCCTTGCATGTCTATTCCCGGCTAGCCATCACGTCAGGAATGTTGCATGCAGGGCAGTTGGAATTCCATACACTGCAACCGTTGTAAGCGAATATCGTGAGCAGTAGTCTGATATTCAACTCCAGATAGTACCGAATTCTTCTATATAAGATGCAACAACTTCCTCCCCAAATCACTTCTCACTCATCCTCACTCTCATCTTCTCATCGAGGCTCAGTCCATTCTTTTACAGCAATCAACAACATTTCCTTTCCAACTCAATTCACTCTTTAATCTGCACTTTGCAACCAAAAGTTCATCCTTTGGCTTTAATCAATCTTCAAACAATGCGTTTCACTCCCGGTCTGCTCTTGGCTTTGGCCTCGAGTGTTGCTGCTCAGCGCTTCGCCAACAGCAGTACTCCTGTTACTGAGCTTTCCACTGCCACCGGCACTGAGACTGCTATCCCTACCGAGTCTGCTGGTCCTCCTGCTCCCGTCGACCTTGCCGATGCCGTTCTCGGAGATGGTGCTTCTTTTGTCACCCTTCCCAACGGCCAGATCGCCGTCAAGCTCACTGGTATCGCCAACGGCGTCGCTTCCTTCTCTGTTGGAGGTGGCTTCCCTGTCGGTATCAACATCGGCGACTTGATCCAGATCTTGTTCTCCATCCTCGTCGAGCTTTCTGAGAACAACGGCAAGCGTGCCGCCACTGACTGCTCCCTCAAAGTCCTTGTCGATGGTAAGGAGGTCTTCATGGAGGACCTTGAGACCAGCGATGCACTCGTTAGCAAATCCTCCTCTGGCACTCCTGCCGGCGATGAGACTCCCAACCTTGAGTTCCAGAACGTCTGTGGTGACAACCCAGTTGCCCTGACCGTTGCTGATGTCAAGGTCGCTGCTGACGATGGCAACGGTGGTGGTGGTAACGGCGGCGGTAACCCCATCGTCACCGGCACCACTCTTACCAACGCCGAGGGCGAGCCTACCGATACTGAGACTCTCACTCTCTTCCCTACTGAGACCGACACCAACGCTGAGGGTGCTACCACCAACTCTGACGGCGAGACCATCTTCCCTACCAACACCGAGGCTACCAACTCTGAGGGTGCTACCACCAACTCCGAGGGTGAGACCATCATCGCTACCGGTACCGAGACTGCTCCTACTGCCACCGCTACTTCTCCTGCTGGCTTCCCCGGTTCCGTCGGTGACTTTGCTCTCTTCGGCTGTGTCGGTTCCTCCAACGGTTTCCCTACTTTCGAGCTTTCTGAGTCCTCTGACTCGATGGATCTGGACCGCTGCGCCAGCAACTGTGAGGGCCGTGGATACTTCGGTGTCTACGACACTGACTGCTACTGTGGTGACGAGGTTGACTCTGACAACACCAGCCGTGTCGACATTGACCAGTGTGACATCCAGTGCCCTGGCGATGACTCTGAGTTCTGCGGTGGTGATGCTCCTCTTGACCGCATGAACCGCATGAACCGTCGTCAATCCGCCATCCCCAACACCATCCTCCTCACTGTCTACATCTCCCTCGGCGGCTCCGACGTCACCATCACAGACATCCTCACTGCTACCGTCACTGACCAGTCCACCATCACCACCACCTTCACAACCACCATCTCCGACGCTTCCACAACCGAGACCAAGACCGTGACCGCCATCTACGAGTGCTACAACGGCCAGTGCTACCCCGAGACCGGCAAGGGCGGCCGCATCGTCTACGTCTTCAAGCCCTACCCCGGCGAGGAGTGCGACGGCCAGTACGTCTACATCTCTGAGGCCTGTGACTGCAAGGGTGGATCTCAATATGTTCCTCACTACTGCTCCAACGGAAGCTGCAACGGCAAGAAGGTCTACAAGCCTGAGCAGTGCGATGACTGGTACAACTACGACGTCTGCTACACTCCCGTTGACTGCGAGTCTTGCGAGCACGGTCAGGTTATCTACAAGCCTTGGGAGAACAGCTACGGTACTCCTGAGCACCCTCAGATGCCTGAGATTCCTGCTTGCTCTCACCCTGAGTGCCCTGCTACTGAGCACGAGTCCAAGCCTACTCCTCCTTGCGTCGGTGACCACTGTGAGGACTCTGGATCCAAGGGTGGTAACAACGGAGGCAATGGCGGCAACGGTGGAAACGGAGGCAACGGTGGCAACGGTGGCAACGGCGGTTCTGACTCTGGTTCCAAGGGTAACAACGGTGGTTCTTCCGACTCTGGCTCCAAGGGTAACAACGGCGGTTCTTCCGACTCTGGCTCCAAGGGTGAGACTGGCGGCGAGGACTCCGGCTCCAAGGGCGGCAACAACGGCGAGTCTGGCTCCAACGGCAGCTCTGGCAACAACGGCGGTTCTTCCGACTCCGGCTCCAAGGGCCAGAACAACGGTGGTTCTTCCGACTCCGGTTCCAAGGGCCAGACTGGCGGCGAGGACTCTGGCTCCAAGGGCGAGGCTCCTTGCTCTGGCGACCACTGCGAGCCCACCATTGTCAACGGTGCTGGTAAGCAGGCTGTCAGCGGTCTTGCTTTCCTCGCTGCCGTTGCCGCTGCTCTTCTCTAAGCGCATGCACGACTAGCATCTGTTAGCGACTTGTTTCTTTCTTTCTTCTGCATAGAGGAACAGCATTTTTGGGGGAGTAATTTGATGGTGTCTGGCATGACTGTGGTTGGAAAACTTGGTGCGCATTCGGAGGGTTAATGGGTAATCTACTCAATTTAATATGTGATCTAAACTTTTTCATGCTTGCTTGTGACTGTGACTTAAAAGCTTGCCTGCATTTGTATATTGAATCTCAGTGATGGTTCATCACTGGCTTAGGAGCTGAGCCGAAGAGATTGCACTGTTTGATCTGTCCGCCTTGAAGGGGCTCATATTGACCACAGACCGGAATCTCATTCAAGCTGTTGTCTGTTCTGTTAGCCATGAAGCAACATACCCTGCACACCTGCAAAGAGTCCGAGTCTGTAGGGTCGTGAGCCTGGCCTATGCTTTGACTTCGCTTCAGCTGTCAGCTCGCCAGCTAGCCGATCGACATCTCCACCGACAGCTATACGACGACCCATGTAGATAACCATGAGCACTGCCTCTTCCTCCTTAGTATGTACACAAATAATTCCTCCGTAAGGTCCTTTCAAGGGAATGGCTTGCTGTTTGACAGGTACCTACGTATTGATGTCATTGTATGTCTGCGACTGACTGGCGATAAGTTGCGTCAATGGACCATTGTTCAATATCAGCATCAATTAAGCCTCCCATATAAATTTTCAACGTCTGTGCATGATGCAGCCAATTTCCCACCTGATCTGATCTCACGTCTTGGCAAACTGGTTCCACAGTTATGTCATTAAGAATTCAAGTCTCCTCACTTCGTCAACTTCCCACATCCATATACATACATACAATACAGTAACTGCCTCAACTGCTATCAACACCATCTCAACAGAAAGTTAGTAAAGAACCCTTATGATTCTAGTCTAACATCCGCCATAACCGTTGCCAATATCTCAACTCACTCTGATCCTTTCCCAAGTTGCCTAGCAACTGGGTCCTCTAGTGCTCCTTGGCGCGTTCCCACATCCTGGGAGTGATACGAGCCTGGGGGCCACTAAACCCAGAAGGCAAGGTCTGCTAAATTTGGATTTACAGGTGATAGGCCCAGGTACAGTAAAACCCCCGGATTAACCCCTTAATGCGCCAACCGAGACAAAAGCTCGCCTCTAGCCGACGCGTACTGTACTGGAATTTCTCTCTTTTCCATCTCTTTTCGCATCACCAACACTCGTTATCCAACCCAAACCACCTTTTCGAATTCTCACAATCGCTTTTAATTAATTCTATTCACTTTCCGCCAAAATGTCTACCTCTGTCAGCTCCGCCTCCGCTGCTAGCAGCAGCACCGCCTGCGCAGCCCAGCTGTACAACCAGCCCAACCAGGAAAACACCTGCGCCATGCCCTACTCCAAGGACAACATCTCCATCATGGAAAAGTGCTGCGGCGACGCCCAGATCGTCTCCTACTACGACAACTGCGGCATCTACTGCGTCGCCATCGACCAGTCCTACGACGCCCTCAGCAAGTGTCTCTTCAAGGAGGGCGCTGGCGACGCCGATGTCTTCTGCAGCGGCAGCAAGAAGGTCACCAAGACCGAGGACGCCAAGGTTCCTGCTACCGCCCAGGCCAGCGTCGTCTCCAGCAAGGACGATGATGATAAGGATGATGATGATGAGGACAGCAGCTCTACTGGTACTTCTACTGCTACCGGCACTGCTTCTTCGGCCGATGCTTCTTCTACCGAGACTGATGCGCCTTCTTCTGCTGCCAAGAGTGGTATTAGCACCATGGGTGTCGCTATCGGCGCTCTGCTTTTCTCCTCTTTCGCTTTCGGTTTCCAGCTTTAAGCAGTTTGCGTCTTTGCATCTTTCTACATGTCAATAATTTGGATGGTGGTTATATAATGGGCGACAAAAGAATTTGGATGTTTTAATATGTATTAATTGGCGAACAAATACCCTCGTTTGTGCAATCGGTTGACCCTGAACTCTCGCGACCCATACGTGACCTGTGCTCTTCGGCTAGAGTACAAGCCTGAATTGAATGTCTCCATATGTGAAGTAATGGCGGGTCTGAATGTTTCGTCCATAGTTGCAATGATGGAAATGCACGTCATCGAGGCCCGCATGGTCAATGTTCTGGAAGCGAAGGTCCATAAACGCCATGAAGCCTCATTGCTTGGGTTCAACGGCTGTGCAGGAATGCGCATCGGCGGCTTTCTACTTGCATGTGTTGGTCAAACTCAATCGCCATGTCTTCAGTCTTATTGAAGAGTATCTCAACGTAGCCCGATCGTGCTGTATACATACTAACGGCAGTCTTTATTTGACCTATTCCTCCTGCAACAAGACCATCGCATCTGGCGACAAAGGCAAGACAATGTACCAGACAATGTACCCAATCTCACAGAACACCAATAGATACATTCACTACGCCCTAAAAGCCTCCAACTTCATCCTCCCATAATACAAACACCACCCCCAAACCGCATCAACAACAACAATATCCGCAAAACTAAAAACAAGACTCCCCCCAAATACAAACTTATAATACCACCACGCATTCCCATCATTCAAATCGCTAACCTGACACACAATAGCCCACGGCAAAACATACAGTAAATTACTCGCCAAACTCTGATACAAATACCACTTCGGTCGCGTCGCGAGAAGGATCGTAGCGAGTTGTGTTGACATTGCGTAGAAGATGTAACACCAGTCGAGACTCTGCCACATGTAGGCTGTCACGTCGGCGACTTCGTCTGAACCGCTTATATACCTTGCGAAAGGCTTGGCGCCGAAGAGGGTTAGGAATATGGCGATGGGGACTTCGAAGATTAGTGCCAACGTTAGAGACCTTAGTGCTGGACGTGTGATGTTCTGTAAATCCTTGATCGAAGCTCGGGGTTTGCGCGTGCTGATATCCATACGTCGTCGCCAATCTCCCCAATTATGTCCAATGAATTGAAGGGCTGTAGCTTCAAGCGCTTGAACGGGCACCATGATCAAGCCCCAGCGGATAGTATTGAAGACGCCCCATGCTGTAGCATATACAGCACCTAACGCAACAATGGTACTAACAAGCCAAAGATACAACGCATTCCTCACAGCTGACTCGGTGAAGAAGATAAGTCCAGGCGGAAGAAGGACCTTAAGAGCGTCGAAACTCGGGCGTAATTTATCTTGTGGCTCGCGTGGTGTATGCTTGACGAAGGAGTATGTATTCGTCCACAGGAAATACAAAAGGCCGGCGATGGCAGCGACGAGATTGCAGACGAGTTGTATAGTACCCTGCATATTCACGGTAGGCGTGAAGTTCCCGACGTGGAATTTGGAGATGATGAGGAAGTCCAGGATGATGTTGACGGCGAATTTGATCGTGCTGATCGCCAATGGGATATCGGGCTTGTCCAAAGCTCTCGTCGCTGTTGACACAGCCGTTTCCAGCGTCCCAGCAAAGACCGTGAACGACGTGATGCGGACATACGTCAGGCTCACATCCCGAATTTCCTCAGGGACGAATCCTCTCGCAAAAGCCTCTGCTGCAGCGACGAAGATGATACTAAGTATCAAGCCCAGCACTGATTGAAACAGTATCAGGGTATGTGTAAGCTGTAGACGCTTCGCAAGCGACCTAGACGCTTTATCACCAATAATAACCCACGCTGCTCTTGGTAAACCCTCATTCACAGCTTCAGAAGCGGTATTCATGTACGTATATGCATCTGTAAGAACAACCTTTGAAGAGTCAATGTTGGAGACCCATAGTTTGGACAGCGTGCCGTAGAGAGCGGGGAGGATGAAGGATGCTAGGTTGAAGAGGAGGGAGCCTGTATAGTGGGTGCGATGGAAGGCTGAGGAGCGGATGCGTCTTGTGATGGTATTCAGGATCTTCATGGCGATGAATTTGTAGATGGCGATGGCATGCATTCATTCTTGGATGTTTAGAAGATGATATGAGGGGATGTTGTTGCTGTGATACTGAGAAGGAGGAGTTGAAAGCGGCTGAAGAGGGGCATTCAGCTGGTCGGCCTCCCGCATAGCGACGAAGCCACAATTGGCAATAAAAGGAAGAATTTTCCTGTACAAAAAGGATAGGAAACTACATCTTGAGTTGTTTAGGAAGTCCACCTTGGATTGATGTTATGAAGTGGTGATTATAGATTGAGGATTGGGAGGGTTGGCGTGTAAGTGCTGTAGGGGAGAATTCCAGTGGGCGCAGCCTGTAGAAAACCGCCCAGGCGATGAACGCCGACAGCAAAAGCGACTTTAAAACGCTGAATCATCCATTGAAGTTGTGAGTCGAGCCAAATCCGCAATTAAGAATTAAAACAGAAATTAAGTAGCGCAGTATCTATTTAATTAGAAGCGTTTGGTGGTGGCGGAATTCTCAAGTGGTAAATGCTGTCGTTTGTCTCTTGTACCGCAACATCCGACCGGAAATCCAACTTCAACACCACACGATAACAGCGTAATTGGTTTAGTGGTAAAATTCTCCGTTGCCAGCAGTTCCTTTGGAGCCAACAAGTATCGGGGAGCCCTGGGTTCGATTCCCAGATTACGCAATACGAGCCTTTGTGAGGCACCAATTCCTTTTTGCTATAATTTTGAAGTTTATTCAGAGGTTCTTCTTGTTGCGGCGGACGGCAGGAGACGGGAGATGGCTTGCAATTGAGAGCCTGTGATGTTTCTCGCCGCTGTTGGCGCTTGCGATAAAAGAGCTCCGGGATCCATTGCCATGTCAATATCCTTGCTCCCATGCTCGATGTAACATAAGAAACGCCCTGTTGGTATTGCATGTGTTTGCATCCATGCTCGGCTTGCTTGCGTGATACCAGTCAAACTCACGATGTCTTTGACACCTTGTGCGACATCATAACACCGTTTGCTCAATTGAACAAACTATTGTTTTTAAGAGGCCAAGAGACATAGCGGCCCAAGTCTCAATTGAACCCTCTCGGTCTTAATTGAACCGTCTCAATTGACCGCCTCAATGGCCTCTTTATGAGGTGATCCAGGTCTCAGATATTCTGTTTAAATCTCAAACAATCCAGCCCGTGACTCAGATCAGATGAGCCACTGCCGAGAGTCACTATTCCAAATTGATTCAAGCGAGATACGCATTGATACTGTCACTATCAACCTCGGTGGTACTGTCATCCCATTGACATCCGAACCTTGCCTGCTATCCGTAGGACTCCTGCGGAAACAAACCGGTAATCTTACTACGACTCTGACTTATCACACACACTCATTATTTGTAAGGCTCTGCTTACTCTTACTCTTACATGGGCAATTCCGCTTCTCTGGACTAGCGGCGCTAGAACACCCCGCGTACCTTTCTTAGTCGGTCAGTGTGTTTGTCTCAGTTGATAGTCATGCCTATCACAATCCGATGCAAGCAAGGGGTAGCTTCTGTTGCGGATCTCGGCTGCAACGGTCCAGATTCATCCATCTGCCATTTGTCATTATTTTATACCTTGATCCATGGTGTCTTTGTTAGTTAGTTGAAGTTGCCTCTGTTGTATTGTTCTGTCTTACATGCATGCAAGAATATCTCACCGAAGGCGGGATATCACAGTAGCTGAAAATATAAAGTGGCAAGGAAACAAGGACATCGCTGCATATATTCTCTGCAAGGGATTCCAAATAGGAGAAAGAACTAATGCATCATGACTAAAAACTCCCGCTTTGCATAGAGTGGGCTCAGTAATCTCAAAAGATGCCGTCCATCGCGAGAAAGGATACGGCTTATACCGTCAAACGCTTAGGGACAGGAAGATCTCAATAGCCAGCCCGCACGTTAGTGTCCGAGTGTTGTTATTCTCCGGTTGGCCAACTTTGTACTACCGCAGCTATGACTACCATATCCGTATCGAGCATGTGTTTCGCATGGTAGCGTGGTGCCTGATGATGGTCGGACCGCTGCAAGAGCCGAAAATAGTGGAGTACACGATGCGATCTAGTCCAGGCGTCATGGACTACCAAACGAAAACAGAAGTCCAACTACCGGGATTGTCAGAATATAATACAAATTAAGTATAGAGACATGCTGCAGCTATTCCAATGTAGTCTAGACTCGCCCGTTTGCAGAGTCGATCAGCGGATGACGCTCAATTTGTAATTTCTCGAGACATCTGCTTTCCTTCTAGCCCTCTTCTTGTCTCTCTATGTCTCTGTTTCGTCTTATATAAAGTCCCCGGATGATCGCCATCTGGGAATAACGGACCCAATTCATCATACACTCCTTCTTTTCTCTTCTTCCCAGTCATCATGTTCAAATCTCTGGCTCTCTTTTCCCTTCTCGCTGCTGCTTCGGCACGCAATTGCACAAACATTACCGTCCCTGTATCTCTCACTTCTGAGAATACAGAATTCGGCATTGAGACTCCTCTGTCAAAGATTGATGTTACGAATTTTATTATCAATCTTGCTAGACAGGGTGGTGAGCCTTATCCTCTTACCATTGCCAAGGGTGTAAGTCATCACGATAGTACTTGAATGAGAGGGGGCCCTAACTTGAGTAGAAAAAGAATGTCACCGGTACCTACGATCTCGCAGCAACATACTGCGAACCCGACGCCGGTCCTGGCCATGAACTTCAGATCATGACCCACGGTATCGGGTTTGATAGAAGTTACTGGGACTTTCCCTTCAACAACTACAACTACAGCTACGTCTCCCGCGCCGTTGATCAACACGGCTACTCAACCCTGACATGGGACCGTCTCGGCATCGGCGCTTCATCCAAGGGCGATCCTCTTAACGAAATCCAAGTCAACATCGAAATCGCCGCTCTCAAAGCCCTAACCAACAAGGCCCGCGAAGGCTCCCTTCCCGGCGTCGGCTGCGGCGGATACTCCAAGGTCGTACACCTAGGCCACTCGTTCGGTTCAGTAATCAGCTACGCTCTCGCGAATGAGGCTCCTGAACTTACTGATGCTATTGTTCTTACGGGTTTTACTCAGGCTACTGCTTATCTGCCTTGGTTTGCCGTTAGCAATAACTTTATCCCTGTTACCGATTCACCTGCTGCTGGAAAGTATCCCCCTGGCTATGTCGCTACCGCTTCGACTGTGAGCGTGCATACCAACTTCTTCTCCGAGGGAGATTTCGATCCGGAGATGTTGGAGGAGGCGTATAAGACTGGACAGCCTGTTACACCTGGTGAGCTGTTGACGTTGGGTGGACCTGCGGGTGTGAACAATACATACACCGGTCCTGTCCAAATCGTGACTGGATGTAAGTTGCCCATCTACTCATACCAATTGACTCTGGAACATACACTAACAAGTTACAGCACGCGATATTCCTTTCTGTGGCGACAACTGCTACTCTACCTCCAGTGTAGACGAAGATCTTCCTTCATTGCTCGACTTTTCCAAGAGATTCTTTACTCAAGCTTCTCGGTTCAACACAACTGTTGTTCCAGGTGCTGGCCATGGATTGAACTTTGGATACTCTCACACTTTTACTTACGATGCTATTTTCGACTTTCTTTCCGAGTAACTCAATTGACATTTAACGAAAACCTCTTTAGTTTATTTGGCCCAGATGTACATAGCTTGCAGCTTATAATATATTTCACTACATACCCGTATCAGTGGAACAAAAATGATCCGTCTTTAGATCTATACCGAGGCATGGATTTTTGCATGATCCCATTTTATTTCCATTTATCATTCCATTGTTGGTGGATTGCCTGCACAAACCGCTGACAGCCGACCCCCACTTCCAAGACCCTGAAAGCCACCTGTAACGGGCAGGCGATTAGTGAACTGCAACCACTAGCTTCCTCTTTCGTTGATGGCTTCCGTCATAACAAAGACTCCGAGGTCCATAGCGGGGTTGTCGCTATCTCTATCTCGGTGTCTTTCAAGATCCCCCACTGCTGTTTGTTTTTCTTCCTTGAAAGCTACACGAGGAATCTCTACGACTTCACGACAGAGATTTACGACTTACGCGCAACGACGAACGTTCTCGAATACACCTGTAAAGATGGTCGCTGAAAACTACGATGCTGTCCTCAAGGGCAAATACCCAGGCAAAGACCACGCCAAACGCGTCGTCGACCTCATCCGAAAGGACATCCCCGATGCGAACGGTATAATCTACCTCGAGAGTCAAATGACTCGCATGATGGAAGACAGCGACGAACCCCAACCCTTCCGGTACATCCAACACCCTCTCTCTCATCTCTAGACCACCCTCTAATCTTCAACCAGCCAGCGACGATACTTTTACTACCTCACCGGCTGCAACCTCCCCGACTGCCACTTCATCTACGACATCCAATCCTCTAAATCAATCCTCTTCATACCTCCCATCAACCCCGACGACGTAATCTGGTCCGGTCTCCCCGTCAGCATCGACGAGGCCCTGGCACAATACAACGTAGACGAAGTAAAGCTCACCACCGAACTCAACGCAACCCTCGCCCACCTTGGCGCCGAAACCCCCAAATCTTCCGCCTTTGCCATCGCGAACCAGATCTCTGACCACGTCTCCTTCATCGGCTTCGACAACAAGAACTTTGAGGTTCTCAAGAACGCTATCGAGGTTTCGCGAGTCGTCAAGGATGAGTACGAGATCGCTATGCTGCGCAAGGCAAACTACGTCTCTGGCATTGGACACCGTGCTGTCTTTGCAAAGGCCAAGGCTGCTAAGAACGAGCAGGAGCTTGAGGCCGCGTTTATGGAGCGATGCTTTGCGCATGGGTGTAAGAAGATGTCGTATGATCCTATTTCTGCGGCTGGACGAGCTGCTGCTACGCTGCACTATGTCGGAAACGATGCTCCCACAGAGGGCAAGCTGAACCTCTTGATGGACGCTGGTTGCGAATACAACAACTACGCCGCAGATATCGTAAGTGCGCCCTTTGAACGTGGAATCTCTCTAACATGTGCAGACACGAACATTCCCCCTCTCGGGCAAATTCACCAAAGAGTCACGCCACATTTACGAAACGGTTCTCAAGATGCAAAAGGCGTGCATAGACGTCCTCAAGGAAGGTGTTCTCTGGGATGACGTCCACGTACTGGCCCACCAGATCGCCATCGACGGTCTGCTCGAGGCTGGTATTCTCAAGGGAGACAAGGACGAAATTCTCAAGGCGAGGACAAGCGCTGCTTTCCTTCCTCACGGTCTGGGTCACTACCTTGGTATGGACACCCACGACACCGGTGGTAACCCCAACTTTGCCGACAAGGATAAGCTGTTCCGCTACTTGCGCGTGCGAGGAAAGCTTCCAGCCGGCAGTGTCGTCACCGTTGAGCCAGGTGTAAGCCCCCCCTCTCCAACAAAACACCTTGACAACAGTAACTGATTGACGTTTTAGATCTACTTTTGCAAGTTCATCATCGATCCTTATCTCGAAGACCCCGCGCACAGCAAGTTCATCAACAAGGAAGTCCTAGACCAGTACTGGGATGTCGGTGGAGTCCGGTAAGTTTATTAGCCACCGTCGCGCTATTGATGAACCCCTACTAATGACTATTAACAGTATTGAGGATAACATTCTTGTTACTGAGACAGGACATGAGAACTTGACTGATGTTCCCAGAGAGTTGGACGAGATGGAAGCTTTGGTATCTGCAGCTTAAACAGCTGTCTAGATTAAAGGTTTAGCTGTCTAAATGAGGAATGACAGTCGATCTGATTAGAAATAAGCATAAATAAATGAGTGACATCCAATCTATAAATAAACAATCTCGCTTCCCCATATCGAAATTCGAGACTTGAAGAGAAACATTATTTGTCTGGATACGGTGTTAATATTAACCCCTGAAAGTCACACGGTGCAATTTCTACAATTGGCCACATTCCCAACGTTTCTCCCTGAACAAATATTTCTCCAACTTAATTCTCCTCTAACAAAACACATTTCCTCATTCTTCATCTTCGTGGATTAAGGAAAATGAATCACTACTTTGAGAAACGACCGGAACCTCCTCCGCAGTTCCTGCGTAAGCCCGTAGCGCCTCCGACTCCGCCGCCCGTGTACAGTGCTTATCCTCCGTCGCAATTCGGCTCCGCATATGCACTTCCGCCGCAAGCTTCCCCAACACCATCTCCGGCGCCGTCGCCGTCGCCTTCGGCTTTGAGGACTCCTACTTTTGAGAGTTATAATCCTTCAGGCTCAAACTCGTATGATCGGCCTTCGACATCTTATAATCCTCCAGCTGCGTCGCCGACCTTCGCGCCATCTCCGAGCTCGTACAATCCTGGGCCACCATCATATAACCCTGCTTCGAGCTCTTACGCTACTCCAAGCTCATACAACCCTTCGGATAACCGTCCTTCAACTTCGTATCAACCTCCAGCCGCATCACCAACATACGCTCCGTCCCCAAGCTCTTACAACCCAGCTTCAAGCTCATACAATCTCCCTCCATACAATCCCGCTTCAACACCATCAACCCCAGTCCCATCATACAACCCATCTCTCCTCCCTCCCCCTCCACCCCGTCCTCTCCGACCAGTCCGCTCAGCAACAAACCTAACCAGCGCCCACGCCCCTCAACAATCAGGTTTCTTAGACCCCAAGGGCACTCACCAAGTCGACTTTGTAGTCGACGACCTTCCATCTCCAGCCTCCTTGTCACCCGGTCTCTCTCCTACCTTCCCGAGCGATGCGCCGCCGCATGAGATTCGTCGCGTGAAGAGTTCCTCAGCTCTCTCAGCAGCACTATCAACCTATCCACAAGACCAACCAAAAGACTCATCAAAATGGAAAACAGCACTCGGAGAAGCCCAATACTTCGCAGGAGGCTTAATATCGCACCCTGCAGAGTCAAACAAGCATTTCAGCATCATCCGTCACTCCCATGCACTAGTCTGGTACAGAGGACCCTCTACATCCGTACCTATAACAATCCTCTCCGATGAACCTCTCCCACCGACAAGAACGTTATGGATGCAACAAAAAGGCTTCTCTGGAAACATGGGCATGAGTCTTAAAGCTCTGATGGGAACAACAGGGACTTGGCTCAACGTCACACCTGCTACAAAAGCAAACGTCGAACACCTCCCCGAAGCAGAAGAACGCGGTATACAACGTGACTTTAAGCGATTCATCAAGAAAGCCTCGGGAAAATTAAAGAACCATATTCCTAGGGAAACACACATCGTGCGCATCCCCGCAGCAGCAACAGATGGCTATTTCCGCCTCGTCGTCTGCGCGGGTGAAGATAACAAGAAAGTCCTCTGCGGTAGTCCCGTGTTTCGCATAGCGAGTACTTCCACAGACGTCAGCACCGTTCGAGGGTCCAGTTTGAGTACCATGCCGCTTGAGATGGGTATAAAGGTGGCTACCACTATTGGATCGCAGGTTGCGAAGAAGTACACTGGTGTTGCGGGCGCTGTGGTAGAACAGGGTGCCAAACGACTTACACCTGCGAATGCGACGATTAAGAAAGTCGCTACTACGGCGTATCAGAAATCGGGTCTCGGAAACGCTGTTAGTGAGAGCTGGAAGAATAACAAGGCAGGACGATATGACCCTTTACTCAGCGGTACAGCACTTGATGCGCCGCTAGAAGTAATCGGTAGCGACGACGGCCCCGAAACACCGTTTCCTTACAAATTCGCCGGCAAGGTGGTTCGCGGGACAGGCATATCGACTCGGGAGTTCGGTATTCCCACCGCGAATCTGACTGAGGTCGGAGACGATGTAAAGATGCGCATGGGCGGTGTCTTCGCAGCCTGGGCACGCATCATTCCCCCTCCCGCCCAAAACACCGAAGATTTCGACGACGACTGGCACGAAGCAATAGTAACAATCGCCCCCCTCCGCAACGCACCGCCGGGCGTCGTCCAACGAAACAAAGTAATCGTTCACATCCTACACGATTTCGAAGACACTTTATTCTTCGATATGAAGATGAAGATCATGCTAATGGGCTACCTGCACGCCTTTTCCCCTACACTCTCGAGTGAAGAGATAGTAGAGGAGCATTCGCGCAATGTCATGACTACGACTGCGAGTCTTGCGCGGGATGCTTGGGGTCCTGAAGTGAATCTTTCTGCTACAAGGGCTGCGAAGAGTGATAGGGGGTTTAAGGAGAGGTTGGGAGAGGCGACGGGTGTTGTGCAGGGTGGGTTGGATAGGATTCCTTCGCATTGGGTTGGTGTTCGGAGTGAGGGCCAAGAGATGAGGGATCAGGTTTATGGGAATGGTGGTTTGTGGGTTGCTAGATGAGAGGAGTGTTTGTGGTGAGGAATCATCGTGGATATTGGCGTTGGTGTTGAGATTGGATCTGGAGTTTGGGAAATCTATTGATAGACAGAATAAGATGATACAATGGAGCAAAGATGTAGAACACAGCTAGCATCAGCAGAGAAATGCATAAACCTACACCTGTGTCGAATGGCAACACCGGTGCTGAAGCCCTGTAAACTTGTAGATGGCACTCCACCATAATGATAGCGGTCCAGAACTGCAATCGCCCTCACGAGAGGTACAACATCTAGTCAAAAGCAACAATCTCACAAAACACCATTACAGACATCCACAACATCTCTCACGATTTCACATCTCCGAGGATCACGATAACGCCAGTCATACAAACCGTTGTCAAAAGTACTGATAAGACCACACTACCAGTAATGGAAGGTTCCAAACCACCCAATTCTTACGATCCCTCCAATCAACATCAACGGTGGCGCTCCGGTGAGATTAGCGAGACCGGCCATGTCCGTCTTATCGCGGCTCTTGATCAGCTTATCTCAAACCCAAAACTCATTCTCATCAGTCATCTCATCACCTCACCAACCTAATCACAAGGCTACGAACAAGCAATCACAAAAGTAATCACATCAAACATGTCTTCACAGGAAATAAGACGGACCAAAATATGGCAGAGGCAAATGATTCTCTTGAGCTGTACCTGCATCGCATTCTGGCAGCTTTGATGTATAATATAATGTATATCTGTTATGAACCAACTCCAAGCAACAAATTCCTTGCATTCCATCCATGCGGAAGCAAACTTTTCAATATTCCCAAATTCCATCCCCCCCTACGCCATTATACAGTCTTTCGCATTCAATCAGGTCATCTTTGGAGGGAGACATCGTGATACGCGTAAAACCAGGCATTCGCTCTTTCAACTAACACACATAAAACAAGGTCCTTCTGTTGAAAACACTTCCTTCCTTATTAAGACTGTCTCTGTCCGTTCAACGGAGAGCAGTCAAAGATGGGGTTGATAAACAGGTTGAGGTCCGATGATTAAAACAGCAAGGTAAACAAAGGCGGTGATATCCGCAAAGAGCAAAGTGGAAACAAAGACTCGCAGGTGATAAAAGACTCCCAAACTCCAATGCGGATGCCCGGCATGCCATGCCAGGCTTGCACAAGTCCAATTCCGTAAACGCCAAACAATTGTGGCCGTAAGCCGTACAAGCATTCCATTGATCGACTGATCAAATGCTGTTACTGTTTCGGGTCAAACAGCCAAGTAGAGTAGTGATATTGCGGGCGGCGGTGATGCCTTACCCATAGTGAAAGGTGTATTATGATAGCAATGCATTCTGGGTTACTGTTAATGTCGTATTGCTGGTGGATTATGAACAGTCCAACTCCATACTACGGTCGGCGACATGACCCTATCCTCGAATCGCCGTGGCAGCATGGCCATCGCGCGACCAGGGGAATTGATCCATCATCTGTTGTTGGATCTGATACGACAGATCGTTAGACGGTGTACCATCAAAGGACACAAAGGCAGGTGAGGCCGATCTGGCAGTAGCCGAAGGCTTCGGGGTGGGCGACGTGCTGTTGGCACGGAATCCATCCTTTGGTGTTGAAGGACCCGACGGCGGGCTAAAGGCACCACCAAGCTGAAGGGTATGGTGAGCTGCGGGACCGGCGTGGTGGGTATATCCGTTGGGGCTTCCAAGAGATGTCGTATGGCTGCGGCGGTGGTTACCACCGGTAGCACCGTCGTAGCGGGTAGCGCTGAGGGTAGTGTCGTTCATGTTAGGGCTCGACTGTTTTGATCCAAACTGCAACAAGACTGTTAGTAACCGATTCTTTGATCTTGCTTCTGGGTTGCCGTGCCATCCCGATGGGCGGGGTGAATGATGCTACCAGTCTGGTGCACAAGGGAAGGGCGACGGGCACCAGAAGCGATGGGTGAAGCAGGGCGGACTTCGGGGGCACGTACAAAGCAGTACTTGTTAACCAGCTCTTCATATGATGAGCTGGAGATAGTCGAGTTGGGAGAAGTAGCTCCGGGGGCGGTGGCCTGGCTCTTAGCGTTGTTGGTAGGCTCAGGAACCATAAGGCTGGGCTTGGCACTTCGGACGTTGGCCTTCATGTAGAGACCATCCTTATCCTGAGCGGCTTCCTTTTCCTTGGCAGCCTGGACGGCAGCGCTCAAGGAAGCACCAAAGTCGTATCGGTTAGAAAAGGCGAGGCCACTGGGAGAGCCAAAGTCCTTAGAGATGTTATCACTGGCCAGGTTACCAACCGACTTGGACTTGAGGCGAAGACCACCAGTGCTGTTCTCAGACTCGCCGAGGAACTCGTGGATGGGCTGATCAAAGTTGAGCTTCGCGTCGTCACCGAACTCACTGAAGCCAGCAGGCATCGACTTGGGTCGAGGGACATTGGCGCTGCTGGTACGTCGGCTGCTCCGGGGGAGTCCGTTGGCCGGGCGAGAAGAAGCGCCCTGGAAATTGTTCTTGCCATTCATGGGCAGATGCTTCTTGCGGAAGTCGACCTGGAAGTTAGAGTTGGTGTTGTTGTCCCAGTATTCTTGTCCGTTGACGGTGTAGCGGACACAGAAGAAGAGGGTCTTGGACTCGAGGTTGGCTGTATCAGCGAGCTTGATGGAAAAGGTGAAGCGATCATGACCCAACGGAGTTTCCCGTGGGCGGATCTCGTGGCTGTAGTCAGCGGCGACCTCCGAGGTGGTCTTCCAGTAGTCGAGAGTGAAACGACATGTAACGGCCTTGGAAAAGGCAATGTTGGCAACAGCCACAGAGCCCAAAAGAGTCTTTTGATCGGCTGATAGCCAAACCTTCTCTAGTCGAACGGGCAACGACTTACGGGCCGGCGAATCATGAGGGAAGTTTGTGGTGAGAATCTCCCACTCAAAAGGAGGAGTGCGGGCAGTCTGCTTGCCGTTGCCAGGGAAGGGATACTCGGTGTCACTCTCGTAGCTGTCGATAGGTGAAGAACCAGCGCTCACAGCGAGAGGTCGGTCCACTTGCAGGAAGTGTCGGACATGCTCGAGATGTGAATCGAAGTGAACAGCCTTGGAGAAGATGGGAGTGCCGGGCATACTTGAGGGGCGGCGTCTTGAGGAAGGACGAAGAGCAGGTCGGACGAGCTCACCAGACTTCTTTCGCACCATTTGAGGCTTCTTAAGCAGATCCTCGTCGATCTCCTCTTCAGATACCGACTGAGAGTTGTCGGACATGTTAATACCAGCGTTGGGCTCGGTCGCTGATCGAACATGACCCATCTTACGACCCTTGGCAAGATCACCGAGAGCACTTGTGCTGAAGCTTAGATGCACACCCTCCTTGCGAGGACGTAGTTGTAATGTTTCTGTGCTGTCATTGTGCTGGATTTGTGTTCGTTGGGGAGATGATGAGCGCTGCATGGGGATCTGGCTAACGGCGTCTCGTAGAGCCTTGTCGAGCTTTCGACCTCGAATCTGGGGTTCTTGCTCCTCGTCGTCGCTACCGGAGGAAGCAGAATCGGGTGGCGAGATGATAGCACCCATGGGCATTGTGCGCTCGTCTGTCACGGGGGGTGGTGATTGGCGAACGCTTGAAGGAACTGCTGTGCCCATGCTCTTGAGATCCTCCGATGTTCCCTGCGGTGTCAGCGTCCCTGTTGATTCATCGCTAAGAGCAGAAGCTGAAGGTGTTCGTCGATGCTTGGTAAGATATGAAGCAGATCGCGGTAGGTTAGGTCTCGGACTCGATTGTAGCGACGACCTCCGGCTCGCTACGGGCGAAGCAGAGGCTGACGAAGCGGGAGATCGATGTGAGGGCGGCGTGTAAGGCATTCCCAAGGTTTTTGGGTGTGAGATTAGAGGGAAGAGAGGAGGAGAGGAGGAGGGAAAGGTTTATCCGTGGAAGCAGGAGACGATTTCCAGATGCTTAACCACGTTGAGGTAAAAAAAGAAGAATCAACTAAGGGTAAATAAGGTTGATGAAACTTCTCGTCTCGAGCGAGATGAGATTTTGGAGGAGACGGAGAAGTGTTGCGTTGAGTTGAGTTGCGATGGAGATTTTACTCCTAGCGCTTTTCGATGAAGATCAAGGCAGGAGTTGATCGAGATCAGGTCTAATAACGGGGAAGGAACGGATTAGCATGGTCAAGAAACAGGGAACTTTTGTGGCAATGCATAATTAGACGAGAGAGAAGAAGTTGCCAAGAAGGGGTGAAAACAATGGATAATTTGGGGTAACCAAAAAATAGACAATCACTGAAGTAAAATAGAGGATGAAGAGAAGAATGGAGAGACAGGATGTTTTTTTTTTCAATTGTCTGTGTTTCGTTTGCTCCATTTGTCGCGAGGAACGAGAGGGCTGTGCGGGCGCTGTGATGTTGAGGATTACAGGGCGTACAGTGCAGTGTAATTCAGTGGGTGTTTTAGTGCGGTGCCACTACTTACACGATTGTGCTGAGCTGATCAATGCGCCAAAGCCGAAGCCAAACAAACAAAGATCTGTCGACTCGAAGAAAGGACGATCGAATAATGCTCTGGCAATATTCCAGCAACTGAGCAAAAAAGGATGATTCCACGAGGAACAGTTCGGCAATTGTGTTGAGTTGAGTTGATGAGTGAGAGTGTATCACAGTGAAGTGATACTGCAGCTGATTTCCGAAGATAACGTTGAACAAGAGGCGGTAGTCGTCGGATTAGGAGCTTCGTCGAGATGATGATGATGATGAGGACAGAGACATCGAACAAAAACCCAAAAGATAAATAAAACAAACAAATAAGTAAATGATGGCTGATGATAACTATAGAGACAACTTTCAAGTCAGTAAGTCAAATCAGTCCTTTTTTTGAGTGGAGGTCATAAACTCGTTGAACAGCAATCAGAGCTGGTGGATGCTGGGAAAGGAATCGAGGATAAGATAGATGGCTGCGGGGAGCCAGGTGGTTTTGAGTGTTCTGTCCAGTTGCAGTTGCCTCTGGATCTGTCCCCAATAAAACAGAAAAAAACCAAGGTACTTGACGGGTTATTGGTTGACCTGACCTTGTCGCTGCGACTGCCTTGGCCCTCTGGTGTACTTTGCCAATGGAGGTTTAGTGAGGTGTGTGAGAGGCAGCGCCGGGGCCGGCCTGAGCGGCATGGGCTAGCACGACAAGGTTGAGGAGCCGCGTAGGCATGGGCCGTCTGATGGTAGAGTCGTAGTAGAGGGAAAAAAGATGGATGGGGACTAACAAGATGGATGGGTGGTAGGTGCTAAACGGCAGGGATGGGCAGGATGGGGCAGGATTTGAGTTGCAGGCCAGGACAGGACCAGGGGTGGGAGGGATAGAGGGCTAGAGCTAACGAGAGTTGGTGGTACTGTACTTTACGGGTACAGGTAGGGTAAGAGTAAAGAGAGTAAGAGTAACAAGTGAGAAAGGGTGGCATCATGTTGATGCTGTGCACTTACGAGTATGTATCAGACAGACAGGACAGACTCTACATGAACTGTTACTGTTACTGCAGAGTATCAAACCAATCGATAAACTCTCTCTCAACCTCGTTGCATCGGTTTTATGGCGGGTCTCAATTGTGAACTTTCTCCGTGGGGTGGGGGATTGGAGATGTGGATTGAGTTGTAGTAGAGAGTATGGAGTAGTGGAGAGAGACCAGACTTCAGACAAGAGGCCTTTTTCTATCCTTTTTCAATATGCGTGAATTGGATCTCTTTTAAAAAATGAGGCGGAGGCAAAAAGAGGAGACCCCCAAGAAGATGAAGGCGTTGTTGGTCTTGGTGTTTGCAGACCTGAACCTGTGGATTGAAGAAAGATTGGCGTTTTTGATGGCGGCGGGGTTTGGCGTCTGCCGATTCCTGGTGTTGAAGTTTGAGTTTGGGTTTCCGAGAGGCTTTTTTCCTTTCTCTTCAGGTGCAGAAAATTAAAAATATAAGATTGATAATCCCCATCTGTTTATGTACGTTTGTAGAAGAATGATGTTACCAACTGCTGATGGTTACCGGATCCAGTACACAGCATGTACGGTATGCGTCAGATGGCGGCGAGTAACAGAAAAGAGAGAGGCGACTTTTTAAAAAAGCGTGGGATATTCGGTATTCCGTGCTTTGGTCTTGGCCTCGAAGCATATGATACCGAATTTAATTCGAGGTCGAAATGATATGAGGTTTTTGACTGATCTGAGGGAGTGGTCTAAAAGAGTGGATATGATCTGAGCAATGGATGGGTTTATCGTATCGTATCAAAGACCCAGTATCAGAGAATCGACAGATAAAAAAAGAGTAGACGAGGACTGTAAGCGGAGATCTCCCCCAAATGCTACGAGAGCATGGACTCGATGAACATGGGGCAGGGGCTGAATTGAGTGAGAGCTCCTTGTTTGGTTTGGTTTGAGGATGCGCCGGAAAGTTTAGCACTGGCTGTTTAGCGAGATGCTTGATAGGCACAATACCAGCAAAGATTACACTTTTCGGCTGATGAATAGAGAGAGAGGTGTTACAGAAACGTCTGTCGTCAAAATAACGTAGAGAATGATGAATAAAATAGGGAAAAGGAAAGGTAAATGAAGGTTTAATTGTACCAAATGAATGAATGAATGAATGTGAGGCTGTTCTGCGATCAATCTGTAGTAGGCTGAAAGCGAAGAAAGAGAAGAAACAGAAAGAAGGAAGAGTGCAAGCAACCGAGGGGGACGACAGAATGCTACATACATAACATTACAAAACCAGAAGAAACATGTCCATCAGAAACATTGTCTGCTTCAGTCGTCATGGTGAGTGTATTCACAAACATCCAACAGAGACAGTGAAGCCACAGCGACAGACAGAACGTCTCAGCACCAACAATGAGGTGCGAGTTTAGTTTGTGTGTGTTTCTTGTCCCTCTGTTCTGTTCGGCCCACACCCTTTTTGATCTTAGGCCCGTTCGTCTTTTTTTTTTTTTTTCTTTCGCTTCCAAGGTTGGTGTCAGATCATCGAATCACAATAGCTCGTGGCGCACGCCAAGGTACTCGTAGCATTCTTTAAGCAGCCTCTCGGTCAAGAAGTGTGCATTTCTCGTGAGGTTGATCTCAGCTTTTGCACATCTTGCTTTATCTGTCTGTGCCTCTGTCTGTATGTCTATGTATTCTGTTTTGTGGATTGAAGTCTGCGATGACGAAATAACTAGTCTCGCTATCGTACTCCGTAATTAGATGGAGAGCACGGTTCAGTGAATGGGAAGCTTGTTCGATGGATTGCGAAAGCAAGAATGACATCCATGTAGCGGCTCTCAGACGGCCTGTGGAGTTTTGGTCCCAAAGTGACACACAGCTTTTTTGGGTCCAGACGATTAACGGTTAGTCTCAATAGCTAACCGTACCCAAGCCCGGAGCTTCTTCAGCCTTCAGCTTTCCCTCCTCGTCCGCGACAGGAACATCGTGACCCTGTCCTGACTACTGTATGTATGTATGCAACATACCTCCCGCCTTGTCCGCTCCGCATGATCCGGGAGACGCACGCCCGGAAAGATACTATAGAATGCCATCGTTCTCGGCAGATGTTTGAACCTCGAGAATGAGATCTCGATGACTGACATGAAGGAACAATACTACTTTACCCGGCACATAATCCCACAAACTCAATAATGAGACGGATTCTGGCTCACCGACTGGGATCTACGGATATTACAACTGTAGTGCTGCAGCCGCAGTCTTGAGTTCAGTTTCTGAGCCTCCAAAAAATCCAAGGCAGAGCCCCTTGTCTAAAACACGGGCGCAGACAAGACCAGAAAATTCCCCAAAGCATGGGGGCAGGGCTACTGTTGTACCGGCAGATTTGGAGTCTAGCGATTGGGTAACTGCATAGAAGAACGAATGAATGCCTTCGCTTAGAGCAGTGGTTCAATCGGGGCACGGTCAAAACGCTTTTTTTTCTTACTTCCTTCTGCCCAGTAATAAATGCCCAGTCTAGAAATGTCGTGACATGGTCGTCGTCAATGACGTAGGTCGTCACAGAAACCACGCGCTCATTCTTTCATTGTCTCACCACAAACAAGCACGATGAGATGGAAGCATCTACATACAGTATGCGAAAAAGACAAGACATAGGTACCGTAGGCAATTGAGCCTCAACCCCAGACTTTGTAATGCAGCATTGTCAATTACTAAGATCTACTGTCGCAATATTATTCTTGGAACAGAGAAAGGGAAACTCCTTGCCCAGTCCAGAATCATCCCCCTTGTCCATGTCGTGATACCGTATCTTGAGCAGTTAGTCAGGTTACCCGCCCTTTCTCCAATGGGAATTGGACTAGCCTCCCCAGGTCTTGTCACGTCTCACGATGCCTGTAGCCAGTCCTTTCCCTTCCCCAAGTCCACTTTGGAGTAGGTAGAGTTGAAAGGTGCACCAAGGTATGGGGAAAAGTGGCACTGAAACCTGCGACAAAAAGCAAACAGATGAAATGAAGTTACTACCGCTACCTACTGTATGCCACCGGTGTGATTGCTCGTGGCTTGTCTCACTTGTGATCTGACACAAACCGACCGCCTGTTCGCGTTGGGGTAGAAAAGCCCTCCTCCTCCTCCAACTGGAATTTAGACAGATGAAGACAATAATTGTGCGCGTGCAAATGTCTAGACAACTGAACTACTCGTTGACCGCCGGCAGAATACATGAGAGTCATGATTCAGGTTGACTTCAAGACAGACTCAGTAATGTACTGTAGAGACCGCCTTTCAGTCGCTGAATGCAAGTGCCAATAGCTCGCAGAGCGATGGCGGTTGTCTTTGAGTCGCCTACTGCAACGCAGATTACACCAAGCCCAGAGGGGATGATGCATCCGATGCTAGCTTCATCACTTCTTAACGGTTCGAAACAGTATCTGTCTATTAAATTCCCGCGCTTGAAGCGGCAAACCAGTTGAGTAGATTTGACAGATCTCCCCCCACGCAATAAATTAATTTAGTCCTGAGCTTGTTTTGCAAGCGATAAAAACCGACGAGATTATTAACGAGATCGCGAAAGGAAGGGACGGATAAGACCTTTACGATTTAGGTTTAGTGTAGAGTCAAAGATAACGGATGGGAAAATGCACAGACCAGATCGCCCACTCACACTCCTGTCAGCCTGGGACCGTCTATTTTAGACTCGCTTGTTTTTGTTTGGTTAAGAAAATTTTCACCTCCAGGGTTGGTCCAGCAGCCTTTCCTTTCACTACTGTATTAAAGAGTGGTGGGGATTTGAGGTCTTTAAATTGATGATTTGACACAATTACATGCCTCCAGACTATAATATCGCCGAGTCTAGAGATTTATTTGTTCATCAACTTCCTGTAAAAGGATATTAATGAGTCGATGGTGACAGTCGAATGCTATTACTAGATCCCTTTTAGTTTAGAACCCAACATGAATGAATCATAGCGCCTCGTAATGAGGGAGCTCATCTTAACAGTTTTGGGAGCTTGTTGGGTGCGCGAACGTTAGCGATCTCACCATGGCTTGCTCTAGTGCCACTTTCACATGTAAACCTTGTGTCTCTTATTTATCACGCAACCGCCAACCATCTATCACTATGCAGCACCAGTAACAGAAAAAAAGGACCCTGCAAATCAATCTGTAAACTCCCCCCCAACCAACCATAAATCTTCCTTGATGGTGTAGAGATGGTGTTTGGCCACTCTACTGAAAAGGTTACAGGATGGTGCTGACACTTCTCAACTCGCCACTGTAAAGTGACAGCTTCCCTCCCCCAACCTTGATCAGTGCCCAGATTGTCTGACTGCCAGAGACTCGATATCCAAGCACAACACCAAGACTTTGGCATCGCCACTCATTAGTCAATAATATCCAGGCATCTTTCATCTCTTTCTGTCTCCTCGCATCAAACAGACCCATATGCGTATGCACACCAACAGACACGGTCGGTAACATTCAGCGTCAAAAACGTAAGGTGATGATGGCGCTAAAGAGAACCGTTTTGTTTTACTCTCCCTTACATACAGCACTGTATTATGTGATGACTTCCCAGACTGGTCATTCAGGAAATCAAGTCCGATTATATGCAATTGGACAAATCCATCTATCTCTTCTCTTGAACAACCCCTGCTCGTACGATTAAAAGCACGGGAGAGCAACAGTACAGTGCACATATGACAGGGATTCCCTTCTGTTGAGCTGAGAGTGAGTTGAAGGTTCTCTATCTGTGTGTAACCATCCCCATCCCCCCCTTTCTTTCCCTAATCGATGCCATCATGTCAGGTTACTTGACGACATATCCGATATCGCTTGAACTGTATCATGATATTGACACAACCATCCATCCATCCATCTTTGAAGTCTGCCCCTCCTCGGTGAAGCTGTAGCGCGAGATACTAAAATAACGGGATGATATCAAAAGTTCAATATAAGCTACATGCCCCCCGCGAATAGATATGCAAAATGAGCATCTCCTGCATTACGTTTGCGGTTCGCAGCGTACTGTAACGATATTGTTATGTTATGTTTCGCACGCCACCCTTGTTACTGTTACTGCAAGCGACGGGTGTTTTTTTGTTTTCGGATCCGTGGCTTGGGATTGGCCTCTCGCTAACCATGCAGTTCATTAACAGGGGTTGACTCCTCAAGGATGGCTTGGACCACAGGGCGACTCTCAACTATCGCAATTTTTTGTTGAAAAGACAGAGTCGAGAGTCTCGAATAGACTCTTTTTCCAGGTGGGACCTGCAATTGCGATTGTAAATGGAGTCGCAATCGTATCGGTACCCGCAGACCCGCTTGGGGCTGAATCACAGTTAATTAATTGTTGATCTCTTGAACTTCAACTTCAACTTCAACTTTATAAACTACTGAGATATGATGGCTTCAAGCCTCTTCCTGTCAAGGGTCCCAACTAAAACTAAACTAAACTTCCCGCTCATAAGCCTCAAATCGAACATCATTTCCTAGACCTTGAGATATTTAAAAACTCTTCAAGATGTTCTTTCGTCGTGTGCAATTTGCCACTTCAAGGGATGGATGGGTTGCATTTTTTTTTAAAATATCTCTCATTCTCAGCTCGCAAACCCGGCCGAGTCCGAGTGGGCACGGCACGGCACAACAACCTGCAACAAGATCCTCATTCGAAAGAAGGCAATTCCCTTTAAGAGTCTAGAAGGAACTCAAGTAAAACATCAAAAATGTAACTATCTCCAGCCCCTTGATATCAGAACATCTTCCCCATCCACCGGAGTTGTGGGTCGCGCGCGGGATGTTAAATGCCAGGGACCCTGTGCTCTTTGAGTTTAAGCCAAGACGATGATCTGATGGGTTCGTTCGCGCTCTAATTAGAGGGTATACCGAGTAACAGGATTGTCATGCCGAGACCGTAATTACGATTTATCGTTGGTGTTTTGCATATGAAGCCAAGCCTGAAGGCGAAAAACAGACGAAGAGTTCAAGGGAGATCTTCAACAAGAAAAAAAGGGTCCAGCCTCTGCTAATGTGCCTGCTACCCTGATCGTCGTTGATGATCTCCGCAACGATAATGCCACAGAATCTTGCTTATATCATGATGCTTTAGTGTGTGTGTGGGATCTTCGTGCAGTGGTACCTTTTTTGGTCATCTCTACACCCTCACTCCCCAAAAACGAGGTAAGGCGAGGAGGACCCCTTTCATCGTGGCAATAACAAGAGCCAAGGACCCTTCGCACATAAACAATTCTGGCAGCACCAGCACGGATTGCGATCAAGATGCATAAGGGACCCTGCTGAGTTAGTACAGTACTGGCCACTTTCTCACCGACGTTACCATGGATTATGGGAAGAGCAACATACGCCATATACGCAGCCACATCCGCAATCAGAAGAGCGCCGTGAGGGGGAGACCGTTCGTTGCACGTAGGCACGTTGACGAAACTGCAGATGATGACGCTTGGGCGGTTGCATTGCGTATGCCTGCCTCTCATTGCTGCAAGTCAACACTCCGTACAGGACTGGCGTACATGTATGCCTCAGCGTTATCATCAAACATCATCACCTCTCTCTCCCTGCAGTCTGGGGATACGGTTCTGGACAGGAATTGGTTCATGTTGAATGCGGGGAACGTTTTTTTCTGGTGATCTGCAATCTGCCCTTTCGTGTTTTTAGTATTTGCAGTTGCAGTTGCAGTACCGTAAGCGCCTGGGCTAACTAACTACTGTATCTCCCCAGACGCCGTTCGTCTCGTCTTATCGGTACGACTGTGGAGATGGAACCGTATGTTACTGGTGTTCGTTGTGAACGAACGGTTTCTGTTTAACGCGACGCTACATAGTACGTATCTTACTGTAGAGTGTAGCAGGTCCAGTGGTTAAGCTTTGCCGGATCTTCCGCCCCGGACTGGTCTAGTCACTACCGGAGCGGGGCCAGCTTACCATTGAGCAAATGCTGATGCTGATGGCTTCAGTTTCATGGAGACAGTGAGAGTCCTGCTAATTTGGTCTCTCTTTCCTTTCGGTTGTCATCATCCGACTGCACGTCACCCTACTGTACAAAACGGATACGGTACTCTACAGATTGAGTATGCCTCACCCTACTGTACAAAACGGATACGGTACTCTACAGATTGAGTATACCGCTCTGACTCTCTCCCTCAGCTGCAGAAACGAGAGACACCTTACCTTTTCTCCAACCCCGCGCCATTGGGAACCCCCTCTTTCCAAGCCACCAAGTACGATTATGACCTTAGACTAACACCAGTTAACTGACGACTACCAAACTCGTGAGACTCGGCCTTAGCTATATCGGGATAAAGTAAGAGCTCTCTTCTCGGCCGACATCAACAACCCGATGCTACAATGTGCATGGGGAATTTCTCCAGAACCTGCTTTATCGGACGTTTCGGAAAGGAATCTCATGTGATGAATTATGGGAATGTTTCCTCCGGTTTTGCTTTGTCAGTGTCCAAGCTGTTCTTGTTTGTTATTACTAGCGAGGGTAGGGTCATGGTTTATCGTGCTGCTGCATGATTTGAGCATGACAAGCCTCAATCCCAAACATCGACTCATGGTGCGGGGAAGCTCTTGGAATATGGCGTCGTCTAAATTGCATGATAGCATAGCATCAATCTAGACCTTACCTTTTCAGCTGCCAAGGCTGAATCAGTTCACTGCATTCTTATTTCGTTTGACTCTATTACTGCAATTCAACCAATTGGTCTTGTAATGTCAGAATGATAACTCCATTGCGAGCTTCCTACAGCAAACTCATTACTACTGCTTCCCCTCCCTCCTCCTCTTCTGGGTGGTGGTACCCCCCTCGCACCCGTTATCATGGGCTCGCTAAGCAACGGTAACCCCCCACCACCTTGGTAGAAGATCCTGGTTCCTTGGCTACCAACCACTAATCGCAATCGCAGGGGAGCTAGAGAGGCTTCCTCCTCAACACCAAAGTGAAAGGCGATGTGTCTGGAAATGGCTTCCCAGTGGTTTAATATCCCCGCTGATCTACCCCTTGCTGCCATCCAACTTCTCTTACCCTGTCAGTCGGTCAGATAAGGCCCGGTGAACCAAGCCGGATTGGCTTTGTTGAAACCGGCATACCATACAGAGCGAGTTACTCTCCTCTGTCTTCCTCTCGAGTCGTCTATTGTTACTTTCCTTTCCTTTCCTTTAAACATGGATAGTCCAAAAGCTCCACATTGTTGCTACCAAGACTTTTTAAATATGGGAATATTGTATTGGCACTTTTGACTGGACAGTAGATACAAACTCAAGGCAGCCACCATGTTTCGCTCGTTCGAGATGGTTGCACACCACCATCTTGAGGCTCGGCCCTCTGATCAGCAAAACTTGTTCTGTTATGGATAGTTTACCTCTGTTCTCGTCCAGGCACAGGGACTTGAAATCTTTTTCTAAACTTGGTTTATCTATTCTTGGACGCACATCCATTTTAATTCAGTTCTCAACAATTGATGCCCTTTCCCCCAGAAAACACAACACATCTCCTTAAAACTCCTCTCCACGGGGAAATTCTTTCTTTCTTCTGGTTCGTAAAAAAATGACTACTCTATGACGTACCGCTGCAGAGGAAACATGATCACCACCATCGAAGTCTAGTATGCGAATCGGCCTTTGACATAGACAATAGGTCGGATTGAAGTGGGCCAAAGCTCTTTCTACCGGGGGTGCACGGTTTCTTTGCTTCAGTTCACTGTCAATTTCAACGCCAAGCTTCTGTCTTCCCAAGGTATCATTGTTGCTGTGTTAGTGCGAGCGAGGGCCACCCCTTGTCCATGGCGGCCGAGAGCGAGGGGGACCCATTTCAACGATGATCGTACAAGAGCCTCTAACGTAGATTTCACACTATAGATGGAGCTCGATCCACTTTGTAACCCCCTGGCATGAGCCGCAGGTCTTTTAATTCTATTGTTTGGGCTTAGTGAAAGGTGATAGGAGTCACGGAAGAGTCAGAGAGGAATAGAATAGGCGCCCGACATGACATGACATGCAGCATAGTATACAAAGAGGAGCCTTTCTTCAGCTTCATTTGTGATGAGAGAGGGTTTGGACGGCTTAGTGTAGTGATTCCCCATACACAGCAATATCCCTCGTCCTTATCCCTTTTCGCTCGTGGTTCCTACGTAATTGTTGCTATTCGTGATACCTCAACACTTCAATATTTCACGCAAGATGGAGAGTTGAGTTGCGCTGCCCCTCCCCCTCAAGCCTCCAACGTTACTCTACTGCACAGAGTAGTAGACGCGGAGTTTAGTTGAGAGCGAACGCGGAGGTGGAGAGTTCTTAGTTTCTGTTGGTGGGCAGCCAGCATCACATCGTGTGAGAAGTGAGCCACCACCACAAGCAATCAATCCGCCACACCAATCTCATTCCCTTCTCAACGGGTGGGCGCCTCACTATTGTATGTATTGTAGGTACTTGCACTGCAACCTTTGGGAGTATCGACTCGAAGCCTCTTCACCGCCTCAGCCATGCATCTCTGCTCTGCAGTCTTCATGAATCGCTGTGAGGTACAGTACAGTTTACATGCATGCATGCTCCTGAGACACTTCCCGCTGTGTCTTGCTCATATCGTGCATTTCTTGCATGTCAAATGACTCCCTTGTAATCAATTTTACAGTACGAGGTGCAGCAGGCAGTGCTTATCTATCTCCTTGTAAACTCAAAAGACCGTCAGACAATAGGGTAGCCACAAACTCCGAGATCTCATGTATACCACCATCTAGTGCAGTGCATTGCAACAACGGCTCATGCTCGATGACAAATCTGCTTCTTCAGTACATACCCCAGCTTTTTCACCGTAGCTTTTCGCTTCACTTTGCCCCCCCAATGCACAGTCGGAGTGTCGGCCGGTGAAGAGCTAGGTTTTGTCAAGTGTGTATCTGACCAGTTCTAGATCTTGAGGTTCACACCCATATCAAACAGCCCGGGCCATATGACTTCTCACAGAGGCCGAAAGAGCGAGTGTATCTTTTGTATTACATTGATAGATAACGAGTTTCTGATTAATTGCCGTAGAGTGCTGGTGATGTAAGCACTGTCGGGTGGCGGCTCACTACTGTTTACCGTGGCGGCGTGGGATACACTCTCGGGTCTAGATCTAGGGTATTTTATCTTGTAGGTGGCGTTAGTGTTTTGAACGACCACAATTGATGTCCGGTGAAGACAAGCCAATAACATAATCTGCTCACGGTGATCTTTCTTCACTATCATCATCTCATGCACCCCGGATTTCGACCGCAGCATCAAGAATATTCTCGATTTCATCATGTTCAAGAATGTCACATTCGCAGACCGATTCGACCGGGAATACAGCATCCGAATTACCCGCCTCGAAGACCATACAGCTCTGCACCCGACGCACCGTTACTATGACTGAACGCATGGTTTGGGTAGTACCGACACGAGGCTAGAAGCGGCTATTTGACTCTCAAAGGTGGCATACAAGCTGCAACGACATATACATATGCTGTGTCACTCGACGTCCCTGACGCTCTGAACTGTCATTTCTCATTGACATTTTTGCTGACCGGTTGAGTTTCACTGCCTTCTGCAATAAAACGTGTTGAAGGAGGGGCTGACGTTGGTGGTCAATATCACATGTTTTATGTCGTGACCTGATGCCCAACCCGAGCAAAGTCCGCGGGTAACATGATCTTGCCACTGCGCTGTGCATATGCCTGGAGCTTAGCAGGAGGCAAAGAGTCTGGTTATACATGACTGATCTGAAAGGTACCGCAATGTTACGAGGTGTACAGAGGACCTGGAGCTTCGGATGAGCGGCAATGGAGGTCTTGGAAGTTTGATGAGGGATTGCGGAAGCCATTGTGCGTAGTGTTTCTGTAGAGGCACTCTCATATTGAGGGGTAGACAATAGGTAATGCTGATACATGTGCAGTAAAGTCTTCTAATAGCTGTATAGCTAGCTGGGATTAATAATTATATGTCGGGGAATGCTCTCGATGGGTTCTTTCTCGAAGATCATCCCTCCAGATTACGGCAGTCTACTATCCTTGACAGTATTCGACATGATCAAAAGCCTTCAAGGCAATGCTAGTAATATAACACAGAGTGCCAAGTTATAGGTAAATATGAGTGCGTCTAGGATAGAGAAGCTGTATAATACTGGCTGTTCTGGTGCTAGCAAATATCCACGATTCTAAACACTCGCCAAGAGCTGGCGACTTTGAATGCGACTTGAGAGGAGAGAGCACATATTCTATACATGAAAACCCCAAGAAAAGAATTATGACATTAACTATCTCAGAAAATTAAAATCTGTGCTGGCGAAGACTTCAAGGGGGACATTAGAGTTGGTGTTCCAGTGAGCTGGGCATAATCTGACAGGGCATTCTGCATGTTGGCGTAGGCATTGTGATCCCGACCTTGGACTTTTTACTCACTGATACACAGGGTAAAGCGAAATGTCGACGATTAGAATCTCAATCATTTCCTGTTGATGTTTTTGTAGTTGATTGAAGTGATGCTCTTCACTTACAGTGATTGAATGCTGTTCTAAGTGGACCTCAAAAGCTGACGTCACATGCCACCTCAGCTCCCCCACCAGATCAAGCTCAACTCAGCCCAGTTCCCTTCAGCTCAAGCTCCATCCCAAGGCGTCCCAGCCCAACATCACCAAAATAACCTTATTCTTCCTTAGCCTCCTATCAATCAGAACCTACACTGCTACAGGTTGCTACCGCCAAAATGTCCTCCCGCGGCGTCCCAGAAGTCCTCTTCAAAAAAGTAGACGAATACGTCGACTCCCTCGCCCCTCAGATCCAACCCCGCATCACCGACGAGCTCGAAACCTTTCAGCAAAAGACCATCGACAGTCTCGAAGACAAGGTCGTCGACGCCTTTCGCTCGCTGTTCAACAAAGACAAGAATCCTTCTGGGTCGAGGAGTTTGGACGATAATGCGCCTGATGCCTACGGTGGACAGTCGTTGCCTTTTGCAGACGAGATTGCCAAGCTCACGCGTAGCTTTACTAAGAACATTGATGAGGCCGGTGATGATCTAAGGGATATTTTCGATATTACAGAGGGACAGGGACAGAGTCGGGGTGGTGGTGATGAGACGAGATCGCGCGGTGGAGGAGACTCCTCTCGTGGTGGAGGTGCTAAGGGCTTCCTGTCATTCGCTATCGATGCCGTGCAGGACCATCTCGAGAACAACAGTGGTAGAGGCTCAGGAGGTCAAGGCGGCTTCGAACTCGATGGCCTTCTAGGCGTTCTCAGCGGCACCGTCAAAGACGCAGCGCGCAACCCCGAAGAAAAAGCCCGTCTCATCAGCCCCGAGATCAAAGAACAAGTCGGCCTGAAGCTCCGCGAACAACACGCCCCCATCGCCGAACAATTCACACGCATCGCTCTCGACCATATCAAGCGCTGGCTCCGCGGAAACACTAGTACAAGGGATCTGGGAGATGGTGTCAAGGGAGAAATTGAGGACCAAGTCAAGGATCTCGTCAAGGGACTTGGAGGACTGTTCGGAAACAAAAAGTCCAACGAGGGAGCTTCAAGGGGCTTTGGGGATGATGGTGGTGATCGTGCTCGTGCTGATGGGGATGGTGAGAGTGGTGGTTTCTCAAAGGTCATCAGTGACAAGCTCAGCACAGGAATTGCGCGCGTTCACAGAGAAGTCCGCATTGAGTTTCGCAAGATTCTTGGTGGTATTGAGAAGCAACTGTTTGAGCTACTGCCCGATCAATTCCAGCGCCCACTGGAGAAGATCCTGGGCGGTAACCCGTTCGACTCCCAGCTCGACCGCGACGCTGGACCAGGACACTCGGCCGACCGTGGTTTCGGCGACGACATCAAGGCGAAGCTCGTCAACAAGATCCGCGGTCTTGTCCGCAAGGTGCAAGAAACACTACGCGAGAGCATTCTAGGTGTCGTCAACGGTGGACACCGCAAGTTTGAGCGTCAGAGCTGGTTCTTTGTGCAGAACATGGTGGAGATGAAGGTGCAGAAGTATCTCCCCAAGGTCAAGATCTCTGTGCCTGATGATATCGGTAATGAGGGTGTCAGTGTTGGAGATCCTTCTGCTGCGAACCTTGGTGGTGCGAACCAGCCTGTGCCGGCTTCGCAGGGAGGTTCAGGAGGGTATGGGGCTCCGTCGCAGCAGCCGTATAATCCTCCTTCGCAGTTCCAGGAGGGTCATCGACCGAACCAGAGTCAAGACTACAATAGACCACAGGGTCATGATGATTATAGGCCCCCAGGCAATGATGAGTACAGACCTCAAGGAAATGACGGCCACCGACCCCAAGGAAATGATAGCTACCGACCTCAAAGCAACGAAGGCTACAGACCCCAAGGGCAGGGCGACTACCGACCCCAAGGCCACGATAATTACCAACCACAGCACAACCAATCTCACCAAGAATACAGACCTTCGCATCAAGAAGGATACCGACAGGATGAGTACAGACCTCAACAGCACCAATCCCACCAAGAGTACCGTCCTGATCAATATCCTCCTCCGCCTCAGCAGCATCAATCTGGTGGCTACAACCAAAGTTACCAGCAAGACCAAGGCTACGGTCAGGGTCAAGGATACGGCAACAACCCTCGCTACTAGGAACGTCTATTTGGTTCACGTTACAGACGGTGAGCGATGGGGACAGATGGTATAGCATTGTACCTACATCCGACAGGGTGAGAATAGCGAGATAGATTGACGAATAACGACCACACCTAGCCAAACTTGCCGGCTCATCCGTATCTAGTTCTCTCTTCCCTCTACGCATTAACTTCAGGGATTACATGTCTCCATCGTCAACCCTATCCCACTCTAGACGAGCCCAGAACCCCTTGATTCCGCAGAATACCGAGACCCTGGATGATCAACCCCACAGCCAAGCATGTAATATGTCGTGATACCATCAGATCATAGACACAATCTCCAAACCACCCTAGTCTAGTCCCTTTAAAACTTCAACGGCTTACTGGGATTCAGGGTCCAAACCACCATGTGAAAACTCATCTTCTACACCGTCCCTTTCTTCAGGGTCTAATGCAGAGACCCTGCCTGCATCATGAAGATCTTTTTTGCATTATCTAGTCTAGACGAATATCACATGGCCTCTTGGTCCTGTACTTGGCATGGTCTGATTCTTCGTGGTTACGTAGGAGAAAATGAGGAGGTAATATGATATGATCGGGGCACGTGCAGCGTCGTATCGTCAGAACGGCATGATTTTGGGATGGAATTCTATTAACCTCGGTAGTCGGGGTCTTGGATCTTTACGCGATCGTGATTTGCATAGTTTCTGACGTTGGCTGGCATATGGATACGCGGATAGCGTAATCCGGGCTGAGATGATCTGATAGATAGAACAGCCTTGCTAGATCCACGGTGTTCTGGAAGGCAGGTTTCAGGGTCTTGACGATGGGGGTTGATGTAGATGGGGTGGGATGAAGGGGGCTTGTGTATGATCCCGTGTAGATATGGGAGGAAGCTGGCGAGAAGGTTATGATGAGATTATGCATGAAAGAGATGTCGCGGGCAGTGAAGATCTATTACGTCGTGGTGTTGCGAGTAAACGGTTGTTCCTTTCGGGAGAACGGAGGGACTTGAAGATTAAGTGATCGAGATTTCTGTGGTTCGACGGTGTCGTTATCTACTCAGTTGATCACTGTCAAGACACTGGAACATGTGAAGGGTGATTGGAGCCCTTGCTATGGGTTGTAAGATGCCATTCACAGATCATCAACGTGTTTGCTGGATGCCGCTCATAGCCAAACTGTTCTCTATCTCGCGTATGCAACACGATCACATGTCCTTACTAATTGCCTGTCAAAGGCCTTTGAGTCTGTCGATTGGTAGTGACCTGAATAAATTGTCCTCGTCTTGTTTTCATGGGTATGGATCCAGATTGTAAGAGACGCTGACCTTCGTGGATGGTCTAGGGACCTGTTTTGGCACACCGTTCTATGTGAGCCTGTCTCTTTTGTGAGCTCTTAACATGGCGGTCTGAAACAGTTAGAATATATCATCAACATGTTATTACAAGATGTCTATACTTGCTAATACGTGCGCCTGTAGAGATGCGATATCTTCTTACACACTACCTCAAATTGACCTACACGACGGTTCAAATGGCCGCGCGGCTCTACAGCTTCAAAGTACCTTTAGCCGTCTAAAAGACATACTTGAACTCCAAGCTCTGATCACCTTCCTTACCATTACTATCATCACCTCTCGCCAAAGCTTTCTCCTTCTGTCTCATCCGCCACTTGAGAAGACCATAAATAAGCCCAATACACACCAACGCAATAACCTCACCTCCAAGCGAGATGGCATTTCCAGTTACATATCTCGGAGCGTCTCCAATGGGATAAATCTGAGAAGCTGCCATTCCAGAAGCATTGCCGATTGATATAATTGTGGCAATGGCAACAGAGCGCTTGTAGTCTGGCTGGACGTTGTTCGAGATCCAGGTTACCACGACGGTGTTGAAGGAGTAAACTCCGCTGCCGACTAGGAACATGGCGAAGAAACCTGCGCCTTTGTGGTCTGTTCCTACGGCGATGGCATAGCCGGCGATGACGAGGAGGGGAGAATGGATGAGACAGATTGCTCGGCGGTTGAGGCGATCGGAGACATATGTAGTGGCACCCGTGAAGATGGATGCTAGAACATAGACAGGAATACTGAGATAGTTGGCTTGCAATGAAGTATAGCTGTTCTCTGTCAGTAAGGATCATAACAAGAATAGGCGAATACTTACTCAAGACCTTTGAGAAGAGTTGGCAAAAACGTGCCAAAGCCAAATAGTGCAATCGAAGAACAAAACAGCGCAATAGAACCAAGCCAAATAAGCGGATCAGTAACAGCCATACCGACCTGCTTCCAAGAGAACTTGACAGTCTCCTTGAACGGGTTATTCCTTTCCTTGATAAGTCTCATCGTCGCCTTCTCCTCAGCATTAAGAAACCACGCCGTCTCAGGAGAACTGGGCAAACTCAACCAACATATAGCTCCAACAAGCAATGAAATAGCACCCTCAATAATAAACAGCCATCGCCAAGCAGATAATCCATGTCTCGCACCCATACTCTGAATCCCATACGCAATCAACCCTCCTAACGCCCCAGAAAGCGCAATAGATACATAAAGTACGGCCATGCGTTTACCTTGCGACGCAGGAGGGTAAATCTGTGAGATGACAAACATGAGGGATGGAAAAAGACCAGCTTCGAAGAAACCGAGTAACACGCGACAGGCAATGACTTGCCCGTAACTATGCACAAAGCCAGTACCAAGCGTAATAGCACTCCAGGCAATAATAGCAATAGCAAGAACCTTTCCAGGACCGAACCTTTTTACGGCTAGAACCCAGGGTGTTTCGAAGATGACGTAGGAGATGTAAAAGTACATTGATACGTCGTTGAATTGGGTTCCGTGCATGCCTGTGTCTTCTTCGAAGCCGAAGACGCGGGCGTTTCCTGGGTATGTCAGTGAGAGTACAGGTTGGGGGAGAGGGAGGTTACCTATGTTTGTTCGGTCTAGGTAGGCAAAGAGAACGAGAATGGCCATTTGAGGCATGACGAACTTGTCGAATTTGGAAAGGACCTTGCGTTCTGCATCGGTGCTGGTAATGGTTGTTTCGCCGGTTTGTTCGAGGGGGAGACTGGTGAAGTCTTCCTTTTTTTCGGAAACCTCCATATGTGACATATTGGATACTTGAAGCTCAGCTCAACTTTACTCTACTGTAACCAAGACTGTAAATGGTGGATTCTGGACCGTTATGTATAAACTCCGGGGTAGACCGGAGCGGAGCCCGGAGCGGGGACTTCTTATCCACCCCCGCATTTGCTATCGAAGAAGCCGTCGGCGGAGACTAGAAGACCCGCATGATAGAGGTTGCCCGGGTATAATTCCTGGGTTTGTACAGGAGATAGACGCGATAATGCATGATAACTAGATAAGAAGTGGTTTAATGACTAGGCAAAGGGCGCGATGTCACTCGTCTAAGATCAGATGGACGGATGTCCCCTGTCGTTTCGGAGCATTTTGTGTTGGCCGACGGCCGACGGGCGATAGAACCACCACGGTTGATGTGGTCTGGCCAATCAGTATTAGTGGGAGGAGGGACATGTGAGACCAATCCCGCAATGAACGATGACCACCGTCGGGGGCCATAGCTGTAATAAAAGACTAGATTGGGGCTCATCGAGATATGATAACATTTCTCTAAGCTAGACTCACTATCAACTCATACATCTTAACTACAGACAGCCACAATGGGTTCACTGAACTTGCCACCCCTGACAATCGCCGAGTCAAGCCTCGCAAAGTCACTACACGAAAGCTGCCAATTCGGCGCAGCGCACCCATGGGGAAAGTACGTCAAACATACCTAGGTACCCTCTCACCCATAAACACACATTAACATGTATCTCAAGAGCATCCACAGAAACGGGCATGGCCCGTCTCAGTCTCGACGACTCAGACAAACAAGTCAGAGACTGGTTCATGACTTACGCCAAATCCCTCAACTTAAAGACTTTCGTTGATCAGATGGGCAATCTATTCGCTATCCGCTCAGGAAAGAATAATGCTTTGCCTCCTGTTATGATGGGTTCGCATCTTGATACGCAACCTACCGGTGGTCGGTATGATGGTATTCTGGGTGTTATTTCGGGTCTGGAGGTTTTGAGGACTTTGAATGAGAGCGGTGTTGAGACTGAGGGGCCTGTTGGAGTTGTGAACTGGACAAAGTGAGTGCGCCTCTCGGGGATTTATTGAGGGTTCTTGCTGACGATGTGTAGTGAAGAAGGTGCCCGATTCCCCAAGATGGCTGTCGCTTCGGGTGTGTGGGCTGAAGTCATTCCCCTCCAAACAGCATGGGATCTGAGAGAGATTCTCGCATCTGAACCAAAGTCTATGAAGGAAGAGCTAGATCGTATTGGCTACACGGGTGATGTCCCAGTATCATACCAGTCAAACCCCTTTGCCGCTCATTTCGAGTTACACATTGAGCAGGGTCCCATCTTGGAAGACGAGGGTCTCAAGATTGGAGTTGTCCAAGGTAAGAACGTCACTTCTGTGGGAGGTATTGACTAACGGTTGTAGGTGTGCAAGCCTTTAAATGGTTCAACATTACAGTCAAAGGGCGCGATAGCCATGCTGGCACAACACCACTCTACGCCCGCAAAGATCCTATTCTTTGCGCAACAAAAATGATCGTCGCAGCTAATACAATCGCTAAACGCTTCGACGGCCTAACAACCACTGGAATCTTCACCGCTGAGCCAGGAACAGTGAATACAATGGCTCACACAGTTAAATTCACCCTTGACGTACGCCACGTGCAAGATGAGACACTCTCGAAAATGGTGGAAGAGTGTCGAGCCGAATTCTCCCGCATCGCGACAGATGATAGCGAAAAGGGATGTCAAGTTGAGTGGGAGCTACTCGTTGATAGTCCTGCTGTCAAGTTTGACGAGGGATGCATCGCTGCTGTTGAAGCAGCTGCCACAGACGTGTGCTCCACTCTATCAAGGGAGAAGCTCTGGAAGAGGATGATTAGTGGTGCTGGACATGATAGTTGTTATACCAACCGGGTATGTCCGACGAGTATGATCTTTACGCCTACGAGATCGGGGATTAGCCATAATCCTACAGAGTACTGTTCTCCTGAAGACTGGTAAGTCACCATGTTCTGTGTTTCTTTTGAGTATGTTGTTAACGTTTTATAGTGCGCTTGGAGCGAGTGTGTTGCTTGGAGCTGTTTTGCGGTATGACAAGGTGCGAGCAACGAGATAAAGATGCAAGGGAGGGATTGACTTTGAGGCTCTACAGAAGTTCCATGGTGTAAGTGGACAAAGTGAAACAGACCGCCGCCATAAACGTGTGTCTGAGCGTATATAACCAAAACAAAACAATTGAAACACACATAAATGAAACATTCTACGGTAGTGCATGACTCTTTTCACTGTACCTGCAGTAATGCTAGGACTAACCCAGTAGTCTAGGTAGTCCAGGCCCAGCTTCACTGATTCAAGCGTGTCAGCTGCCTGGTCTCAGGTGGATTCCCTGCGATAACGGAACTCTTATCGTAACTTCCGTCATCGTCTAGCCCAGCTAGACTATCAAGCTCCCTTCCCATCCCATCTCATCTCTAGTCCTACCTCAACTTTCTTTTCTTTTTCTTTCATTCCATAACATACTTCTTTTTCCATCCTAACATCCATCATCGTATCTCAATATGTAGTCATGATTGATTACTAGTATTGTTATTGTTATCATCACACACACCGACAAACGCAAACGCAAACACAAACATCATGGCTTCTTCATCCGCCTCTTTGCGCCGAAGCCATGGCTCATCCGGAGCCTCGTCCGGTCATTCCCATCCCCGAACCTCAAACTCCAACGTATCGCACGCGCCAGAACTCGACATCGACACACTCGTAAACCATCTCTTCGCTTCCAAGCGCTCGCTTTCTTCAGTGGCGCTCGTCCTGCGCGCAAACGAAATCGCAAACGCTGCGCGACAGTCCCACGAGGATGTCGCTATCCTAACAGCCCAGACGGGCTTCTTAGAAGAGTCTATCCTTGATCAGACAACTATCCTTGCTAGAGTTAGGAGGAGCTTGCAGGGTACTTATGATTGGGGAAAGAAGGACTTTAAGAAGCTGATCAAGTCGATGGATCTTGTTGATGGCGGGTTGGAGCGCACTATGGAGATGTTGCGCGAGACTGGTGTTGAGGAGGTTTTTCGTCCCAAGGGGGAGGAGAGACGGAGTCTTCTTGATTTCATCGATGAAGGGGGTGTGCATGGAGTTCGAGAAGCCATGAAGAAGAGCATTCAGGAACTGCAGGTAAGCGACCCGTGAAGCTATCAACAAACATCTATTGACACAAACTAGGCTGTACAGCAATCTTTTGATGGCGATCTACTCCGCTTCGACACCGACATTAGGAATCTCAAGAAGATCATCACCGACACCCCAAGCCTATCCCACGAAGACGGCCCACCCTCCATCGAACTCCTCGAAAGCTTAGTCGACCACTCTGCAAACATGGCCCAACTCCTAGTCTCGCTGACGCACCACTTCGACATGTGCGTCACCGCCATCCGCACAACAGAAGGCGGCGTCGCCCTCGCAAGACGCAGAGCCGCCGAAACAACACAGGGCACCGACGGCGTCTCCATTTCTGGCGTTATCGCCGAGCAGGAATCTAGAATGTCAGACCTCGAGCCCAAAACAGCCAAGGACCGCGCGGAAATGTTCAAAGTCGTTGTTCAAGACGCTGGCGAGGTGGGTGATGTTGTGCAGGAGATACAGGAGCGCCTCACGGCTATGGAGCAGGATTATCTCGTGCTGCAGGAACAGCATGATATTTCGAAACACGCGTACGAGAGCATGCTGCAAGCGTATGCTGTGCTTGGTGATATCGGGGATCGACTCGCTGATTACATTGCGGCAGAGGGAGACTTTAAAGCGAGATGGGATATGGAGAAGGAGAGTGTTTTTGCAAAGCTGCAAGAAATGCAACAACTCAAAGATTTCTACGAGCGCTACGCCGGCGCGTACGATAGTCTCATCCTCGAAGTCGAGCGTCGACGAGCAGTGGATGATCGCGTGAAGCACATATGGCGAAAAGCACAAGAGAATGTGGATAAACTGCTCGACAGCGATCAAGCTTCGAGGGAGACGTTTCGACAGGATGTAGGGGAGTATCTTCCTACGGATCTGTGGGCGGGTATGCAGGGTGCTGCGAAGAAGTGGACTGTTGTGCCGGATGGGGAGGGGGAGGACGAAGGACCGCCTTTGAGGAGGAGTGTTGTTGAGGCTGCGAGGGAGAGACTTGGTCGGATGGAGAGACGGTAGGATGTGTACTGGATAGGACAGCGTACATTTGTATTATTGGTAACGGTTGGGAATTGGCGTTAGGTTGGATAGCTTTTTTGTTGAATACCACTCTTCATAGCGATTGACACATTGACTTGTGTCTGATGTGTCATGTTCGTTCGAGTCAAGAGGGGAATATCGGATAGACTGGGGCAGAAGAAGTTGTCTCTGTCGACAATGCAATCTCACAAAGATCAGAACACAGCTTCAAGATAAGGCTCTCCACGGCAGATGACCCAGCTCAGATGGCCTCGTGAGTATTATCCAACTCGCCAGTCTACTAAACAAGTTTGTCATATACAAACAGACTGAATCGCTTGCAAGATCAGTTCGATCTGCTCCCCTCCAACAGGTGCTACTCAAGGAGTCAGTCAAGATCGGCGCTTAAGAAACGTGCCTCTTGAACTCCCTGCCTGAACATCCGCTACCGTGAAGACGTCTGTTCTCACAATTTGACTATTTAGAGTCAACTACCACAGCGCAGCCTAGGTATTATGTGCATTTGATATGTCCCGCTGGGTGCTTCATTAGTCTCGGACAATGTTTCCGTCTGAGTTGAAGGTATATGCAGAGAAGAGAGGGTATTCAGCAAACGGGGACGGGAATTGCCCGATGGGGAAATTTTAAAGACTCACACTCACTCATCGGACTCACTTACACTCACAAGAACTTCTTGAACAAACACAAACATTCACAAAAGGTTATCCATCATCTCATCATGTCTGAACCACCTTCAACGCGGGTCCAAACCCCAGACATCACCTCCCCAGAAACAACCCGCACAACCCACGTCCAATCCCTAATGGACCGCCTCCGCTCCAAATCCCCCATCTACAACTTCATTATGTCCGACGCAACCCTCACAAGCGTTGTCCCAGGTGTCGTAACAACACGCATGACCCTCAACGAAAACCACCTCAACAGCAGCGGCAACCTCCACGGCGCAGTCTCAGCGACCATCATCGATTTCGTGACTGGCTTGGCGATTGCTAGTTGGGATTTGAGAGAGACGACGGGGGCCAGTGTGGATATGCATATTAGTTATCTGAGCACGGCTAAACTTGGTGATGTTGTGGAGATTGTCTCGACGGCTGATAAAGTTGGTGGGAGTGTTGCGTTTTCGAGTATTCGGATCTCAAAGGTTGAGAAGGATGGGGGGTTGAAGCTTGTTACGTTGGGACAGCATACTAAGTATGTTAAGAATTCGCAACCGAAGGCTTCGGCGGTGTAGATTATGGCTGTTCAAAATGATCATGAAAACCACTGTTGTCTGAAATGTTGTGATTTTGTTGCTCTCATGGGGATGTGAATATCAACTGACGCTGAACTTCAGTCTGGACACTCCAGATTGAGAGCAAGTCCATAACCACACTGGATACAATTTTGTTGAACTGCCTATATCATGGTACCCTCAGAAAAGACCGCGACGAATCAGACACATAGATATACATGCGATGAGCCGATATGCTCATATGTGATATGCGAGCCCTCAAACAGAGGCCTTGCTGCGATGATGTGAAACTTCCATGGGGCACCGCATTGAGGAAATTCTTGATTATAGTACGAAAATTCGACAGCTCTCTTGAGCCTATTCTCGGATTCCAATACCACATCTTTGTCCCAGTCGTGTGTGTATTTTCTCCGTATTGTCATTATGCAAAAAAAAAAAAAAAAACCGCTTCAAAGTAACCCAGAACAAAAGAAAAAAGACCTTTGATATGCGCCAAGAACACTGATTACTGCCTCGGAAACGATTCTGCTTACTCGGCGCGAGAGCCGCTGCTGTGACGAGCACGTTTTCGTGCGCTGCTGGTCGCGGGGTGCATCTTGTCGTTGCGCTCTCGCTTGAGCTTGCCGTCCAAGACGCGGGCTGATATGTATTAGTACAAAGCTTGTCAATTGGGGAGGGAGTACACATACTGAGAACATCGTATCCGAACTGAGGGTGCTCCAAACACAAAGCCTTGAACTCCTCCTCGGCCTCGGCACGCAGAGTATGCGAGCGCGTAGCCCAGAAACTTGCGACAGGAGCGCGAATAGTAGTATCGTCGTTGCTGGTGAAAGCGTAGACATAACGAGCATATGCGATCTCGCCCTTGGCTGTGGAGTTGACGCAGTGGATCTTGGAGCTGGAAAGTGTCTTGAGACCGTTGACGCCAAACTTCTCGGCAAGAGTATAAATACGCGCGTGCTTGAGGAGCTGGTCGCCGCTGTTGTCGACGGAGGGGATCGCGGGGTCGGATTCTAGGACGCGCTGGCCGGGGAGCTTCTTGGGGAAGTATTCGCCTGTGTAGAGGTACTCGAGGAAACTGCCGACTGTGTCGATGTCGTAGTCTGGGAGTTCGATTTGACGGGGCTGCGGACGTTAGTATGTTGAAGATGGTCTGCGCGGGGAGTGCTTACGCTGCCGTCTTCGACAAAGGCGTCGCAGATATCCTTAAAGTAAGGACTTTGTGTCAAAAGACCTTGATGCGCTGAGAGAATAGACTGATCGCCTGATCCAATAAGTAGCGTAACAATAGGGCTCATCAAATAATTGGCAAAAGTAATTCTGGGCTCGACAACTTCTTCCGTAGCAGTAAGCGCCGTCTCGTCCGCATTCTCAGCCTGCTCGCCCTCAACATCTTGGCTGTTCTCAGCGGGAGTTTCCTGGGTGTTGGTCTCGGTCATCTCGACGTCACCCGTAGGCTCGACGGAGTCTTCGTGCTGGTCGGTAGGCATTTTTCGAAAGGAGCGATTGTATGGAGCGGGAAACGAATGGAAGGGACGCCGAAATCGGCGACAATTGGGAATAGTTGCAAGTTATCTGGAGCGCGTGTGGTGTGGAAACGCGAGATGCTCATGAGAGCTAATTGCGCTAGGCTGGAAACGGAAGCGAGCTTGAGTTAAAGATTGGGGCCTTGAGCGCAAGGCATTCATGCATGGGCATCATGACTACCCTAGACTTTCATCTGGGCGTTAGAAGGATCGGCCGCTAGAAGCAAGAGAGACGAAATAAATTGGTCATCTTAGGCCTGCTTAGATCCGCACTTTATTTTAGCAGCTTGAGTCCGTCTGCTACCTCTACAACTGCTACTCCATGGAACAGAGGGCATCTCTTCGCCTGCCAAATTGAAAGATACAAGCTCGATCTGCTCCCGGTGTATGAAGTACTCAGTATTACTGACCATCAAAGACAAGTCGCAAGGTTCATCAAAGGCCCTACCTAAACCGTGAGAACAGACCAGGACATCACTGGTTACAGTAATCTGACCTCTCTGCTTATCGATTGGGCCCGTGCAACTACCGCTATCGGTGTGCCCCGCCCCCACTACCATCGGAGACACTGCACCTTCAATTGATCCCAAAAAAGTGACTCCGAAGCAAACACCTTCTAGTGCATCGCACCAACACAACAATCTTCCATTGTTCCTACTTCTTTGTCCTCAAGCCACCAAAAAAAGCACCCTGACCTCGAGGATATAAACATGTGTGCAGCACAGGTAAGAATGACTCGAACACTCGATCATCACTGTTCTTACAATGGAGTATGCTAAACTTCTTCGTCAGCTTGATATTAGGCCAACTGCCGACGAAGCTCGAAAGGCTTTCAATCAAGAATGGACGGCTGAGACACAACCTACGCTTCTGCCAGTCTGCGCTTCTGCTCCTGCTGATCTTTTGACGCCGTCTGCTATCTATCTCAAGCTATCCTCGGGGTAAAGACACCGCAATGCCCTATGATGTTCTCTGACTCACAATTCACAGCGCAACTTCTGAATACTCTTTCCTCCTTGAGAGTGCCACTGGTAGCACAGAGACCGTAGGAAGATATTCTTTTATCGGCGCCAGTAAGCTTCTTTGAACGATTCTATGGTGGGCAGTTTCTAAGTCTTTGTTCTAGACCCTCGAAAGGTGCTGGCTACCGGCGATGGCTACGAACACTCCGGCGACCCTCTCAAGACCCTCGAGACCGAGCTCTCCCACGACCGCGTTCTCGATATCCCCTCACTAAGACTACCCGCTCTTTCCGGAGGTGCCGTTGGCTATGTGTCGTACGACTGCATCAAGTACTTTGAGCCCAAGACCGATCGGCCATTGAAGGACAACCTCAAGATCCCCGAGGCGTTGTTCATGCTCTTCGACACGATTGTTGCTCTTGATCATTTCCGTTCGACATTGACTATCGTTACGCATATGAAACTACCAAAGAACCCCTCAGGCGATCTCCAACCCGCCTACGACCAGGCCTGCGAAACCCTCCGAAAGACTCTCGATATCGTTTACCAGCCCGAAACGCCTCTACCAGCCCAAACACTCGTCGAACAATCCGAGGCTGACCAAGAGTTTTCGTCAAACGTGGGCCGTAAGGGTTATGAGAAGTTTGTTACAGAACTCAAGAAGTACATTGTCAAGGGTGACATTATCCAGGCCGTGCCCTCGCAAAGATTCCGCCGAAGCACAAAGCTCCACCCTTTCAACATCTACCGAACACTCCGAACGTTGAACCCTTCGCCATACGTATTTTTCCTGTCTTGCAAGGACTTTCATATTGTTGGTGCTTCGCCTGAGTGTCTCATGAAGACTGACGGATATGCGCCTTTGCCGTCTGACTCGCGATTTGGATACACTGCCGCTGAAGCTCGATCAAGACCTCGTATTGTCAACCATGCTATTGCCGGAACTATCCACCGTGGAAAGAACGCCGCTGAGGACGATAGATTGGCAGCTGAACTTTTGGCATCTAAGAAGGATCGTGCTGAGCATGTCATGTTGGTTGATTTGGCCAGAAACGATGTGAACCGAGTCTGCCACCCTACGACCGTCAAGGTTGACCGACTCATGCGAATTGACCGTTTCTCTCACGTTCAACACATCACATCTGAAGTTTCAGGAGTGTTACGACCCGAATGCACACGCTGGGACGCCCTCCGCTCCATCTTCCCCGCCGGCACAGTCTCCGGCGCCCCCAAGATCCGCGCCATGGAACTAATCTACGACCTCGAGCAAGAAAAGCGAGGAATCTACGCGGGAGCAGCAGGATGGTTCGGCTACGACATTGTGCGCGTGGACGACAGCAGTGAGTCTGCGGACAAGATCTTTGTGGACGAAGGACCCATGGACACGTGCATTGCCATTCGAACAATGCTTGTCAAGGATGGTGTGGCGTACATGCAGGCTGGTGGAGGAATTGTGTACGACAGTGATCCTACGGATGAGTGGATGGAGACCATGAACAAGTTGAGTGCGAACTTGAGATGTGTGGAGCTTTCGGAGAGGTATTTTGGGGATGGGGTTAGTGGGAAGAGTGTTGAGGAGATTATTGCTGATGAGAGGAGGAAGGGGGAGGAGGAGGTTGCTGCTGAGCAGTAGATGTGATGTGTTTAGTTTGAGAATAGAATTTACTACATTTTGATGATTGCGAATGGCTGTAATGCTTTGTGAGAGTGACATTGACAATGATAGCGACAATGTGCAGTTGAGATCCCGTTCCTTGTGGTCTAAGCCAGGGGCTGATGCGACATGGAAACTTGCCTCATTGAGATTGACTTTACTGAAAGAAGCCATCATATTGATTGTACTGTAAGAGAAAGACTTGGTCAGGCTTACGGTTGAAAGGCAACAATGAACCGGTCGTCTACTGAAGCTCGTGTCCACACTCTTGAAGTAATGTTCCAAGATGCACCCACTGAGCAGGACATTGAGACTATTGTTCTTCTGAACATAGCTACTCAGAACACACTACGAGCTTAAAGAACAATCTCTTTGTTATTCATCTCATCATGGCTGTGTGAAATAGTGGAAGCGAACCATCTGTGTATAAAGTCTCGACAGATCGCTACTCAATCTGGATTCATCAACACTCATCACTCACTCTTCACACTCACACTCTTATCAGATATTCATTCTTGAACCGGATTTGACATTCGCTTCGACACAGGTAAGTATCAGGTAAGATCACCAACATCTAACACTTCAGGTAAGTATCAACCCCAGCAACAAACATCTTGACTTCACATCTGTATCAACTTCAGGTAAGTTATACAATCGTCATCATGTCTTCAACCCTCGACTACTGGCCTCCTATCCAGGAGGCTATCGCCGCTAACAACGATCCCTCGCAACCCAACTCTACAGCCAAGGTTCAGTGCCCGATTTGCATGGACGAGATTGCAGTCACGTCGTTTCCTCCTGTCGCACCCCGAGAAGGAGATAACCCCGACATCGATCCCACTGAAGGTGAGATCCTCCTCTGCGGCCATGTCCTCTGTCAGACATGCCGCACTCGCCACGGGGCAGTTGGCTACCGCGGGCACAAATGCCCCATGTGTCGGGCTGACCTAGGATGCACTGACTGCGGGAAGTCATCTAAAGTGGCGACCATCCCCAAAGAGGGTTCCCCTTCTGCTATCCCTGATATTGCGAAAGGAGACAGCGGTGGACGATGCACTGACTGCAATGCCAAGCGCTGGTTCAACGAGCTGATCGAGCAAGGTGAGTGGCCAAACGGTCTAGCTGATATCGAGCCTGGTTTCGTCCCTCTTTTCTACCATGTGGTAGATAACCTTGAGGCTGTGAAGAAGGCTGTCACCAAGGACACAATCACCGAGACACTCTCGAACATCGTCAGGACAGAGTTCACCAAGATGATTGAAAAGCGGGCAGAGGCTATTTATAACCGTTCTGTCACTACGGGTAACCGTTGGTTCCAGAATACGCCTGCTCGTATGATGAAGAACAGAACCGCGGCACCCGAGGCAGGAGACGAAGCCATACGAAGACGGATGGCACACCGACAGCAACTTTTCCAGTCCTTGATCGATAGTTACGACGAAGAACTCCACCTCGAGAACGTTGGAACCCCTACACTTGTAAAGGCTCAAATAGGATCGCATAGTTTTCGTGTGATATCCGTCTTGGAGAGGGAACGCCAACAAGAACAGAGAATATTGGAAAATCTATTGCGAAGAGGACGTTCGGAAAACGGCCCTACAGAGGGAACAGCAAGAGTTCGTGCTCCTTTGCTGGCAGATCGCTTTGGAAACGACCCTGCAGAGATACCGGCAAGAGCCCCTGCTCCTTTATCTGAAAGAGATCGTGATGCCGCAGCGAGACAGCAGATGGCTCATGATTTTGCACAAATGATACGAATGCAGCTTTCGGGGCCCGGTTTCAATCCTGGCCCTCCTCCTTTTGTCATGAATGGTATGCCTTTCATCGGCGATCCTCAGGCTGATATGCAACATGATGATTCTGTGGACATAGCCGATATGCCTCGGGATAATGCTATGAACATGGAGGCAAGTGAGTTGCCTGAGCTCATTGATCGAATTGACCTGGATGGAAGTATTGTTGAGTATCACTTTCACTTTATTGGCCTTGAAGACAGCGACTCTGAGGCAGAGGACGAGGCAAGAGACTAGACTAGTGGGAGAACATCCTACCTACCTAGCTAGCTAGAGGAACGGGATGGAGATTGGTAAGTGGAAGTCTGTCAGTCGGTTTACGCGTGTAATAAGAAGAATACGGGCTGGACCCGGCAAGTGGGAAGTTTTGTTTGATCTCGGGCCGCACGGCACATAGCAATTGATTTTTATATTCGTTCATTTAAATTATTTATTCCAAGACTAGTGAAATGCTGTTTACTAACTAGTCTAGTGAATATGCGGTCGGTGAAACATGCAACGGGATTAGATGTGGGATATAAGCAGAAGTTCAGTGCGTGCGTTCTTTAAGGCTGCATGTACTTTTTAGCGGGGTTATAAGCAAACAGTTTCAGAATTGTGCCGTTTGAGCCGTGAACGTCGGACGATCTATACAACAGCGGAACATTGAACAACAACTCGTGACTGCCTTTTTGTAAGTTAAGCCATTGATGTCAGTTCCACCTAAGCATGAATACAAGGTGATGCTGTCAGCCTGCCTGTCACGGGGGAGAGCAAAGTTTGAAGCCACGCAACATCCAGGTACACGTACACGTATGTGATGAAGAATCTTTCACGGATATCGGCTTCTCTCATGACTCAACTCGAAGGATGATTATTTCAATGCCGGACGGAATATATATGCCGAATATATCGAAGCGGAGTCACTAATATATTTGGAGGAAAAGAAAGAAAGAAAAGGGTAAACAGAGGAAGAAGAAAAAGTGGAACAGGATAGCATCATCTCACCGCGCCGTGCCGGTATCCGATCGCGCCCAATCGACCCCGGCAAGTCGGCACAGAGACATCCACTTGGAGTTCTCCCAGCTCTATAATGCCTCTCTACTATATCTATCAAAGAGTAGATGACAAGATGAGATGTAAAGATAGATGAATAGAATAGAGGATATAGAGCATCAAGATAGGTATATAAAGAGACAGAGAATATATATGCATGTCAAACTCGCTTCTTCGGCATCAGTATATTATACATACCTAGACAAGGGGGGGTGACACTCACACACCAGCGCTAGTGGGCAAGCCCGTTGACTTGGTGCTTGCTTGTCTCGGAAGTACGGCTTCACCTATGAACCTATAACACCTAATGAACCCTTTTTTCTGCAATGCCGTCTGTTCCAGCAGAACCTCTCCCCCAAACTAGCACTAAGAATAGAACCACTTATACTTTCTACTCCTCCCATATCTATTTCTTGTTCCTGCTTTCACATTTTATTTACAGTCTATTGATTTGATTCGAATTGAATTGTTAGAGACGCACCCCCCTTCCCCACGTCTCTCGGTCTTTCGCGCTTGACTTGACTGTTCCAAACTCCGTTGGTTATCGTCAAGGGGTGCTAACAGAGTCCATTTAAGGCCTAGAAGCCGCTTTCTTGCCAAGATTTCTACTACTCTACCCATCGTCTTCTCTACTTCTTCTACTTCTTTGAGCCTCATTCACTCTCAAACTTCAACTTCACTCCAACTCAATCCACTTCGACATATGATCCCGCGATAGATGCCTTCCGCTCTGCAGGCCGACATGGACTCCCCCGCCGTCGTCGGCCTCCCTACAACAACCGCCATAACCGGCCTTCTCGAAGTCGGCGCCGCCGCAATCGATATTCTCTCCGACCTCAACATCTCACCTCAACACGACACCATCGTTCTCAACACTTTACTCCGAGAAGTTAAAGAATGTCGCTCCTCTATTCACGCCTTTTATAAAACTCTCAACCTCATTGAGAATGGCCAAATTCCTATTCCTGCGCGCGCAGCTTGGATTAGCTTGGATACCCTCGTCGCGACCCTCACGGATACTGTCCTTGCGTTCTCGAGACTGAGTTCGCTGTGTTGTGCGGTGGATGAGGAGAGTACGCAGTCTAGTCCGGAAGATGCGGCGAAGCATTTTGAGAAGAAGATTAGGGCTTTGTGTGCGAGGATTAGGTGGCATAATCTTTCTATTGCCATGATGATGACGATAGTGAACTGGTAAGGACACTCACTCACTCCCACTAAAGGAACCACTGAAGCAAGCTTGGACCTTTGCTGACAGAGACTCTAAAAGCCCCGGAGAAAAAGACGCAAAAAACAGCCGCGACGAACTCGCGCATCGAGTAGCCCGCCTCCTCACATTCAACGTCAACCTCTCCTCTCGCCTCCGCCACAACACAAGACCAAGCTCCGGTTCCGGTTCCTCGGGTGCCAAGACGACCGAATCCCCCGAGATCACCCCCGTCAATGTGGGGCGTCCTCTGCCGGCGACATACTCAGGAACACTCTCCAACCTAACTCACCCCAAGGCTTTGTCGAGGGTGGTCCTGCCTATCGAGTTAGGAGAGTTGAGGGATGACTTTGAGTACTACTCTGGTAGCTTCCCTTCGACGGTGGGAAGTTGTGAGTTTCCTACTGGTGGTGTACTGGTTGGGACGCCGTACAATGTCACTTCTGCGCAATGAGAAATAGGATCATCAGTGCAGGGAATTCCCAGTGCTGGGAGTGGGTCGGTATGTCATTGAGACAAGATGACGAAATATGCAAAGTCGGTGTTTGGGTTGGAAACAAGTTCAAGTTGAGGGAGATTTAGACGGACAGGGCATTCTTCATTTGGGTTGTTTATGTGTAATGATTTCCTTTTATCACATGGAGTTGATTTAGCTAGGCATTTGCAATTATTCACGTAGAGATATCCATCCAATCAATTAATCAGCCATTACTTGGCATGCGTGTGCGTGCCATTGGATCTAGGTATGAGTGCTATGGGTATGCCCGTATAATGACGTTCTGCTTGCTATAATGATGTGCTTGCGATGCTATGCTAGGTATACCACCACTCCTTAAATGAACAGCTTGCTGCCGTGGTACTTGGTCTTGTCAGAGTATGTCTCGGTCTGCACAGTCTTCTCGGTAGATCGCTCAGGGAAACCCTTGAACGACTTGGCATAAGTAGCGACCGAATGAGCAATAAGCTGTGGGGTATTGTTAGTGTTACGCTCTCAAAACATGTGATAAACGACTTACCTTGGTGTTCACCTCCCAGGCAGTGTAGTTGACGTTGGTCAGATCGTCGCCGATTTGGTGGTAGTTCTTATCGTACCATTCACCAGCTACTCCACCAAACATCTCAGCTTCCTTCTCAGTCTTGACACCCTCGGCACCAGTAGCGATACCACCAGCAGGAATACCACCACGGATAAATCCATCGTAGTCACTGCGTCCATCGAAGGGAATGAAAGTGTAGTTTAGGCCCTGCTCTTCGTACCAGTCAACGTAGAGGTTGCGCAGCTCCTCGGAACCCTTGGGGTTGGCAGCATTGGTAGCGTTGTAGATCTGGTAAGCAAAGTTGGGACTGGCCATCATGTCGTAGTCCATGAAGAGGCGAATCTTCTGGTTCTCTTCCTCGGAAAGAACGGAGACGTAGTGGTCGGATCCGAGGAGACCTTCCTCCTCGGCGGCCCACCAGGCAAAACGGACGCAGTTGTTGACGCGGTACTTGGTCAGCTGGACGGCAACCTCAAGCACAGAGATACTGCCAGAACCATCATCATTGATACCAGGACCCTCGGCAACGCTGTCACTGTGGCCACCGAGCATAACACAGTTCTCGGGGTCACCACCACGGGTCTGGGCGATGATGTTGGTGGTCTGGATGGTCTTGACCTCGGCGTCGATGTAGGCAATAGCATCAACCTCCTCACCATCCTTGATCTTCTTGGCAACAGCCTTGCCCTCATCACCACCGAGACCAAAAGAGGCGATGTGATCAGGAGAAGGAGTTCCGAGAGTACCGTGTACCTCACCCTTCTCGTAGTTGTATACAACAGCCGCAACAGCACCCGCCTTGCCAGCGTTGGCAGACTTTGTTCCGAAGGGGCAAGTTCCGCGGAGGATGAAGGCGATGTTTCCCTTGACATCCTGGGGATAATCGGACTCGTCGCATCCCTCGTTGTTCACAAGAACAAGCTTTCCATGGACAGGCTCTTTATTCTTCGTAGGAGGAGTCAGAGCCAAAGGCGAAGCTTCCTTGGGAACATCATTGCCGAGAACAAGTCGCGACTCGAAAACGTTACCCGAGACGGCAGGGAACTGCTGGTTAGAGACGGAATAGTATCCGCCCAGCTTGGCCAATTCAGCGTGAATGTATGACAGCGTGCCGAGATGGCCTGTCAATCAATTAGTCAATTGTGCCGAGATCGGCGGTGTTATCATGACTGACCTTCGCTACCGATGACACGAGTAGGATGATTATACTCTTCCTCTCCATTCTTGGCAATCTCGTAGAGATCCTTTGCTCGTGCCTCGAGATTCTCGGGCTTGATGCTCTTCTGGAGGGCTTTGGTGTCTACCACGGGTAGATCATCGCTGAAGGGACTCCATGAGAGCTTTGGGACTTGGAGGTTGAGAGGGATCTGAAGAGCTGAGACGGCAGTCGCGGCTGCGATTAAGCAGACGCCCTTTGTTGTCATATTGATGGTGATGATGATAAGAGAATGAATAGATGGGAGAGGGATGTTGTAAGAGGGAGAAAGTATGAGGCAAGGTCTCATATAGCAGGTGATACAAGCTTGTGACGTGATGATCTTGGAGCTACTGGAGCTTAGCTTGGTTGCCCTGCCAGGAACCCGAGGCATTGCTTATCTTAGCTGCGCGCAGGGCTCTTTCCCCATCCTGTCCCCGCGCCCTATCTTGATTGGTGTCTTGGCGGTGATCTACCCTGCACTTTGTGTCTTGTCATCAGTGGACTGTAAGTCGCCATACAAAACAGAATGAGATAATGCTTCTATTGGATGATTAGACATTTAGTTACATACATATTTGCAACTTGACATTCTCCTTTGGTTGTGTGGCTTAGTAGAGAGGGTTATTGCAGCTTCTCGCATTCAACCCAAGTGTTGGAGCCAAGATGAACATCAGCAAGTTGCGATCATGATACAACAAATAGGTACGGTGTAGAAACATGGAAAAACTATCTGCACTAGACCATTGAAATCTGTATAATCGCCGAGCAAAACTAGGCATGTTCTTTAAGATTTATGAACAGACAAGTCATACACACTCATTTTCATCCTGTTCCTCGCCTACCAGCATCAAATGAAGCAAACACCAAATGAACAAACCATTACTCACCTCCCAAGACCCAATCGGAACACTGCACATTTAATTCAATACTATACTCCCATTGGTCATGAAGTCTTACACTCTCATCTTGGCGACAAACCGTCAGCTCACTCAGCTCACCAAACATAGGGTGCTGACATGCTGACGCTGATGGGAATCACTTAAAGACAGCACGACTCCCTTTCATAACTCAGATACAGTAGACTTAAGCTTACATCAATCACAATTTTTACTACAATGCATCCCGCTTACACACTATACATCGGCCTTGAAGCCCGTGTGGCTGAGTGGAAGAGCGACATGTACGCTACCGTGAACAAAGCGTTTGCTTTGCCGACTGATGCTCAAGTTCCAGTAAGACAATGGGTTAGAGAGGTAGAGGATGTATGCTTACGATATCTAGGCTGATGAGAAGAAACCGCTTATTGTTGAGAAGAGAGTGGAAGAAGGACGGGAGGGATTGAAGGAATGGACGGAGAAGCAATAGTGAGGTGAGAATGAATCGACAATCTATCCGTCTTTCTTGACCAAATTGTTGTACGAATAAGTGAGTTGAACAAGGGTGATGAGTGCATGTGAAAATAATGCCCAGAATTACCAAGGTAGGAAATCTTGAATGAATAGCAACCTTCTCATTCGCTATACACATGCAGTATATCAGACCACTCCTCAAACCAACTTCTAGTATTTCTACTCAAATCTATCTATCCAGTTCAAGGAATGCTCATCTTGACATGATCAACCTTCTTCGTAGCCCGTCCCCCAAATCCCCATCCAATCTGATGCGCAAGCTGAATCTCAATATCCAAATCATCAGCCCAAGCCCACACCAGACCAGGGTTCTTCTGGAACATTCGTCCCGCAGCAATAAGATCAATTGCTACATCCCCATCATCCTTTCCACCGCTGATAATCTCCTCAGCGAGTGTACCAGTCTTGATACTGCCTACTGCAGAGACCAACATCTTGTCGCCGACTACCTTCTTGATGTGCTTGGCAAACTTGGCTTGATATCCAGGTCCGCCTTGGACTTTTTGAGAAGGGTGGTTTCCGCCGGATGAGACGTCGATAACGTCAACTCCACGTTCCGCAAAAAGTTCAGCGAGCTTGGCGGCTTGGTCGACGGTCCAGCTTTCGCCGGTGTAGTCTGGGTTGGTATCTAACCAATCCGAAGCACTGATCCTCACGAAAAGAGGCATTGTTTCCGGAATAACAGCCCTGACTTCCTCAACAAGCTCCAGCGCCAATCTGGTACGATTCTCGAACGAACCACCATACTGATCCGTACGCTTGTTCACAGCAGGTGTGAGGAACGAGCTCACAAGGTAGCCATGCGCGAAATGAAGTTCAATGACATCAAAACCCGCTTCAACAGCACGATTAGCAGCTTTCACGAAATCCTTCTTGAGTTGGTTGATTTCGGAGATGCTCATGCTACGAGGCGTGGGATGGTGCTCGTTGAAGGGTTCGGTGCTGGGACCGTACACATCATTGGGCCAGCCGTTTACTTCCTCGGTGGCGGTTGCGCCGGCGCTGAGCCAGGGGGCTACGCAGGAAGCTTTGCGGCCTGCGTGGGCTAGTTGGATTGCGATGTTTGTGTTTTGGCTGTGCGCAAAGTCGACGTTTTTGCGGAGGGTGTCGATGTGGGCGTCTAGCCAAATACCAGCGTCCCTAATCCGTCAGTCTCCAACCCCCCATGCAATAGTTTTTGAGAGGAAACTTACTCTGGTGTGATGCGACCATTGGCTTGGACAGCGGTAGCTTCAACCATCATAAGACCAGGCTGCAAACGTTAGTCCAACCTCATATCAACGCCATACGAGCGTCACTTACACCACGCTGAGCCATGCCACCATAATGCGTAATGTGCCAAGGCGTCATGAAACCCTCATGGCAAGAGTACTGGCACATAGGGCTGACCCAGATTCTGTTCTGCATGGTAACACCACGAATCTTGAGAGGCTGGAAGAGTCTAGGCACGGGTCTTCCATCGCTGGGCTTAATGGCGAGACCAGGTGGGGGATCTTGTTCGGGAGTGAAGAAGGGAACGCCCTTTGCTGCCTTGTTGGGGATGGGATGGCTACATTTTTCCGTCTTTGCTGGTGCGGGTGTTTCCGGTCTTGAGACGGGGATGCCGTGGTGAGGATGGGCGATGCGCTTGGTGAGGTAGGCGGCCATGGTGTTGAGTAAGGTGTCACGATGAGTAGATATCACAGTGGGTTAATCTTCAAAGCATATCACTACCCTGGGAAACAGTTTATATATCAATCATTATGGGTCAATGACGTGGGTGATTAGAAATGTTGATGATCAAATAACGGCATGGAGATCTCCATCGCATGGCGCAAATCTCTGCGAGGCGTAAGGCGCATTCCTTAATCCATCGGCATTGAAATCAGAGTCGGCATTGTCTTGTAAAACATTTGAAGCATTTATAATAAATAACGTTGCCCAGCTGGTGGGTCAAACTGTCTATACTAGACCCATAAACTGATCTAACCTGATGTTGTGCTCTGCCGCAAATAAACTAAACTTGTACAATTAATTATAAATCCCGCTCGCCTCATAAAATACACTACATATATACTCGGTCCGACTCCCCACGTTATCATGGGTCAAGCAACCTGCTGTTTACTCTTCGTAGCCTTCCGCTCCTTCGGTGGCCTGAGTCTTGTTCTGTCGCCGGAGCAATCTTTCCAATTAATCCAATGCTGTGTCTCTTTCGTCCCCTGTCAAGCTCCTCTGCCTCTTCCGTGTCGGTCTTGAGGGCCCCAAAGCTCTTGCGACTTCTGACCCTGCGTTCATCATCAGGGTCCAAGAATCGGTGAATTGTACGATGATCCAAGATTCTCTCTTCCTTGTCATGGGGTCCTGCCTTGTCTGTCTTGGGCCAGATATATCCGTAAAGCTTGGAATGTCGTTCGCATCGAGGACATGAAGCTCGTGTAAAGTATGCGTTCTGTTGTACAAAGTAACCGTCGCAGATGGTACACTGGATCCAGGCCATCTCAGGTTCTGATAGAAGTAGCGGTGTAAGGAGGTAATCGCCCGGTATCCGCACTCGTGATGGGGGTGTGTCTTCCTTGTAGACACGACGTTGGCTCTTCTTTCGCTTTGGCTGCTCTTCATCAGCCGCCTGGCCCTCCTCAACTGTCTCGATGCTAGTCGCAACAGGTGCAACCGGCTCAACAGGTGGTGGTACCACTGTTGCTTCCTTCAACTTCTTGGATTCAGTTTCGCTTTCGACTTCGGACTCTAATGGAGCGTTCAAAATAGCTTGAATAGACATAGTATCCAAACTGCTTCGGTTGCTCGACGTAGTCTTCTGCTGTGGTGATCGCGAACCCTCAGTGCTCTGCGGAGAAACTGGCGCGATCCTGCTTTGATCATTGTTCTGCTTGTTTGCGCCCTTCAACGGTGTTTGCATGGGCTCTGGCGTTTCCTTCTCAGGTGAAGTGACATCGGTCTCGACAACAACACTTGACGATTCACTAGCCGTCACAGATGTGCCGCGAGATGAAGACTCAGAGACAATCGGTTGAACTTCGAGCTTCTGTCGCTTCGCTGGTGTCTTGGGAGGTGTTGCTAAAACATCGTGTGCTCGCTTGCGACTGCTCTGTTCAACAGATGGAGATCTGGCAGATGATGAATCCCGAGCCAATAGTGATCCCCTCGAGTTCGCCTTTGTAATTCGTGGTCGCATGTCCGGGTTGACAGATGGTGTTCGTGAAGACCCAGAAATACTGTCGTCCCTTCGTCGCCGTCGAAAAGAGTAACCATCCGACTTGCTCTGCTCGATGCTCGTCTGCACAGGCGCCGTGCCCTCCGCAGGCTCCCAAGCATTCCTCAAAAGATCCTCGCAAGTCTTGCACAAGCATTCGCAGTTGTTCTCGCCAAAGTAGTTGTCTCCGTAAGTAACTGTAATTTCCTCTCCCGCTTCAATCGCCCTCGTTGCGATGATCTCGATTCCGGCATGGCTCGTCCTCATAAGTTTGGCGTTTGCATCGCAATCGTGATTCGCAAATCGTGCAGGTCCCATAAACAAGCTGGTGCATTTGCTTCGTGAGCTGACAACAATGCTAAAGTCTTTCTTCTGAGATGAAATGGCCTTTTCTTCCTCTGGTGTGATGACGACTTGGACTCCGGATAGGTACTTAATAGCCTCGTTGCGCCGAATGGCTCGTCTAGCGGTGACAGCTGCCTCGTGGCTAACAATCGTATATCGGTTCGTTGAGCTGACCTCCCAGGGACAATCGGGTGAATAGATCTGCACATAACGTCTGAGATGCTTTCGGAAGTCCTCCTTCTCCTTATCAGTTTTCAAGCCATTGTGAAATCTTTTGAGTCCGTTTGTCGTCAGCAATCGCTTCTCCGCACCATCCAGATCCTTCTTCAGAACCACCTCCTCTTGTAGAATCTTTGTGATTTCCTCCTCCCTTACACCTCTCGAGGGGTGATAAGATGTGCGGTTCTTGGGAACTGTTGTCCAATAAAAGACCTGGCTGTGTTAGAGTCGCATTTGGCTTCTCAGTCATAAACCACTCACATGATCAACCAGTGCGTCAGTGAGAATGTCATCATATGCTGACACTTGAGCCAATGTCATGCGAGGCTTTGGCTTCTTGCTGGTCGGAGTCTGTGAAGGAGGCATTTTGCCAAAGTTCGAACTGTTCTTCCAAACACTCCTGCTCTTGATCCTGCCGTCGTAGAAGTAAAGGAGCGTACGTGTCCCTCGAGACTAGCTGTAAAAGTCGGAGCGAAAAAAAGAGCGGAGATGTCGATCCTTGGCTCACTGAATCACAGCCTCGTCAAGACGACAGTCGAAGCTATTCAACTTCTGATAAGCAAAGATGTCGAGGACCAAAGAGAGAAGATCGAAAGTCAATTGCTGCTGTTGTCCAATTCAGTTCATCCGTGCCGCAACGTCATAGCCTTAGTGGAGATTTTCAGTAAGGACCGATGAGAGAAACAGACGAGGCTCAGTCGTAGATGAGAGAGAGAATGGTGTTGAAGCAAATGAACCTTCTCAAGGAATCGGGCTTGAAGGAGGGAAGTGGAATGACATGTTAGTCGCCCGCTTGCTATCGACGTTAGGGGTTGCTTTGTTCCCTCCTTCCCTGAATCAAGGCCGGTTTGGGGGCATTGGCCAGGCGACGGGTGGGGCTGTGTCTCTTGAAGTGAGATGTTTAATTCAACTGTGGCTCAGTTTCAGCTGTGGCTGAAGCACGTGATGCTAGTCGAAAAGTTCAGTTGGGCAGATTGACGATATCCCCAGTTGAACCGTGGTGAGAGTAGAGCTATCGACCCTCCGCGTGCGGATACACAGTCAAGATGATTCAATTAAAGGTGTGTTTTTATTTTCACTGTAGCTGTTTCTATACTAACCATGACAGACAATGCTTAACTGCATCGACAACTCGGGCGCTGCCCTTGTTGAATGCGTCTTGGTCGTCGGCCAAAAGCGACATGCCCGAATCGGTACGACACGATAATTACCTACGACTCTCCGACATATAACTAACTATCCCAGGTGACCGTCTTGTCGTCGTCGTTCAGGAGCAGCGTGGTAGCTCCTCCGGTGGTATGGCCGGTATGTCAGCCGCCAACAAGGTCAAGCGAGGAGACATTCGACACGCCGTCGTCGTCCGAACCCGATACCCTACACAGCGCCGAGACGGATCAGTAGTCAAGTTCGACGACAACGCCTGCGTTCTGTTGAACAAGTCTGGTGACCCCGTTGGTTCACGTATCAACGGTGCTGTCGGCGCAGAGCTGAAGCGCAAGAAGTGGAGCAAGATTCTTTCAATGGCGCCTATGCAGGCTTAAACAATTACAATTCGAATTTACGAGACAAGAAGAGTGTGAGGATGGGCGGTGCTGTAAAATACAGGATAGATCGGGGTGACGGTTGGCTGACAACAGCCGTGTACGAGTGGAATACTGTACAATTATGAATACTATACTCGGGCATATGCGAGGCGTTGATGCGAGAATAAAACACCTTTCAGCTCTTAGCATTTCACATTATTGCAACATATCACAAGACAATTCTAAAAATTCCAGAAAGGACTGCCATGTGCAGTCAGTTTGATTCAATCTCCTCCTCTAAGTAGCATCTACTGCTATGCAGTTTAATACAGGGCCATAGTAAAGTAAAATACAGGATCTGGTTCCTTTCTAAAATCCCCGGCGCCAATGACTACCTTGTCATATAACCTTGCTAAACGCCTTGCCAAATACAAATGATAATGCGAGCATCCTCCACAATCTTGCACAGCGACGTGTCGGTGCTGGGTATCGATACAAGGTTCTCGCTCAAGTGAAAATGTGACCGCATTCGCAGCAGACGTAGAACAGTTTCTGACAAGATTGTTAGAACGACAAATGATTGTTGGCATGTTTGGAACAAACTTACCATGCCAGTTTCAGCGCTTCGCTGCTGAGATTGGAAGAAGACAGCTTCGGTGTGCTGGCAACTAGGGCAGGTCTTTGTAGATCGCGGGAGCTGCAGCGCGCAAAAAGAAAATAAAGTCAGCCAGCAGTCTTTAAGCGTATGACAAGCGGGTTCCAAGGAAGACGCGAGCCACCAGTGCTCCAACTGCTGTTTCCAACTGTCATTTCACGGTTGGCGGTCTGGTGCCTGCCACCGGAGTATAATACCGAAAAAGCCCGAGCATGTGCCAGCCAGCCCAATGTAATAGTTCATGCCAATAATGTCGTCATATTCATGGTCGTCGTGATACATTTGATGGTAGTGCGAGAGGCTCATGATTCGGAGAGCATGGAGATCTCTTCGAGAAACTCTTCGCTCACGTCGGAGAGGAAGTCATCAGACTCGTTGTTTGTGTAAGAGTCCTCGTCCTCGTCCATCATCTCCTCATCGTACTCGGCATAAGGATCCTCCCATGGCAGGGTGAACTGGCACATGCCTGAGATGGGCTTGGAAATGTTGTTCAAAGAGGCAACCATATGGCAATCGGGCTTGCCGCAAGAGGTGCAGTAAATGACTCCGCCACAACCATGGCAGAGAATAGGTGGAAGGTCACTAACCGTTGGATCGGAGCCAACATCCTGGGTGACACCGGCGGTCTCACCAGCCGAGGTGTTGAGGACATTGCGGAAAACGCAGGTAGACTTGGCGTCCTCGGTGTACTGGCAGGTTCGGCAGGTAAACTGGAGCTTGTGAGCATCCTGATCCTCCTTGGGATAAAGCATGTTGGAGCATTCGGAGCAGAATCGGAAGGTAATCTGCTCAAGCTTCTTGTCGGCTTCGGCACCCTCGTAAGAGGTGGTAGATTGGGGAGTGGCCATTATATCGGTCGCGGTGTGGGTTGTTTTGGGTGGTGGTTCGAGGTTGAACAGAATGATTGCTTGCTTAGAGAAGATGCAAAAAGCAAATGCAAAAACTGAAATACTCGTATATTTCAAGCCGTGAGAAAAGGCGAATATTCGCGCGAAAGGTTCGAGGCGGAAATGTTGATGAAGGAAGAAGAAAGAAGGGGAGAAATGATGAAAGACGATCTCTTAAGAAAATAGTCCAGGAGGCAGGCAGTGGGAGGGGCTCGCTATGGCAGCTGTTTTCCGTGTCCCACTTTTCCTTTCAGGTCAGACAGTGCTTGCCTGGTTTTTGGCTTTTGTGTGTGCAGTTGGGCAGAGATAGGGATTGGGTTGATTGAAGTTACAGTTCAACCAGAGTTTGGAGGCAATAAATATTGATTGTGATTGACGAGGGTTGTTTGAGGGTTTGTTTGTGAACAGAGCTTCAGTGTCAAAATTACAAAGGAAGAAAAGACGGAACAGAGAGAGCTACAGGCGGCTAGTCGGGTTTTGTATGGGTATGGGTATGGAAAATCAGCATGACTGAAGTGACTGTGAGCAGAAACCAAGGCACAAAGGTTATTCTACAGCTAAGTTTCATCCCATCAGTGGCCTCGTGTGGGCGGTCACACCCGCGTAAGTGGGCATTTCTCTTGCAGCGCCTTGCTTGCTGGCGTAAGGGTATTTGAAGATAATAATTCAGTCACTTTTGTCTGCATACATTCCACTTATTTTGACGCCCTTAGCCTTGGGAATTTTCTGATACCCTTCTAGCCCAGCTATTCTCATGCAAGTGGCAAGGCAAAAACACTGGGGGCATGGTGTTGCTGACAAGGTTTATTTGCTGTGACTCACGAATTCAACAAGTACACAGCTCTTGATTCGATACTGAGCGGTGATGCCTTAGGATTATTTCATCTCGAGGCAGCCAGAATATACCTGGAGCGTGCGTGAAAACACTTGTTAATTGGTTCATCTCGTCTACGAAACACAAGGCTGGGATGTTCACATTATCACCAGGTGGGTGTCAGAAGAATTGGCCGNNAGACGAAATAATTTGGTCATCTTATGCCGGCTTAGATAGGCGTTTAGGCTCCATTATTTCTGTACTCTAAACCTTAGAGAACATTTCGTCTGTCACCCACATGGGATGTTCACATCATCACTTGTGCGTTAATCAGGCACAATGCAACATCTGTCACGACAACACCTAAATCACAACGATATGCACAGTGGAATGGCCCCTATTGATCAGCGAACATGAAAGCGGATGCAGGAACACACTTTCCACCACCTCAAACGATGTGAGGTGCAGACAAGTGATCAATATGTGGCACATGAAGGGCTGGCTGAGGTCCACGAGACCATCACGATCGCACCAAGGCGGGATATGAGACACGATCAACGAAAAAGGCCTCATACGCGTCCACGTGTATTAATTACGTAGTATACATCAATTTCACACACATCTAAGCATCCATATTGTGAATCTCTGTTAGGGGTAATACGGGTTCCCCGTCTGATAGGCTTTCGATAAGGTAGTCCAAAGTCCTATTCAAGAGCGGGCTGGGCTGGTTAGATCTCGGTAAACTTACACAAGAATATTCTAAATTTGAGCCTCAGCTTCTGTACGTCACTAGAGCGGTGTTGTATTTGTTCAGCTAAAAAACAACAGCCCACTTACACGATAGCTGGTCTTGTTCTTGTCTCAAAACTACTGCAAGCTTACACAAACGGTGAGTGAGTCGAGAACGATGCAGGAAAGTATCGTATCCCATAGTACGAGCAACTATTGATTGCCCTACAGACGGTAAGCCGCCACTGACTTGAAATCTAGCGAATTCGAGGTCAATGGTGCCTGAAGCCTCCTAACGGCAACGGACGGGCTGACTTACACGAGTATCAAAAGTGCAAAGCCCCAACCACAGCCCCAAACCAGTAATACCTCACACATAATCGACATTTACCTTCTCAATCCACTTCTCAGCGGCCATCAAGATCTGTCTTTCACCGCTCCCATAGTCCAAGCTTTTATAGTGTTTTTTTTTCTTTCGCATTTGCTTATTTCCTGTTTCTAGATCTACGCACAGGTAGAATCTCATCAGCTAGACTATTGGTCCAGCTATTAAAACCAGGGCAGCACCACGTAGCGTTTAACTTCGGGACAAGGTTCAGGGCTAGAGGGAGAGTGACAGGCCTGCGTATCATTCGGGATTGACAGGTCAATGCAGCATAATACGTGCTGCAGGATGATACGTACTGCAGGTATGTGCTGTTCATCGAAGACGTTCTGTTTTATCCTACGAATGGTAGGAAGAAGACAGCGTACTTTTTAGGAGCCGAGAAGAGCTGGCGGTGCGAGATGGACCATACTGGTCCTACTGGTGTTTGAAGCATGGGAAAGTCGCAAACCACCATAGAGAACCACAATGTGTGTACCCTTCAAGTTATTTTGATGCAAACAGCGACCTTTGGTCTCGGCTCCAGCTTCCATTGACACTGAATTATCCCGCGCCTCGGAGATTCCCTCAGGCACGGAAAAACCATTCAGCTCGTAACTCTGCCACGAGTCCGGTGACGATGGAACCCCTTGTTAAAGCACCCACTAGCCGACCCCATGACCTCCTACCCGGTAAGCAAGTACTCTTCATTGGGTAAAACTCAGAAACTTCCAGAGACTCTCACAGAAAGGCGTCTTGGTTCAAGGGGGAGGTTGTATCTGCAGGGTAAATTGTTCTCTGAGCCTATCATTACCCTGCATTTAGTGGATGAAAGGGACACCCCGCGTCCAAACCCCGCGCGCGGTTGCCATGCGGCGTTGCTGAGGGCGGGGGTTTTACCAGTCCCAGTACAGTTACAGTGCTGGACCTTTCTGATGGACGGCACGTCATTGTTCCAGTAACGAGAAACCTAAGGACCCAGATCAGCTTTCCAGCTTCCAGCTTACCTCCACCTTGAACTTTTCACCCCATCCAAGCTGTATCAAACTCTTCTTATATACACAACATAAACATAATGGTAAGCATCGCGACATTGAATCTTCTTGCATTGACTAACTTTTGCGACGACAGGCTGACACCGGTCTTCCTCCTGGTTGGGAGGTTCGTCACTCCAACTCCAAGAACCTCCCCTACTACTTCAACTCGGCCGAGAAGCTGTCGCGATGGGAACCTCCCTCTGGCACCGACACCGAGAAGCTCAAGCATTACATGGCGACTAACCACAGTGCTGGTTCGCGCCCTGGTGCTGTCCCTGGTGTTCCCGAGGGAAAGATCCGCGCTGCTCATCTTCTCGTCAAGCACCGCGATAGTCGACGACCTAGCAGCTGGAGAGAGGTATGCACTACGGCGCACCCAAAAATACCCGACTAATGCAACTACCACAGGCCGAAATTACTCGTTCCAAGGAAGAGGCTCTCGAGATCCTCAAGGAGCACGAGGCCAAGATCAAGTCCGGTAGCATTAGCCTCGGCGAGCTCGCTCTTACCGAGTCAGACTGCTCGTCCGCTCGCAAGCGTGGAGATCTGGGATACTTTGGCAAGGGAGATATGCAGAAGGAGTTCGAAGATGCTTCCTTTGCTCTTTCGCCAGGCCAGATGAGTGAAATTGTGGAGACGGCCAGCGGTCTGCACTTGATTGAGCGGTAAGTTTTCTCTCCTCTGCTTCCCAATTCTTGGAGTTTTACTGATGTGTGTTTTCTAGTCTGGAATAATGCAAAAAAAAGTATATAAATTGTAAATTGACGAAGCAGAGCGTGTGTCCCTCGTCCGACACTTTTCGTTGAGCCCCCGTGACGCATACGTATAAAAAGAACAATGGCATTGGGAATGAACAAGTTTCTTGTTTTTAATTACTCTGCCAAATCTAATTTTCTACAGTACTCCATCCACAACTGGCTTGCCCGTTTCTATCCGTCTCAAGTATAACTCTAAACAAACCAGCCATATTCAACGCGGAGACATGGTCTATCCAAAATCTAAAGCCCCCGTCTGTCTTTATCCGGCCAAAGACAAAACGACTCCCTTGAAGGGTTCTACCGTCGTGAAAACCACCGTCATGACGCCGGAGACTGTCATTGCGAGAGCAGCGTATGGGGCGGCGCGACTTTTCGTTTCGTAAAGATACGATACGCCCATTGCTGCGCCGTTGATGCCGACGGTTATACCCGCGGAAATGGTGAATGGGTCGTCGCCGCTTGCTAGGTCTTGCTGAGCTGTTTTGAGAAGGGGTCTGAAGCTTAGGCGTGAAGCTCGACTTTCTGACTCTGGTAGGGAGCGGGTGGAATTGTCTTCTCGTTTGACGCCCAACTTGTCCAGCACGAAGGGGTAGCAGAGTTGACCGAGAATTCCGTTGCTTACCACCAAGGCAGCGTTGACACCGAAGTTTCCACCCAGTGCTGCCATGGCGGGCTTGGCAAGTGCCAGTGTTGTGCTTCGTGCGGCGAATGCTAACGCTTCAGGGGGATCTAGCCCGATGAAACTTCCTGCCATGACTGATACGAAGACGTTCCCCGCTGCAGCGGCTGTCGCTATCAACACTGTCAAGAACCCAGCTAAGCTGAACAATTGACGTTGGCACTCGTATAGTTTGAAGCCCCAGATCAGAATACCGCACTCCAGTATCGAAAGCGCAGCGTCACCGGCGCCGAACCAAGGTGTTCGGTCATCCGAAAGGGGTGTTCCCGTCGCGACGGAAGTCCAGAGGACGTAAAGCGGAGTGCCGCTGCTAAAGTCCGTAAGCACTTCCGGCAGATTGTCAAAGCCATATGCACCAGCTTTGGCTCGGGTGTATGCCGTCATCAAAAGAGTCGTGAACAGAACAGGATTCATAAGCGTGACGATCGCGTTCTTGAGTTTGGGCATGTTGGGACATAAGTTGGATGTCTTGACTTCGCGTTGGAGTCGGAGGGTGAGTGCCCATATGAACCACAGGACGCATCCGTCGAGAATGCGGTCTTCGTTGGCTGCTGCGGCTATTGGTGCACCGACGATGAATATGCCCATGGATGAGGCGAGTAGGGGGAAGTTGGATGTCCAGAAGTGCCACATTGGCGAAGTGTCGATGGGGTCTTTGAGAGCGACTGACGATCTTTGGCTGACTGTGGTAGAGGGTGCGATGTCTTGTCCGGGAACAGTGTCTTCAGGTGCTGTTCGGTTCTGGATCTTCACGCGACGTTCGACCATGGGTTGAGGAGTGTGTTCAAGAGATGAATCCGAGAGCCAACTGATTTCGACCCGAGGGGCGATTGCTGTCTGAGGTTGGGGGAGACAGAAGTCATCGGAATCTTCTCCTGTCCATCTTGCTGCGACGGTCATGACTAGCAGCGCCAGTGCAAAGACCATGACCCAGGAAGCAAGATTCGTCACCACTATAAGGAGTCAACACATGCTTCGAGCGCTTCTGGTGAGAGTACACACCAAAGTTGCCGATTATACAGGCAATGTCGCGGCCACCGAGGATGTCGCCTTCGTTAAGCATCACCAGAGGAATAGGGAATCCCAGGCCCAAATGGACATTGATGAAGTCCACCTGCACACCAGTCAGTGCTGCAACCTCCAAAGCCATTTCATTCATACCTTTGACTTGATATACCGTCGATACACATCATCAACACCAGCAAAGCACAAATACGCCAAAGCCATGCAACAGAACGTCAAAACCATGCCAAAGATGGACGAAAAGAATTCAAGCTTGACAGGAGCCAAAGCCCTGCTGAGACCCCAAATGATAACCTCGCTCATGAGGTAAATGACGACAACCCAGCCAAACTCGAAGACATTGGTGGTGATGTAGGTGAGTCGCTTCTTCCAGAGTGATGGCGACATGTCTCGGGTGGATTGAAACAGTGAGGAAGGTTGTTTGAGACAGCGGGAGATGTTGATTCTTGAGGTGGACATGGTGTTACTGAAGGGGGATGGAGAGGGAGAGGTGAGATGAGGTCGTTATGGACACCCTTTCGCAACCAAACTTGCGAGAGGGTGAGGATGGTTAAAAAGGATTCGAGGATTGGGAGGGAGATTGGAAAGATTGGTGGGAGTGACGGATTGGCTATGGGAGTGACGGGGCCGTTGCGGATAGCTTCTAGCAGCTGGCAGACGGCTGCACTGCAGTGAATGCCAAATCCATATACACTTAACGCTCCATTTACAGCGGTCTACAGTACCTACTCTGACAAAATATTCTATCTGTTGAATTGTAAAGGGAAATAAAATGTAGGGACCCGAGTATCTACAATCTAGATCGGACTCTACACAGAAATTGTTTGCGTTTGACGGGAGCGGGAAATCCTCCCGTGTCGAGACTTGATAGCTCCCACCCATCTTTTCTTTTTCTAGGTCTATCGCTTTTCTGAGGGTCTGTTTGACATGAAACGTTATGAAAGAGGGAAATAGCTTTTTTTGTAAGTTGAGACACGACTTAATTCCCCGTGGGGCTGGGCTGGGACTGGAGAAGTACGATAGATGGGAGAGTACAGTACAGGACTTGATGGTGACGCCTTATGGGTTACTACATACATGCAGGATTGGATGTGGGACGGGAAGGTTCAAACGGATGAGGGGTGTTTGAGATATGATATTGTGTTTGGTAGTTTTCTCTTTTGATGTCTCTAATCTCCGATGGCAATATGTATACTCTCAATCTAGGCCAGGTACCAAGATTGACGTCTTGGGGATATCTTCAGCATCATGGCCACAGCAGGACATAACCAAGCCTCAACCCCTGCATTAACCTGAATTCTGCAAGGAGAAAATGCGCAACCGTTACGATCTCATATACTGCAATCTTCCCCAATGATCATAGTCCCAATTGACAATCAACGTCCAGAGTAACCTGCAAGATGCGCTGTAGATGTTACTCCAAGTGCTGTGACCCCGCTGTACAGTACATGCCACTAAAAAAGTGCACCTAAATACAGGGGTCCTTCGTTTGACCGCCCAATGTCTCGGATCTTGGGCCGACGTCCTTTAAACGGGTTTCTTTTTATTTGTTTTGTTTCCAATGTGAGGTTATCTCCAACATCTTTTTCTCATCATACAAACGTCGCGACACGACACACTGCAGATATTCTCACCGAATGATCTGATTTTCGTCTCTGTCATTAGTCCAATCTGAGTTTTGGACTCCTGAGACTTGAGGCTTATCGTTACGCCGTCGCAGTATCAAGAACCGGTTGCTTACGATACTCACAAGAAGTCTTGTGTTTGTAACATCAGAGACGAGACCGCTTACCTGGAAAATACAAACGAAACGAAACGTCTACCTGTTCAACGTTACCTTGGAAAACGCCACTTCGCTATTCCACAGGCCCAAAATGGATTTCAGCCCCAGGGATCGCGCAGAAGCCCTGCTGCTCAAGGCTGCCCGCGCGCACGGCATCCCCGCCACAAAACAAGACGTGCACAGCGCCCTATCCGACACGGCCTTCCTCGAGTGGACGAATCTGCATCTGGCGACTGATCATCTCCTCACGGGTGATGAGCTGGCACTGTGAGTCTGTAACATCGCTCCTGTTTGTGCACCTTACTAAGATGGTTGATAGGTATACCGCGCTTGATAAGAGTGGCCAGGTCGATCGGCTTGCGGAACTGCATGATTTGGGAGAGGTGCAGGCGGTGAATGAAGATGACATTCGTGCTGCGATTGAAGAGCTGAATAGGTCTACGGGGGAGATTAATAAGCAGACGGAAACGTTGAAGCAACAACAGGATGCTCTTGCGAGACTTGTCAAGAAACGAGACGAGGCGGAGCAGGCGAGGAGGGATTTGGAGGAGGAGCGTCTTAATAAGACGAAGCATGCGTTGAAGAAGCTGGTTTTCGAGGTAACACACACACCTTTTGTGAAGTGGAACTGTTCTAATGATTGTGTACAGGTCGATGGTGAGGCGCAGAGTCTTGAGTATCGTGTTGCGGATCTGGAGCAGATTGCTAAACAGTCTCGCGATAATGTGAAAAAGACTGTTGATGGTGTTTTTCAATCTGATGATAAACTACTGTCGAGTTTGCAGAAGTTGGGGTGGGAACTTGATCAGCAGGATCCTGAGGAGGAGAAGACGATCGAGAAGTTGCGGGAGACTTGTATGAGGTATGTTAACCCCCTATCTTCCTTTGATGAGATCAATGTTGACTCTTGCAGATTGATCAAGACTACTGTCGAGACCCTTCGCACAAGACTGGATAGGATCTATCTCGAAGCTATCCTTGCTGCAGAGCGCTCGGGAGATGTCAAGGACGCTACTCAAGACGACGTCAAAGCTCTCGAAGAAGAACTCGAGTCGCTTTACTCGGAAATTCTACCCGTTGCGCAAATGTCCGCTGAGCAAGAATATCTCGAACCAGCACTAAAGTCAACAGATGCTCAAAGCGGCCAAAGTCTGCACCGCTCAGCCGTGGCAGTAACATACGTATGTCCACCATATCACTCAATGTTCCTCACTAACACATCTAGGTCAACGAATGTCTGGATCATCTCTTAGACAAGATTACACTCCTTACAGACCGCGTCGAAACTCTCAAGTCCCACAACGCGGCAGCATCATCAATCATCGCCACCGCAAAAGCAGAATCATCCGCCTCTTTATCACCAGAGAAGAAGAAATCTCTCAGAGCCGCTATGCCTGCATCACCTATTCGAAACCCCTCACCAATCCGCATGCGTGCAAACACAGACGTAAACCGTCGCAACAACAAAAACCGGCGTCGTTCCTCTGGCATCCTCGACGAACCCGCCATAGAAGCTCTCCTACGCGACCTAACTTTATCTCTTCCCGACTCTGAAGATGCGTCCATCCAAGACCAGGTATCTGCGCTGAACAAAGCGTTTAAGGATCGCTCGGGGAAGACGACGGATGTGACAAGGGGTGCGCAGGAGAGTTTTGAGAGCAGTGTTACGGCGAGACTTGATGATGCGAGGTTGGCGATTCAGCTTTTGAGGGATAGTGTGCTTGCGGAGAGTCCGTTTGGCGAGGTTTTGATGGTTGATCCTGAGTTTGAGGGGTCGGTTGTGCAGTTGGGACGGGATGTCGAGGGTGTTAAGGAGAGGTTGGATGGGGTTGTTGAGAAGAAGGCTTTGGCGAAGAGTGTGAAGAAGGATGAGTTTGTGCAGAGGTGGGCGTAAGGACAGTCACTTGGAAGGGGTGTTCATGTCGAGTGTTCATTCAAGGTATATATTTATCTACACATGCAACCAAGCATGATCAATAAACATAGGCTGTGAAAAAATACTATCCAAAGAATACTGTTCCAACCCCTCATACAAATCCCCCGCACCAGCAAGTGCCTCACTCATACTCGGTCTCTCCGTCCTCCTTTCCGGAACGGGATGAACGAAAGTAGTCTGCACACTCACAGTAGTTTTGGACGCACCCTGGTCGCCACTCGGTGCTACCGCGTCCATTATATCGGAATCGATGAGTTGCCAGATTTTTGAAGGTTGGAAACTTATCATGTTGTTGTCGTGGGCTTGGCTGGACATTGTTTGCAGTTGATGAAGAAGTTCGCGCTATACGTGTCAGTACTCAGACAGATGGGATGTGAAGAGTGGAAGGGGATACCTTTTGGATGTTTCGTGGGGATGGATCAGGCATTGTTTCTAAAAAGTCAATGCACTTCCTATAATTCTCCTTCGACGTTTCCGACACCTTTGTATCGCGCGCATACTGGAATAACCAAGGTATCGTAGCAGTCGCAGCAACCATATCCCCAATCAAAGGATCATAAACCATTAATCCACGATCCATACACGTCTGAACCAATCTTGTAACCCACGCTGAATGGAACATGGCTTGGTCAACAGTTTGTTGAAGAAACAACCTCGGCTGCGACGGTCGATTCGCACGGCGTAGAGTCACGAGGTGAATAAACGGGTGATTCAACAGCGCTTGCGTCGCATGAGCCGTTATCTGGAATAGTAACCAAGGCGCCCAATATTCTCTATGTCGTTCAAACTCCTCTGGTGTTCGTTCTGAAAAGCCGACATTGCGAACAAAGTGTATATGTCCAAGTCTTGACTCAAGATCATATAGCGTATTCGTCAATTGGTAGAAATTCGAGTTTGTGTCAGCGGGATTATCCGCTTTTCCAATATGTAGCGCATGGAGATATGAAATAACATCTCCGCAAAACGATACCGCGCGTACAGCGTGGGACGTAATTCCAGGATCAGTCCGCAAGTCGTCGCGGATGGATTCTAGGTCTGGCGCGTACTCTTCGTCGCCTAGGTACGCAGGTGGTGAAGGTTCGCGTGCGCTGCGCGGATATTCTGGTTTGGCGTGTGTTTGCGAAAGAAGCGTAAATCTTGGTGCGAATCCTTTCTCAAGAATGAAAACACTCCAATAACACCGTAGACTAGCGTCGCCTTGAGGATTACTCGCCGATTCAGAGTATCCTGCTCCACGAACGAGTTCAAGTCTACTCGCTGCCCCAATCGTCATTAAAGCAAGAGCCGGGCGTCCTTCTAGGATATCGCCCAAAGCAAGAAGACATAGCGCTTGTGAGATTTCAAGCTGTGCTGTTCCGCGCATGGCGAGTTCCAAGACTGTGTCTCGCGCGGCGCGGGCGTGAGAATGGATTAGGTCAGCTTCTTTGGCGCTGCTGGCGTCGTAGGGGAGGTTTGAGAGGGCTAGTGCGAGGAAGATCCATTGGAGAAACATGGGGAATTTCTCGATGCGTTTGCGTAGGCCTTCGGGGTTGAAGAGGGGGAGGGGTTGAAAGTAGAGACGGCGGCGGTATTCTTCTACTGCGTTGTCGAGGGATGTTGGTGATGGGGTGGAAGAGGACCTGGTGGTGTTAGATGAGAGTTCCTTCGGTGATAGAGGAGATGTACCATGGTTCGTCGTTGATGTTGATCCTGTTTATGCGTCTTGAAGTATTCTCAACCATGGATCCCGTTCTATTTGGCATTGACTCAGGTGTCAACACCGAGCCATTGCTAGACGAAGGAGCCGGTGGTCTACCCACACACGTCAGTCAGTCATAACCACCGCCAATTCTTGATGTATCTTACCCAAGAAGCTCATCAATCTCCCCAACCTGATCCCCAAAGCTGACACGACCTCTCGACCCCGCCGTCCTACAACCCGTCAGTACACACTCTCCCTTCCCAGAGAATGACTCACGCTCTAGAAGTCCTCCTCTTCCTCTTAACAGTCTCTCTATTCCTCGGCAAATAAACACAATCCTGCTGCAACCGTTCACAGAAAGAACAAATCGGTCTTTCACCAGTACATTTCGTCTTTTTACGTCTGCGTCACTTTCATTAGCCTTGTTTGTATACCCCGGATTTTGAGGGGACCCATTACTTACCGACAGCCTTCACAGGCCCGCCGAACGGAAGATTCGGACATGATGGATCTACAGAGGATTGTAATTTCTATTACAATGTCAAACTGGGGAATCGTGTAAGTTGTTTGGTGAGGATGAGGGAGGAAAGATTAACTCCGTGCCCACCTTCTTGGCCTTAAGTATCCCGACACGTGACCTTGGAATTGGAGATGTGAGGTAATCGGGGTTTTGTTTACAAACCCTGTATTTTATGATTACTGTCGAATGTTTTTATATTCGGTGCTGAGACTTTGTAGATACGTTCTTGATGCCATTTCATCCGTGGTTTTATCTGGGACGTTGGAGTGATAATTCTCCGTGCCCATGTGTTGAAAGACCATGAAACACGATTGGTCAATGCCTCGAACCACGGAGTTTTACAGCAGTTTTCCGTCCTGGTAGGCGACTTACACGCAATCGTTCCATTATAAAGCAGGCTCTTTTTCTTTATTTCTCTCTTACTTGTATTCTCATTATACACTTACTCATTGTACAATTCATTACCTTCACAATGACCTCTCGCAAACCAGTAGCCAAGAATGAGTCCATCGTCATCGTGGGCGCAGGCGTCTTCGGCCTCTCAACAGCCCTCGAACTCTCAAAGAGAGGCTACAAAAACATCACAGTCCTAGACCGCTATCTTCCTCCCGTAATAGACGGAAGCAGCGTTGACATCTCACGCGTCATCCGTGTAGAATACGCTGATCCGTTCTACGGAAAGATGGCGCGCGAAGCACTCGACGGTTGGAACGGACAGTACGCAGAGCACTTCCACCAGTCAGGTTTCGTCATGCTGTCCGAGAAAAGCGGCAATACTTTTGCTGAGCAGAGCAAGACTGCTAATAAGGAGTTGGGTGACGAAGTGTTGGAGGAGTATGAGGATGCGAGGGATATTAAGAGGCAGTTTCCTGCTGTGCAGGCTAAGTTGGATGGGTTGAAGGCTTATTATAATAAAACTGGTGGTTGGGCCGATGCTGAGGGGGGAATACGGCAGTTGGCTATGGAGTGTAGTCTTGCTGGTGTTTCCTTCGTTACTGGTCCGAGAGGCAGGGTTGTGTCGTTGAGATACAGTGGACGAAGAGTCACTGGTGTCAACGTCGCTGAGGGAGAACCCATTGAAGCTGCGCAAGTCATCCTTTCTACAGGAGCTTGGTCAAACCATCTTCTCCCCATCAGCCATGCTTCTTCAGGCTCTGGTCAACCTGTTGGTTTCGTGCGTCTTACACCCCAAGAAGCAGAGAAGCTGGCCGACATGCCCGTCATGATCAACCTCAGCACTGGAGTCTTCATCTTCCCACCTACACCAAAGACACACATCCTCAAGATCGCACGTCACGGGTATGGATGGGCGACTGAGTTTGACGTCAAAGATCCCTTGGGTGAATCTAGGACCGTCTCAGCGCCTAAGAGCGACGAGAACAACGCTACAGCGAATTATCTCCCTGCAGATGCAGAACAGGCTCTCCGAGAGGGTCTACAGCAGCTTGTTCCCGAGATTGCGAACCATGAGTGGTTGAGACAGCGTCTTTGCTGGTACTCTGATACACCAGAGGGAGATTTCATCGTGGACCATCATCCTGACCGTGAGGGTCTTTTCCTAGCGACCGGTGGTGCAGGACAGTAAGTTACCCCAACCAATTGCTGTGGAGATATACTGACAGATTATAGTGGCTACAAGTTTTTGCCGATTTTGGGCCGGTATATTGCTGATTGCTTTGAGGACAAGGCTTCTGCTGAGTTGAGACATAAGTGGAGGCTGAGGGAATCAACTGGGAAGGATATGGTGAAGCAGGGTGATGGAAGTCGTGGTGGTCCTCCTTTGCGAAAGTTGGCGAGGTGGGAACAGGCTAAGCTGTGAGTGATAGATTGTATTACTATAGAGACTAGACTAGAGATAAATTATCCTGTTGAACAATCGGGAGTAACACTGAGATCTACGGCTATCACAGTCAGATTGTACGATCAATCCGTTTGCTTGCGCATGAGCAACCTACGATATACATTGGAACATGTCACGTCTACGTTTACGCATGGCCCCTACGGTGGTTTGTTGGTGCTGTATTATACGGGATATGGAAATATGTGTGACATAGAGTATCCCGTCGCTCTGGACTTTACTCACCAACCTGCCATTCTTAGCCAAGAGGAGCACAAGTAAATGGACTCTTGACAGTTCCGTGGTCGTACTGATCGATCTGAGTAATGTTAGTCTTTACCGTGTGTGGTATTCTTGTAGTGGGTGACTTACAATATCGACGACTGAGGAGTAGGTTCCTGCGACCAAAAAGACAAGACCGAGGATAAAGATGATGATGTTGACGATCGCAATAGGAAGGTTTTTGCGGCTGTACCATTTTCCTTTCTTGAGGAGCATAAACCACATAGTCGCAGGCCAGTACAGCGTGAATCCAGAGTTCAGCAAACTGGATGTAATAGCGATCAAGTCGCTAAAGAAGGGAATGGCCTCAGCAATGACAAAACCAACCCAAGTAAAAATGCTGATCAACACCAACCAAGAGATCCATCCCTTGGGCGTATTGATATACTTGGCGATCGAATTCTCATGGACACGACCGTGGATATAACGCACAGCAACAGTAGTGTTGATAGACCCGCTGATGAAAATAACCGGTAAAGCGACGCCAAAGGCTACCTTTGCGACGAGAGGTCCTGCGGATAAAAGGGCAGGCGACTTTACATCGACTCCAACGAAGGAGTAAATGAGAGCGCCTGTGAGGGTATAGATGAAGATTTCTAAACCGCCGAGCGTCCAGATAGCTTTCATGTAATCGGTAGGCGTATGCATTTCGTCCATGAAACTGAACTGCGAAATGGAGAAACTGTACGCGAAGAAGATATTGCAAATCGCAATAAACGCCTGCGCGAAAGTGATGTCCTCCTTGGGCCAAGCAGACCAATTCGCTGGTGCAGACGATTCTCCAGCTTTGATGCCTGTCGCGATGATGGTGATTCCGATGGCCGCAATAATAGATGCAAAGTCAATGTAGCCAAGAATAGCCACCTCTGCGAAACTGGGCGGTATAGCGAGGATGAGAAGGAGCACGGCAGAGACGACACCCCAGACAAGACTGCAGATGTTACTTTCTGTGAGTGTCGAAAACGCAATCGTTCCTGTGAGACAATGCGAAGCAGTAAGCAGCAAAAGCTGAACCGTAACCATGCCTCCAAAAATCTCAGCACCCCATCGTCCAAACATGAGACCACCCGCAGCAGGATAATGCTCTACATGAGGATATTTAACCTTGACCTGGCCAACGATGTAGGAAGTGTAAATAGCGATAAGACCAATGCCCACTGAACAAATCACACCAGCGACCATGCCAAGTGTCGCAAAAGCGCCGGGAATGGAGAGCGAACCGAGGGCGACGGCTTGGACGATGAGGACGATTGTTAGGCGCTTCCAGCCTAAGCGGTTGAATTTGGCTTTTCCGTCGAGGATTTTGCGTTTTTCGAATTCGGTTACTTCGCCGATCATTTTTTCGCTGGTTGAGTCTGAGTCTTGGGGGGTGTTGTCGGAGAGGATGTTGTTGTCTGTTTGGGGAGTATCCTTTTTCTTGTTGGCGGGCTCGGCCGCGGGAGTAATGTCGTTGTTCATTTTGGTGGTGTTTGTTTAGATTATCCGTAGATCTCTCATTGTCACACAGACGGTTGAATCAGAATCGAACTATAAGATCCGAAAAGATGAGTGGTGAGTGGTGAAGTAGGTAGGAGTCGAGTCAAGGTGGGACACGACAAGTTTTATTAATGCTAGCTAGGAATAGGGCAACATGAATGACTCCCCTTTAGACCGACGTCGGACGTGGAGATTAAAATCTGTCATTGTAAAAGCTGGGAAGAGGCAAGAAAAGTCTGTCAGTCCATGTCATACGAAAGGACCGGAACCAGGGCCACTCCACGATCCATGGAGTCTAAAGTGGATATCTCCGTTGGTGTTTTCTAGAAAAAGCTTCTTTTTGAGGCTCTTGATTGGTTCGATCTTGGATAGATCCACCAACTAACGTCAGTAGTTCGAACAACCAGTAACATCTGAAGAGTTTTCTTGGTTATTATTTACCTCTGTACATTCACTCTCACTGGTAAGACATACAATCTTTATGGCACCTTTCATTATGAGCCTTCAGTTGAAGAACAAGACTCTTTGCTAGATCCCTGGATATAAAACAAGGTGATCGTCTTTTGTGGATTCTCTTACTCAAAAATCGGTCCATTTTACCTAATTGCCCATAGCGGAGGGGCCGAGTGATAGGACAATTCCCTCTTTTCGCCCCTGAGACGCGGAGCCGATTGTGAGCTGAGTCGTTGAATGCCGGGGAGGTCAGTAGAGAGCGGTTATCCAGGATTTAAAGATCATATGGCCAATATCAGCCTTGTCTATACCAAGGGGCATGCATTGCTTTGGTATTTGATCTACACTGCAGCAACGGCTATATACGGCACTATCTTTGGAGATCCCGACATGCTCTTTGGTATGAGACTAGCTGGCCGTTGACGCTATGGGCTCGGCAACCCTTGTCTTCCGAAGAGCCGCATCTCGTGATACAGCAACACTCTGTTGGTAATATGAACGAGCATGACCGTTTTTACTCACCCGTTCCCCGGGATGATCTGCCAACTCAATTATGATCCCTCGAAAGGCTTCTTTTGATTGCATGACCCGCTGTGCAAGTCATCAATGGGAGTTAAGATAGATCTGGGGTTTAAGTTATTACGGATGAGGTTTTTGAGCAAATACCAAGAGGGCACGTGAGTTTAGATGGAGGGATCTTATCTGTCCACCATATGTATCGCGAGCCACGAGTAGCGTGTTGTGGAAGGTCCAGCTTTCATCAGCACTCAGCCATGTAGACTATCACAACGTCCAAGCCTGTCACATACGGTCAAAGGCAGTTGAAAATACAGGATCTCGTCTAATTTTGTCTTCTGTCCGAGGACAGCCGTTTGATGCAACCTGGGTCTCCGAAAATGGAGATCCAGGTCATCATTTTTGGACGCAAGTGAGCAAGACGGCAACCAATCAGTAGACGTGCAATGAAGTAAAAAAACATTTGAAAACCCGATCATTCGATAGTCCAAGACGATAAGAATCTCTTCATCTGACTTTCATGCATCTAGCTATCTCGCAATGGTGAATGATGGTTGAGAAGAGCTTGGGTATGTAGTGTTATTTCGGAGCGGAATCAAGAACTCATATTCATCTCCTCTTTTTGCAGTTGATCCTCGACTGCTTTCACATGTCGCAGCCATATCAGAAGTAGCATATCACACTCATCGACCTGAATGCAGCGCGTTAAGCGGTCAAGGTTCTCAAGCATTGTGTTTCAGACGTGGCTTTGATTGGTTGATTGGTCACGCCAGGACCTGGTCAAATCCATCGACTCCGAAAGATTTGGGCTGCGAAAGGTAAAGCACTACTGCTTTCCTGTCGCCCACGAAACCTGCTCTCACCTAGAATAAGAAATAAGGTCAGATTCTCACTTCCTTTTCTTCATGAAAGCCCCTTAATAGTTAGAGATCTAATCTACAAAGCATCTCCGAAATTGGATTAGCGATTGTTCCCCCTTGCGATTCAGTCGATTAAATCACTTAAAAACACTGTTACTTGTTATAAACGCTGCAATAAGACCCTAGCTAGACTATACTATGTGCTTGAGGATCTAGATAATATTCTAGAAGCACTAGAACAAGCTGTTTACTTAGAAGTATTGGTGCAAGCTCTTCTATAAGCCCCCGTTAGCTAATGTAATCTCTTGTAATGCAAGTATTAAACAGCTATGTAAGCATTTGGTGGGATAATTAAGATAGATTTTAGAGATTGGACTAAGATGGAGTTTATAAAGGGTGATATTGATGATTTTATAGATAGATTAGTAGGATATAAAGCGAAAGTTTTATAGGCCTAGGTATTGTTACTATGTTGGTCCCTTTAGCCAGGTTAGCTTAAATCCTAAGTGCTAACTTCGGTTACTTCTATAGGTAAATATCTAAGCTCTCTTGCAAAGTACTTAAGGAGTATACTGAAATAATTTAATATGCAGTTGATAGCCTTGATATCAATCTATAATGACTTGATGATGGGGAAATAGATCAGAAGCGCTAGTATCTTAGATAAGAGCGTTAACTTAGAAGATGAGAGGGTGGTAACGGAGTAATGCTTCTGGATTTGTTAAAATGCTAGCTCTTATATGGGGTCTCTGGTAGATTAAGAAAAATTCCTAAAGGATTAAATGGTCTTAGCACCTGTTGCTGGCAGCTAGGAGCTATTCTAGGCACAATTGCTTACACGAAGAGCCTTCAATAAGGGAAGAGACGATATTGCCTAAACCATCGGCCGGTATCAGGAACGCTCAAGTCTATAAAGACAAGTTGCACACCTAAGAGTAACCGCGGATATTAGCAATTATAGGGTGGCTTATGGATATAGAAGCAATGTCTAGAGCTATGCAAAAAGTATCTAAGCAGGTTGCAGATTAAAAGGTCTATACTATTAGAGAGATAGTTGCTAACAGAGATAGTAATCAGGTGGTAATTACGACTCTTATAGACCTCTTTAATACTAAGAAAGCATTATTAATAACTAAATTGGTGCAGCGGATAGGATCCTTGTCTGATTAAACAGTGCAATAGATTTCTCAAGATCAATACAGTAGTCGCTTTGGTACTGTAACTATGAGTAGAATAAGCAATATTGTTAGCTCTATCTATTTAATAACTAACACTTGCGAAGTAAATAGCCCTTTAGCTGGACAACCTGGAAAGACAGAGCCATCAGCTGTACAAGAGGTAGTATAGAGGTGGCCTTCTCCTAGTAAGATTAGAAAGCTGGTAGCGGAAGACGGCGATAAGAAGTAGGAACACTGATATAATAACAACTTGAATCTAGAGCCATCTTTCCAACATCTGACAACCCCCAGGACTACCATTTCCAGTCTCCCCTTAGAGCCCATCCCTCCACTGCCATGTCGAGCTTCACTACGTTACGCGTGACCCAACACGTAAGGCATTACAACTTCACCAGTATTTCCACCGTCATTGAAAGCGCCTGTGATATCGACACCAATTCGACCAGGCTTAAAGGAGATGCTGGTCAGAGCGCCTTCACTTGCCTGCCATGCTGATGGAATCCTTATTATCTTCTCAGATCTCCATCATCCTTCCAGCCTCGTCGTGCCCTTTCTGCGATGACCATACAGTCCTCAATGTACGTCTCGGGTATCGCAAGGCTTCTGGATCGAACTAGTTGGGAAGGCCAAGACAATTGTGAATGAGAGTCCCCCAGCCGGTTGTCGTGTCTGGTCTGCAGATCAAAGCCCGCAAGACTTTGCGATCTGTAGATCACTACAACGCCATACTTGCGGCCGCCCACGGTGATTGTTATAGATTTCCGTTTGATATCGACTCGAACGTTGTTTGAAATGGTTGTGATGTCAAACTTTGGCTCAGATGCCTCAAGCTGCTCGGTCGGGTCGAGACATTGGCCCATGATTTTGAAGACGAAGACTGCGTCATATCGGGTTAACTGCGCGGCTTCTGAATCACTTGGGCCTCGTGGGACCAGATCCAAACACCCATTGATGCATTCAGAGACAACTGTTCGGGCTTCTTCCACTGTCCCGATTGCCCTGTAGCAAGTGACACGCAAAGCAGAGATGTCAGACAGAGGAACCATGTTTTAGTAAAATCAGGGAATGTAGAGGAATGATAATAAAAGCTTTTAATTAATACACAGATATGAGCTTGTAAGTCAATGTATTATGTCTACACCGTTGAGCTGGTTCCTTGGTTTTGTAGAGCCAAAGACATGCTGACTTGTTCCACTTCTATCATCTAACCCCATTGCACTGTTGGTTCATATGATGGACCAACAACTACCATCTTAACCTTTCTCGTACAAGGCCGAGTTCTCATCACATCAGAGTGTACCTGACACCCTCAATGTAGTGAAAGCTAGGAACTAGCCTAAGAACAACCACCCAGGAGCCTTGATGCTCACTTCCTGAAACTAAGCTCTTTGGCGTGTCGCTCGTCAGCCGGAAGTGATGTAATGCTGGGAAAAAGCAAAAACCGGGGAATACATACACTCTTGATCAAGGGAAAAAGCTTGATACCTGATGGCTTTGAACTACCTTTTATGGCTTATATCGACCGAGTTCGACTTTGCGACACAATAGTTTGGAGCCAAATGAAGCCTCCACTATCGATCAGTGATTTGGTGTAGTAAGTGAGGCGGTAGAAACGGTTGCACGTGTTTGCAAGGGTCCTGACATGTTTCGGGCTGTGTCTGTCATAACTTAGTTTATCTCGTCGCCTTGTCGATCGGGGCGCCGGGCAGATCTGCACCACCACTTCGATCCAATTTGACCCATTTGTTGCGGCTGTGGATGAAGCGCAGTCAATAACGTTCAACTTAGCCCGCCTGTCAAACACTGGGGCGTAATAAGCTGTGGCGTCAGGGCTAACATACCAGTCCAAGCAGGGGCAACGTTTTAGGGGTATAAGGATTGATTCACACGACTGCACACTTAGAAGGCATAACCCGACTCTCAGCATGATGAGAGGACCCACAATTACGAAGCCAACCTCTGACATATACATGCCTAAAAACCGGACAGCCGAGTTTGACGCTTCGATGCCGCACTGCAAAGCCAAGATGCAAGATTGACGGTGATGAAGACGGTTCGGTGAACCATTAGATTCTCTCGAAGTGATAGCTGAAATGGAGCTTTGTGGCGCCCGGCGATGCGCTTGGAAAACCGTCTTGATAGGCCATTCCCTGAACCAAGCAACAGACTTGCAAAGGCCCGAGGAAGCAAAACTTCTTGGCGCTAGGCTCTCAGTGCCTAAAACTAATGATATTGGCGCGACTACGCGATACGTCTTATAGATACCTTTTCACAAGAGCACCGAGCATCAAGAGCCGGGGATTTGGGGATGGATAGGAACCTGAGACATTCCCAACTACTTCTGACGACCCAACCGTTTAATTCTGAGATAGTCTGCAGAGTCGTAGCCATGGCATACTCATCGCGGAGGAGGGTGGTAATCCTTGTTATGGGCGTGCTGCGGAACATTGCGTTGATCTTCAACTACGCGACGAGAAAGGTGGAGAAAGGTGCTGAAAGTGCTCCCTATGGAGCACTAGAGCCTCGGATAGCGAGCCAGAGCCAGCTTCCCAGAAGCCTTTCTTGATACATATCGTCCGGCGACCAGCTCCAGTGATCTTGGTCTTGGTCTAGTCGCGATTTTATGAAAAGAGCCAGTAGAGACAAGATGGAAAAAAGGTACTGTCCTTGGAGCTTGAGTATCCGCATGTATCATATAGAGGTCTTTGTCTCGCTTCGGCATTGAGGGCAGGGGCCGGATCGGCGGTTGCTACCTTGGCACAGAGGATGAGTACAAGGCAAGTTCCTCAAGTACAGGGCTTCTGAGAGGGAAGTCAATCAATGTCTTAGTCAGTCTAAGCCTGATAGAGATCCAGAGGCTACCTCTAGGATCTCTTTCGAAGATCTCGAGAGTACAGTGACCATCACCGATACTGCATCCCCTCATTCCGAAGGAGGAAAGATAGACACATGTCTGGCATGGAACTAACACTTTTAATTTGATGGGAAGTTGATGAGTTTGCCCAGACCGACAATTAATGCCGACCGAGATGGAAAAAATTCGTTGCGCAAGGAAGCGCAAGGGAAATGGTTCTGGGCTGCTGGGTATGATGAGCATTGCGATGAAGATTGTTTGTCTTAGAAACGCCAAGACCTCAAGAGGCAGCCATACGTATTCAAGAACAATCTCTTCTTAGACGAAGCTACTGCTAGTCAGGTATTGTAGCCCTACGGCCGAAGCAAAAGCCCATGGCATGATGTGATCCAAGATACGCATTTCGTTATACCCACTTTGATATATAGCCCTATCGTGGCGCCGGCAAAGACAACGTTGCTAGTGGGTCCAGCGAACGGAACGCTTCAGGGATGGCTCCGTGTTGGTGACAAAGGCTGACAATTGAAAAGCCATGTATGTCGACACTTCGCGTCAAGAGTCTCGTCACAATATTACGCTACTTATACACCATGACTTTGAGAAGCGTATGCGCACAATCGACAGTTCTCCAAGATATTCTATCCCTCACTTCCGAGGGCCAGAGACGTAGATATCGTGATTCCACTTCTTTTGTTCGTTGGTTGGCGTTCCTTGCATCTTTCAGGCTTAAGCATGGGGTTGAACCCACATCAGATATAACCGTGGCGTTGGCTGATCACATCATTCTACGATGGAAAGGGCTAGCCTGCGAATGTCAACCTCAAGTCGTCCAGATCTATGTTTAATTTCGGAGCGCGGAACTTTATACCCTGTCCCGAACCCATGTCTAGCGCATGATTGGATATCCTCCCACGATGGAGTTTCATGCCTCGCAGTAAATACTTGACTGTTATCCTTGTGACTGTTGGCTCTTGTAGCGCGTTGACTCGAGAATTTCTTGACCAGACGAACAATCAAATTTGCCTCAACACGCTACTTGTCTGCAGTGAGCAAGAATGCCGGCCGAATTCGTATTGGACAACGACCTTGTGTGACGCTCATTCAGGCCATCACCATTCATGACTCGCTCGCGAGCTTGTAATGAAGTTCGGGTACAAGAACTTCCAAGGTCTTCCAAGGTGTATAGAGAGCTGATATTACTACTTAGCAGTTCTGATAAAGAAACAGAAAGGGAGGACTACCACACAGCCAGTACTGTTAAAGCAATCGACCAATTAATACTACAGATACAATCTTCTCGTCTCCTTATCGTTCGATTATTGTATCAGAATGTGTCTTTACGACCTAGTCGTCTGGGATTGCAGCCTCTGGAGATGGGGAAGGTTTAGAGAACAGTTTTATAAAGAGGATCGCACTGGTGAAACCTGCGGAATGAGGCTTGTGTTCGAGCGGCGAAGCCAACAGACGCATTGCGATATATGCGATTCAATCATTAGGAGTTCCAATACGGTCGAAAGGATAGCCAAAAGAATCTCACGACTTCAGGAATGGAACTGTCGCGACAGTGTCACAGGATGGGAAAAAGAATTGGCGGAGCTTGCAGTCCAGGTGCTGAGGCTCGACAAGCAACATTCTCAAGATGTGTGCGGTAAAGCCAACGTTGCGTCTTCAGTACGCAAATACTCTTAAGTCATAATTTCGCCTTGGCCACTCAGCTACTACACACTGACTTCATTGACACCGCTTAGGAAGATCACCGAATACCCCGGGCTTTTCAGGTCCCAAGGCAATTCTAGGCGAGACAAGAGACAAAGCCACATTGATCTCATTCAAACAACTCTGGAAGTTGGGGGCTACGGTTCTGCATTCACCTAACGCTGGTGGTCATATTTGGACACGAGGTCCGAGAACTGTTGGCTCTAGCACTGCCAAGACCATTTAGTCTTGGATAGAGCCAACAGCGATTCTGGAATCTTGGTCACTGTTAACTCTTTAATCATATTTCCTCTTGGGTTTGGCAATCTCTCTTATTTTTTTTTTTTAGCGCAATACGCATAACAAAAATCGCGTTGGCTTTCTGTTATGCGGATCAACATAGGTAGTCATTGCCATGACGCTCGTACTACTTCGCTAAATCTGTCATAAATCTTCAGGAGCGAGACGTGTGGTGGAGAAGGCGGAAGTGGGGGCTGTGGAAGACGGATACATGGGGACTCGAAGGAATATAATGGGGCAATCAGCTTTTGCTAACGATACGTCAGCTATTCAGACACGCATCGGGTATCTAGATTCATCAGGAGCCGAGGCGTGAATGGACGCAACGCCCGCGGGGGATCAACTACTGCTGAACAATCTATCATCTGACCATGATCACTGAGAAGCTGACGCCCAACGCCTGCCGCAACACACAGGAGCCGTGTTCAATGGATAGTTAATCATAAGATCACTTGAACGAAGTCTATTGACTAGTATGGTGAGTGAGGGTACATGCAGACCCCCATAGAGGTACGCCTTCCGCCCACTTCTGGATCCTGTCTTGCTGAACGCTTGCAGTTTGACCATCCACTTGACTCTCACCTTTGCTGCCTTTGGGAGGGTTCGATTCATGCAGCACGTCGCCTTGCTGCCTAGTCGACTGTTTATCACTGTCTTCAACCCCAAAAACGTGCTGGAAAGTTTGCCAGGCACTTGGGTTATCCGGACAGGTTATGGTAGTCGATGCATCCTTTGTGTTATCAGTTGATGCTGGACTGAGCGATGAGGCATGAAGGGTGTCAGATTACTGGTGGCCACAGAAAATATTACCAGAAGAAAGCTTACCAGCATCCAGGGAATCACAGTTTCGGCTCATACTGCAAAAAGCAAAAGAGGAGAAAAAGCGAGAAGTGAATGTGAAGTTGATCCGCTCAAAGACTGTCAGGAACGAGAATCTAGGTATTGAGGGTCCCTTATGTACCATTCAGCCCAGCAA
>QHHH01000119.1:0-30036 GCA_004367485.1 Fusarium citri
CTTTCATTCACAGCTTTCTTTCACCCACACCGACCGATGCACCTTCGATCAGGAGACTGCTGATCTCACCTGCGTTTAAGTGACGGAAAGGGAAGGAATTCATGTCATGTCATGATGAAAGGAAAAGAGGCGGCTGGCTGTCTGTATTTTGTTATGAAATGAGTAGAGCAACGTGCTTAGATGAATTCATGTTCCGAATATCCCACTCCCGACCATGTCTGTGCTTTTGATACTGCTGATTAAGTTTCGGCGAACCTTGTTATACTTAACCTTTAACCTTTACGATTTGTTTCACCGACAGTGTGCCACTGGAGGTTCGACAAAAGGTTCTGCTTTGAGTTTATATGATGCGGGGCTTGCTTGAACAAGCTCATCATCCAAATACAGCTAATCACAGGCGTCTACATGCCGACCGCTGATTGCGTGCCACAAAATTACAGTGTGACGCGTCCAGACAAACAAGGAACAGCATTTGAGCTCGGTAATGTTGAGCCTTCTTCAACTTAGCTCTTCCACTATTCTATATTTCTACAAGTAGTCTTTTTGAGGTACTCCTCTTTCAAACGTACACTTACCGCTTTCATATAATAAATACTACCACCATTTCTACTGTAAAAAAAAAAGAACAATATGACCTTCTTTCCCGGAAACATTGATTTCAGGGCTCTCCTCTCAGGAGAAGTCTATTGTGAGGCGCTCGCCTCACAAAGAACCCCGCCATCAGCAACAGGCTCAAACCAACAACACCATCCTTCCCACGACTCGGGTCCTAGCCGACCACACGATCACACAAAAGATAAGCATCGACAAGAAAACCGCGCTACAGCGCAAGAAACCCTTGCGGTCCTGCCGGATCTCCTCAAGGGACTCGGTACAAAAGACAAGGCTGAGGATGCTACGAAATACTCCTTTGAGTCCCTCCACCAACTACATCCCACCATGTGTCCACACTATACACAACCTGCTACGATCAAAGTCGTCAACAGCGATACTCTCAACGCCGCTATCGACCTATCCAGCCTGTCATATGGCAATTTTCCGGGCTCGAACCGCGGGAGCAAGCCGCCCTTGGTCGTCAACTTTGCCAATCGCCATAGTCCTGGTGGAGGGTGGCTCAACGGTGCTATGGCACAGGAGGAGGCACTCTGTTACCGAAGTTCACTCGCGATGAGCTTGAACAAGAGTTTGTATCCGATGGAGAGAAGTGAAGCTATATATAGTCCCTACGTACTCATCATGCGTACGGATCTGGCTTCAGGGCATGCAGTCATGAATGTCCCTGCTATAGATCTCCCGGTTGTCAGCGCTGTAACGGTAGCTGCACTCCACAAGCCACCAGTGAAGGTTTTGAAGACCAAAACACATAGCGAGTCTGAACATGAGACCTCCAACTCTGAAAAGAGAGTCTTTGCCAATGACCGAGACCGCGATACAACAAAAGCCAAGATGAGACTGTGTCTACGGATGGCTGCTGTGAACCGGCACGACATGCTTGTACTTGGTGCTTTAGGATGTGGTGTTTATAGCAATCCGCCTGAGGATGTGGCTCATTGCTGGCTTGAAGTGTTGCGGGAGCATGAGTTCTCAGGGAATTGGTGGCGCCAGGTGTGGTTTGCTGTCTTTGACCTAAAAAATGATGGCAACTTTGAGGTCTTCCAGAAGGTACTCGATGGACAGCAGGTCTAATGTTGACAATGTTGTCTATACTATATACTAGTCTATAGAAATACTAAAACCGATACAATAACAGCCGTTAAAGCTAAGCTAAATTCACCAACTGTCCTATCCGCTCCGTTGTCAGGAGTATCACCATAGCCGATATTGGCAGGATTGCTTCCGAACCCAACTGTACGCTGCCACATAGGTAAAGGATCTTCGAGACTTAGAACATCAGAGTGATATTCATCGAGAACACCAGAGAAGTTGAAGGAGACGCGACCAATCACGCTACTATGCCTCCATGTAGGTAGTGACGGATTATCCACAACCTCGCGATAATTCGGTTGCTTGATTGCATATGCAACCCAAAAGGCAGCGAAGGTCATATTGGCTGTCTTGTCATCAAACTGTAAGCTGATCTTGGGATAGTCATACTCGACCGGCCCTGTCCAAAGACCCTCGTCTTGCGTAAAGTAGTATCCCTGGTCCAAGATCATAACTTCCCACTCATCCTTGTACTCGGTAGAGTTGCAGACCGGTACCTTCATATTCTGCCAGGTTGCGGCATCTAGCCCTGCCACTGTTTCGGTGATATTGTAAGCTCCTCCTGAGACCTGGGTAGTTGTAAAGTTGAAGTAGTCAGGGCCATGGTAAATTATGGACAAAGGAGTGTCAATTGGCCTGAATGAAATGTTAGTGAAGAATTACTCAACGCTTTAGTTAAACTTACTGAGCTGAGAAAATGTAAGAACGATTTTGTCCATTGCGCATCCACCATGCTCCGAAGTCAGAGACATTGGTAGGCCCAGAGGCTTGCGGCATAAGAGTAAGCCAGAATTCTAGTGAATTCTTTCCAGGGTTCTCTTTCCGATGTTCTAGAACACTAAGGATGGCATCATATTTGACGGTAGTAGAGAAGTTCCTGACCTCCTCGCATTGCTTATAGGGCTCGACATAAGGAGTAAAGTCGACCATGAACTCGGCCTCTACCGTAGCATTATAGTATCTGTAAAATGTTAGTTAAGTATTCAAGAATTACTGACAGGAATTAGACTAACGATCCGACCCAGCCGTAAAAGTCACCGAGGCCGGTGACGTTTTCGGGACGACGGTTCTCGGTAGGATCATATTCCTTCTTCTCTTCCTCTTCCTTTTCTTCTTGACTGAGACCTGAGGTTATGAGAGAGAAGAGGAAGATGGCGCTTAGGAATATTTGTTTGAAAGCTAACATTGTGGCAAGCTGATAACGATGCGACAGTACCAGTATGGCATTAACAAAAGCCTTAAAAGGCGCTGAACGCGACTATTTAATAAGTTGAGTTGGTTGCGCTAGGTAATCTCGCTTCAAGACCTGGTGACTTTTTCTGTTGGTTATTCTGTTGGTTCTGAACTCTTGGCTGTCTTGGCTTTTGCGACTTGCTCTGCTACTATTGGTCCGCCGTGCGGCGAAGCACCAGTTGTTGCCGTTAGCCGTTCGTGTCCTGATAATACGGCAGGTGCTACACATTATGGTCTTATATGGGGAGCCTTTTAGGCTGATTACTCTTATGCTGTTGGGTAACAGAAAAATCATCTTCTAAGAAACAGGGCGACAAAATCAAGCGGAGCAGTGGTTGGCTGAAGCTTGCATGACTTGACTGAAACAATGGGTCTCTTATGTTCCCAGCGGTCGATTCTATTTAATATACCGGACAGACTGTACCAGTGCCTCTCAGGGCGACCTGAGGCCATCAAGGCACAGAGAATGCTTATGGCAAAAGCAACCACGCATGAAACTGCCTGCGTCTTCAAAAATACTTGAAGTAACTTATTGGTAATCACCGAACCTCGTAGTCACGCCCGATTGGGATTTTTGCTACCTGCACCAAGGGGAGTCCCAGTTGTAACTTCCTCTTACTGTCACTTTCCTTCATCATACCGCCACTCAACATCAGAAGGTGCTTCTCCCATTAGACTCATCAGACTTTTCCATTTATTTCTTAATCTTTCTTCTTTATTATTATTATCGATCGCCACTTATTATTTACATTTATCAGTCTACAAGTTATCAGTCTTCTCAAATCATCAACCCAAACATACTACTTAATTATCTTTAGCTTTATTCTACTACTATAGTCCTTAGCTATATATAACTATTTAGCAATAAGTTTACCGGTATTATCTTCCGCCTCCGCCTCAATTATTACATAAGAGCCTAATCCCACTCCTGATTGCACCTCTCATATCTAGGTAGACCACCTACCACATATAACAACTGAACATTACCGCACAGTAAGTCACTTCCAGGTGACTATCAATGCTTAGCAAAGGTCGAGAACCTGACTATGCGCCTGTCTGAGTGGCAAAAGAATTGGCCGCCGAAAGCCTAAGAGACGAAATAATATTCTCACCTTATGTCGCTTTAGCCAAGCACTTAGACTATGTTATTCTGATATTCTATGCTTCGAACAGTATTTCCTTCTGTCGCGTCTCTGCCTCGGTAGGCTGATATAATCTTCGCCACATCCGTTGGTGCGTAAAAGAGCAAGTTGGCACACACTTACCTTCGACCTACTTTCTGCCACAACCAGGCTTTCATTCGAGGCAGCCGTGTCACACCCGTCAAGAGGACTGCTATCAGCTGCGCCCAAAACATAGAAAAGCAATGGAAAGGATGTTCCGACTCCATCGATTTAGACGGCTTGCAACTACAGTCTTGGGACATCTGTCTTGTTCCTATGGATACACAGCAGGGTGATCAAATTTATGCGCTCCAGGGATGCAATGTTCTCATGGTGCTAAGAAGGATAACTGGGTCCAGGCACAAGGTCATTGGGGGACCCTATTTGCACGGCTTTGTGGAAAGCAATGCGGAACGGATCTCAGGGGATTAGGTCGGATGGAGTGGTAGTCTGCAAAAGCTTGCTTTATGTTGATAGCCCAAGACGATGTTTTCTACGTTATCTAGCACGGTTTTGCAAGATACTCAATAATTATGTCTATATACTAAGAATAGTAAACGAAATTAGGCTGCAGCATACTCCATGTGATATACAACGATCACAGATGAGTACAACTGCATTTTCCTCTCCTTGACAGTAGCTCGTGCGATATCATGTCCTGGATTTAACACACAACGGGCACTTCAAGTCTATGATAGAATTTTAGCAAACCAAGATACAATCGCGCAGAATGTAAAAGAGTCCTTACCTAGTAGGCACCAGCAACCGCAAGGCCTGCGATGGCAGCAACAGCAACAACTCCGACAGTATTACGTGCTCCAGAGTTCTCAGCAACGCTGCTAGGGGTGGCGATGCTTGCAGCAGTCTCGCTGACGGAGCCAGTGGCAGCTTCAGTAACAGAGTTGGTAGCCTTGGCAGTAGCAGTGGCAGTACCAGTCTCGGTAGCAGTAGCCCAAACAAAGGTAGAGCAGAATCCGCTCACGGGAATGGCGTAAGAAGAGAGCTGCTCATTGATCTCAGGAACATCACTGCAAGCGTCGTAAACGCTGGAAATATCCTCCTTCATCTCAGAAACCCAGCTCACCATGGACTTGGCGTAAGAGGTATAAGCAGCGGCCATGGAGCCAGTGACTGCTGGGATAGTGCAGGATTCAGCGATGTCGGGGACGTCGGTCTGCTTGGCGAGGAAGCTTTCAAGGGTCTTGTCGGTAGTGGGCATGTCGCTCATGACTTCGACGAGGCCGCTGGCTGCCGAGGTGCAGGCGTCAATGTCACGCTTGGCGGCGTTGACGGAGCCAGCCATGGCGGCAGCGAAAAGGGAGAGCTGAATGATTTGCATTTTGAGATTTTAATAGGGTCAAAAGAGTGTGGTGAAATGAATGTCGAGATAGTTGGTTGGAATACTGACGATCTGATAAGACAGTGAACAGCGTCCGCGATGACCTTATATAATTCATCTCCTTTGAACTAAGGGTTGTCACTTAAGTCAGCTTGGTAATAAAAGTGGGATCGCTCACGCCGTCGGCCCGTTGAAGATGCCTGAGAGCTGAAGCAGGTGATCCACTGGGAACCTACTGTCGCGATTTGATAGGACAAGAAACCAAAAGATCGTCAAGACCCTCTCGGCACTGACCCGTTGTTTCGGCAGTTACCGAATAGAGTCAAGAACATTCATTTCCGTGAAAAGTTTAATTGTGAATCAATTTGTCTTCTTATGAGAACCTAGACTTGATTTGGAATGATAGAACGCGCTTTGATAGAGGCTAGAAGACTTTAGTTTGTCCTGTCACGAAAAACCGCGCCCTACAGTTACCACTAATGCAGGGGTCAAACGCGTCGGATAACCAATCATCCAGGTGGCCCCCTGGTGCATGGACCAGCTTGTTGCGGCATCAGAGGAATTGGCTGTCGAGAGCCCAAGACATGAAAGAGTTGAGCCGTCTTATCTCGGTCTGACATAGGCAATGTGGAATTTTACTTCGGTAATTCATGCCTTTTAGCGCAAGATCCCTTCCACTTCTGAAGCTGCTCATTTGGCTATCCTAAAATCCACGGCTGTTGTTCGAAATGTGATACGTGTCATTACCTCCTTGAAGTACACAAATGATAAGAGGGTTTGCGCATTTTTGAAGTCTATAGATCACTGGGATACCTGTAGACATTACATTACTTGCTAATAGAGACTACCTATTGGAAGTCAGTCGGGCAATACAATATAAAGATTCTGATCAGCCACTACGCTGTGGGATCACTCTAGGGTAACTGACGAGTCGGGTCTAAATTTAGGATCCTGAACACTGACGTAATGGACCGACTTAATCTTTACCCCGCCCCCGCATCATGGCAAGTTCAATTATCCGTCAGTCAATCTTGCTACTGACAACTATCAAACCGACTCAAACACATAAAATTAACCGTCAAGTGAAGAATGGCAAGCCAGGAGATTCCGACCTGCCGATGGGGCATCTTGAGTGAGTCCTGACTCACCAATCCATGCACAATCACCCTGACATCAGATACATAGCCGCTGGTCTCATCTCCTCGTGGTTCGTCTCAGACCTCGTCTCTCCTAGGGATGATGCAAAGGCAAACCACATCATTCACGCTATCGGCGCATCGTCAGTCAAGAAGGGCCAAGACTTTGTCGATAAGTTCATGACCAACGTCGAGAAGAAGCCTGTTTTGTACGGCACCTATGAAGAACTTTACAATGACCCCGAGATCGATTGCATCTACATCGGCAGCCCTCACGGCCTTCACTACCGCGACTGCATGGCCGCTATCGATGCCGGAAAGAACGTTCTGTGCGAAAAGGCCTTTACGATCAACGCCAAAGAGGCCCGCAGCGTCTTCGAGGCTGCCAAAGCGAAGGGAGTCTATGTTGCTGAGGCAATGTGGCTTCGACACCGACCTATGATCGCTGAGATCCGAAAGCAATTGTACGAGGACAAAGTCATTGGCGAGGTCACACGCACCAACTGCGACTTCCACGCGCACTGGGATCTGGATGCTCTTCCCGAAACTTCGCGACTTAAGAACATCGAATTAGGCGCTGGCACCCTGCTTGACATCGGTATCTATTCACTCACCTGGGCCATTACAACTCTAGACCCGTCCACCCCTGCCGCTGGTGGAGCCAAGGCGGCGGCACAGAGTGATATTGGTAGTGAAAAGCCCAAGATCATGGCGACGCAGTCGTTCAACGGCAAGGTTGAAGTTGGCACCAGCGCGATCTTGCATTACCCCAGTAGCGGGCGACAGGGTGTCATCACCTCCACAGGAAGTTCTGCACGTGGTGGATCGCACATCTTTGGGACCATTGAGGGCACTAATGGTTTCATTGAGTTGGAAGGCAACGCGCCGTCTCACCCAACTGCCTTTATCGTTTACCCCCGTTGGTCTGAGGGTGCTAAGCCTGAAGGCAAGCGGTTTGAATGGAGCCTGAAGCCTCGACAGGGCTTTCAGTTTGAAGCGGATAACACAGTGTTGGATCTACAGGCTGGCCGCAAGGAGAGTTCTATTATGCCCTGGTCTGAGACCATTCACGTAATGGAGATTATGGATGAAATTCGACGACAGGGCGGTACAAAGTATCCTCAAGACGAGTAGATATTGTTGAGAGGGGAATATATAAATAATAGTTCTCCGCTGTTTTTACAAACTCAAGGTAGCAGGAAAGCGCAAGAACAGAACTGAGGAGACTGGAAATAAACCACTCTCTAATACTACTTCTCATCTCCCTTTTGATCTTTAGAGGCTATGTCTATGATAGTCATTTGAACTGTTTTAAAAGTGAGTTGCAGTAGCAATTGGAATAATGACAATAATAACGAAATAATTAAGTTATAAACGTTAGGATCCAAATGCCAAAGGAACAGAAAACCTGGTACAGTACTCTTTACCATTTTAGTATCCCGCGGATAGTGTCAAAAGTACTATAATTGCTAGGCAGTAATGCATCCACATTGATATGACTAATTTTAATGCAGTAAAATCTTGATTTGTGTGCAGAAAACATTTGAGGCCAGCAACGAGTCTGTGCGTTCAGGTAGCCGAGGCATTGCTACTGTTGATAACCAAGACTTGTATGATCTGACCACCCACGAGATACAGCGACCACTGGACCGTCCTACATACTTCAGGCTAAGATTCCCCACCCCCTCACCCGGTATAGCCGCATGAAACCTCTGGCTTGGACTTGGAATTGGTGGCGTTGTCTTGGGCTGTGCTGTCTTGGTGTCTCACAGCCCCGTATGCCCAATGGTGCTGGCATAACCTTTGATCAGACACAAAGCCTAACCTCCAGATTGCCAGCTGAGTGAAACGCAAGAGTAAGGTTGTGGCTGTTACTCAGTATTGTAATATTTAAAGACGTGCGTTTACCCTCGTTAAAAACCTTCCGGCTGCTCAAGTTAGACAAGAACTCACACAAATACAACTTTCAACACCATCTGAAGCTGCAACGCGACCAGAAAAATGCCACCAACAGAAAGACACTCGAACCAGGGCCTTTACGGCCCTATTGCCAAAGACAGTAAAGAAATTAGGGTCTTGACTATCCAGAAGGCAGCTGAGAGGAAGGACCCTATTGTCTGCAACCTATCCAAGGTCGATCTCAATGACCAGACAGATACCTACGAAGAAGCCCTCGCAGTGTTTAACTCGGGAGCCTCTGTTGCCAACCTGACTCTGCGCCAGAAAGGTCCCACTCGCCACGTCTTCTGGGACTACTGGAACCGCGACCCGGCAAAAACCCGCGCCAGTTGGGACGGCAAAATGGCACAGGATGTTGCCGAGCACGAGTCTTTGCATGACTTTTGTGACGTGCCATTAGAGACCTTCAGTAACAGGCTACCAGACCGATTCAAATGGGGAGATTACATGGCTCTGAGCTATGTTTGGGGCGACCAGACAAATCCGAAGAAAATCACAATTGATGGGCGTCCTTTCAACGTTGGACAGAACCTGTATGATGCACTACTCCGACTCCGAACATCTTATGAGGTTGCCACTCGGAACCTCAAAGTCTGGATCGATGCCATTTGTATCAACCAGGGAGACATGAAAGAGAGAGCTGTGGAAGTTAAGAAGATGGATCTCATCTATTCCGAGGCACTTGTCACCTGGTGTTGGCTTGGTGAATTCCCAGAACGACCCCCACTGATTGCCCTCAGGGAGAGACTCACTTTGGGATTTTCGGTTTTCGAACCGCTTGGCCGAGGTGACGTTGATAACATGGTTAAGGCATCAGGCAACCCTGATGTTGAGAAATCTGCCAGAAACATACTGCAAAAGTCGGGCCTTGCCAACGATCATAGGCAGCACCAAACTCCCAAGGAGATGCTTGACGGATTTCAGTTATATTCTAAGTCCGACTATATGACGAAGCAGATCAACCCTTACATCCGGGGCCTTCTGAAGGCATTCTTTCGACCAGATGATGACGTGACCCAAATATTCTGGCGCTTGGTCAGTGAGATAACCGAAGCACCATACTGGCACCGGGTGTGGATTAGCCAGGAAATAGCCCTTTCCTCATCAGTTGTCTTTTGGTCTGGGGATCTATACCTCACTATTAAGGAGCTCTTCGTCACAAACTGGGTTTACATGCCAAGTCTAATGGGTCAATATGTCAACGACGTTCAAGATCTGATCAGAACCAACACCCTTTGGTACAGGGTTATGATTGTACTTACCAGCCTACGACACTCAAGATCCGCTGAGTATCAGAAGAGCACACAATATTTGAAAGAGATAATTGATAAAGGTCGCGATTCTGCTGCGACAGACCCGAAGGATAAGGTATATGGGCTTTTAGCAATAATGCCCCCTCAAATCGCATCACTGGTTCAACCCGACTATGAGGACACGTGGACCTGGCAGGATACCTGGACAGACTTCACTAGAATCTGTCTTGAGTACGAGCAACGTCTTGATATGGTTGGTAGATGCGCAAGTCCGGAAAGCGGTATGGGGCTCGCCAGTTGGGCATTCAATCTGAAGTCGCCAAAGCCACGTTTGGAGAAAACGGAATCCTCCAACGACCCTGCTACTAGTAAGCTGGAGGGACTAGTTAGCTATGCACCAACGCAACTCAACCATAGGGCGTCGTTTGCTGACAGAGGGCTCTCTCCTTCCTTTCACTTCTCTGACGATGGACGAACCTTGCGTTGTCGGGGTATATTGATCGATGCAGTTGGCACAATGGCAACAATGTCAGAGTGTGCTCCGCCGACAAATCAACAACCACCAGATGACTTTCAAGACAGAAAGTTATCCTTGGCTCGGGTCATGATGGAGGATAGTACATATCAGTTCTCGGATGGGCCCTCACTACTGGACGTCCCTTACCTGGATCGGAAACAAATTATATCAGAAGTTGTATCTGAAGAGTTCAAGCGCATGGAGAGGCATCGAGAAATCCCATACACAAGAAGCATCCATAAACTTATCTCCCAGTGGACAGACCGAAATATCTCTGAGACCGACGGCAAAAGGGTTCCTTGGAGAGTATGCTACCTCACAGAGGGATTCTTTAATGGCTGGCATGAACATGTTGTTCCTTTCCAAGGATTCAAGATCAGCGGTAGGCCCCTGCGCGAGTATTTCAACTCACAAGACGAATTTTGTCAGAATTGGCCACAGTTCCATACCGCTGCGCTCAAATCTGTGGTGGGAATGAAGGAGCGTCGACTGTTCCACACTGGAAAAGGGCGATTGGGTACCATTACCGCTAAAGCGGTCTGTGGCGATACAATTGCTGTGATCTACGGCTGCAACGTCCCAGTCGTTCTCAGACAGAAGGGAGATGGGTACGAACTTATAGGTAACTGCTTTGTGGACGGGCTGATGGACGGCGAGGTCAAAGACATTTTGGATAGGGGCGATGTCCTACCAACAGAAATTCCTATCTACTAGAATAACGATAAATCGAACATGATTTCACATTGACAAAAAACATACAACAGCGANNCGTCACCGACCCAACTACTAATCCGCCCCTCACTGGCTTGACTATGGGAGAGCGGACGGGATCCCGTATTTTCCAGTGGGATGGTCGTATATACGAGATGTTAATCACTGGAAGGTTATGAACTAGCTCAGTAAATGGATAAGTGTGATAACGCAATGAGATATACGTCACATGCCGTGTCGTGAGAAGTTATATGCACCCCAAGCCGTGACCAACCTAGGATCAGAAGAGCAGGTAATTACTGCAGTATATGCCACGGGGAAAAAAGTTACTTTATGGCTGCCTTCGAAATAATACCTTGTGTGGTGTTTGGTATAATGCTTTAAATGTTTAGCCTTCGGGAGCGGAGCCTTAACTGCGCAAGCGTCCAATCCTAATATTGGGTGTGTTTACTAACTTTATCCCAAGCACCGCCACGATAACTTGCAAAATTGATTCAACCTCCACATAAAAGAATTTGTGCATTTCTATTTATTCTCTGTTGGAGGACTACAGCTAAAAATAATATCAAGTGTGTTCCAGCACCACGTATCTAGTTAGCAAAACTCATGTCTTCAAGTTGTAAATCGTTGCGTGTGGAAGAAGCGTGGAACATTAGAGAAAACCGTAAGATCGAAAGTAGAATCCCGACTGGAGGTAGAACCAGGGTCACGGAAATTCGAGTCAAGGGGACTTTCAAGACTTCGCCCTGCCCAATAATCTTGCCACTTCTGAGATCTTCGTCTCTTAAACTGGAGTCCGATGGCAGCCAGTCTCCTTACAGAGGCATCCTGTTCGGTGATATCGGCCGCGGATGGGAGACTGGGTTGGTGGTCAGGCGAATCAGTGAAGAATACCCAACCTCGTTGACGGTATACCTGCGACTGCACACATTGCATCGTGTACTCACGCCATTTCTGCTCGACATTGATGAAACCAGATATGTTGCTTTGAGCTTTATTGTGGTCCTTCATCCGCCGTCGCCAATCAGGGACTTCGTACTCGCAATAACTGAGCCTCCCATCACGAACGAAAGGGTCCTGTAGGATCCATAGGCTAAGAATCCAATTGTTAAGCAGGCATGTAAGCCACCAGTCGATACGGAGGGCGACCGTTTTATCAAACCGCGGACTTTGGAGAATTGCGCTGAGAAGGTCCAGTCCAAGGCAGGGCAAAGCCTCCCAATCCCGCAGGAACCTGCCCGATCGATATTGAGCCCAATCGAAGTAAGTGTTGTCGGGGAATAAAAGGCCAAAGTCTCTGGCAGAAGGAAGCTTCGGTTGCGTGCCGTCCTCTCCTCGTTCCGCAGGTGTAGCCTCGGGCAATGGCCTATCTGGGAACCAGTGATCATCGCCGCATTGGGCCAGTACAGCGCCATAGACACTTCTGTAATATTGGAAGACACAGTGGAGCTCCTCGCGCTCAGTGAGGGTCAACTTTTCATTCAGATCCTGGAGAATATCCATATAAGAATTTGACTGGGATCGAGGGGCCCGGTGCTGCGCTTCATAGAGCTTGCAGTGCAGCTCATATCTGACAAAGGCTTCTAACAGGCGATGTCGGGTATGTGCCGGCATTTTGCCAAACGATGCAGGCTCTATGTCAGTAGCTTTGCCTTTGAAGTGCATGGAAGGGACGACATGTCTAATTGTTGGGACCGTCATAAAAGCTCGTGCAGGAAAAGAGTCCAAGGATTTGGCGCGATAGTCTTCGATATATACGACAGGTCGAGTAAAGAGACTGTAAAGGCTGTCGGTGTGTTGCGGGTACGTGAAGCTGCGGGTATTCAGAGCGTCAGACCAATCTGAGATAACCGAATCTGAGATGTCAGGAACAGAAAAATACGAAGCTCTATCGAGGCGTGGAAAGTTAATAATGGCTAGAGCATCTTGTAGCATGGTGCCATCGAGGTCAAGTTCAAGAAAACGATTAAGCCTCAGATTAGAAACTGTCTGGCGATAACGGATAAAGATCCTAAGTGATTCCGGCGACGCTCGTATTAGATTGAACAGATCTTTGTTGGACTGTAGTTCACCTAGGATGTTGGTTAAGACCAATGTCGGCAATTGTGTGAACCTGTCCATGTTGCTTGTCTGGACGATAGTCGTCATCAAGACTGGAGCCGGGGATGGAGTTAAGGTTCGAGTGAAGATGAGATCCAGGCTTGAAAAGGAGGGAGTGATGACAAATAACATAAATGGGGACAAGAAGGCCTTAAGTACTCGACTGGAGGCCATCTAGGCATTGCTATTGTGGTGCGTGGTCTAAACCTAGATTTCGTTAAGGTTTCTCAGAAGTGTTAATACCAATCTTGACCCTTGAGAAAACTTTTTTCAGTCACGATGCCATAAAGAAATAGCCCGTTTCCGAGCACCATTTACTACTGACCGTCTGTATATTAAAAGCTAGAAGGAGACTGTATTTACAGTTGCCTGGCTATCTCCGTGGACCTCACCGGCATGCCCAACTCAATCTGTCGTTTACGTATTGTCTGCCTAAGCTCGTTTGGTTTACCCCACAGAGGTAACTTTCCAAAGCCATCAGGCAACCCCAAGTAAGTAACCCCTTCTTCTATAGAGCAATAAAAATCTTCTTTAAAGGACCTTTCCAGCCATAGAGAATAAGAGGCACTGGATTTAAGAATGGCATCAGGAAGCTTGTGCTGGCATTTGACAGCCTCCACCACTGCCTGCTTGACCCAGCTATCGCGATCACCGACTCTTTTGATGACAGCTTCGAGTATCTCATCAGCTAGGTTTGGGCTGGTCCCAAGTAAGTCCGCTGCACTATCCCTCTTCCAAGAGTAGTTAGACTCGAGTAGCTTTGCTATGGTGGGATGAATGCTATCTGATAAACCCTCATGACTAGCGAGTGCTTCGACTGCGTGCTGACTGACTTCCTCGTCACCAAGCCTTGCTACTACAAAACGACGGATCTCTTCGGACATCTTTGGAAGGCGTCTGATCAGGCCTAAGACGGCGCGTTTAGTCCGCAGATCTCTCTCTTTGAGCCCGCTTACAACCATGGATTGCAGGGTATTCTCTGGTAGCCATGATTGGTGAGCGAAGGCTTCAAATGCGAGATATCTGTTTTGAGTCCGTGGATCCTCAAGTTGATCTAATATAAACTCCACGATGTCATGCGGGAAGTCCTGTTGACGTCCACGTCTTCCTAGTGTTTCCATTGCCTGATGTCGGATTTCGCTGTCTGTATCCTTGAGAAGTGCCGCTAGTGGGAAGAGAACGTCATTGGTGAAAGCTTGCTCATACACGAGTGTTCGTAGTGTCATCACTGACGCAAATCTGACTTTGCTATCCGGGTCTTGCAGCAGTGCGCCTAACGCCTGAACAACGTGACCAGGAACCTCCTGGCTACACGAAAGGTGTCGTAATGCTTTCACTGCTTCATATCTGATAGCTTTGTCTTGGTCGGCAAGGTGGACTGCTATCGCATGGAAAATTCCATCAGGAAAGGGGAGTTGATCACCGATGACCGCTAGATTGTCTGAAGCCGCTTTTCGGATCGTGGTATCATGACTCCCGAGTTCTGTTACAATATTCTCCAGTAATTCAAGTGGCAATCTCTGTCGATCCCAAATCTCTGCCAGAGCTTTTGCTGCTGCCCTTCTGGTACCCTCCTCATCGTTGTAAATGTGTCCTGCAATAGCCGAAATAACCTCATTTGGAAAGTCCACGTGGCTCCTGAGGGCACCAAGAGTCTCTAGCACCATTTTCCTGATAGCTATCTTGATCGTTGAGCCGCTCCGCCATGACCTTGAGGACTCCAGAAGATAGTAAATCTTCAACGGCGTCGAAGTGTAACGTCAACCTTTTATCAAACTGGTCTCCATCCTTGAGCCAATCTAGCATATTACCCATAAGACCCCCGCAACGTCTTTGTTTTAGTGGACGTTACAGGCGATTGAATCCAAAGGATAAGGATTGCGGCTACACCAGCAACGGTGAGTATCAGGCCGGCAACGAACATCTTCCTCTAGATCGTATTGGCGAATTAATGCTGAGAGACAACAAGCTAAGTGTATGGTAGTCTTCTCTTTCTTTGATGGGCAGATAAATGAAATGAGAGAGGAAGAACATCATGTGCGGGGTTGAAAGAATTGAGGTAGGCTGCAAAGGCTGTGTAACAAAAGAAATTATGCACAGCCAACAAAGATGACACGACGCACCAGGTTCAATGATTCGATCTATTTGCTGCGTGGCGTCCATATCGAATGACTTAATTGCTCGTGATCGGGGTCGCGATAATGACCAAGAACCTCCAATTAAGGAAATTGATATGCGCCCACTCCGTAGACGCAGCTAGATTGAATGGCAATACTGATAAGTCCACGACCAGAAGAGCCTAAGAATAGAAAGAACAAGGAACAAACGTGAGTTGCAAGACTACGTCGGTAATATCTCTATAGTCTATGCATTGCTGCCCAACTCAAGCGAAGAGAACATTCAGCACAACCTTGAATAGGCCGCATACGCGGTGCTCAAAGCACACTTATTAGTGGCTTCAGCAGCGTATTCAGCTGGCTTAGCTATGTTGTAGTGGCTGGCAATATTGTGTCTGGCAGATGGGTGACAGAAATATTGGTAGGTAAGTCTGAACGCTAAATTAAAGTAACCTAAGTCCTATTCTAAGATTGCCTAAGGTGACTAAACCTTTCGTCGCTTATGTTCGCGGAGGGCGGTCCTTCTGATACCCTAGCTAAGCTTTTTGAAACTCACGCCTCTTAACGCGACGTCACTCAACGCGTACAGGTTCAATCAACATAACGCTTCTGACACCCTGACAATGAACTACTCTTCACGTGACATTGAAGTCCCGTTAAATTGAAGTATTTACTTATACTAGCTGGATTGTGAAGTTAGTATCAAACGGTCTAAGGGATAAGGGAACAGATAGGATTTAACTACTCTTCTCCCTAATAGTACATTTCCCCTCTGCAGGCATTCGGATCTCTCTTGCTTTAAAGGTCTAGTCTAGAGCGCTTCATATGCACAACTGGAAGTAGCTTCTGTTGAAAAGTATTGATAGAAAGAAAAAAGAAGAAATATCAGTGGAAAGAAATCTTGGAGTATGACCAAACAGAAGTAAATGGTTCTATCTCATAGCATCATATTTGTGCAATTTGTAATTGTATTCCAAGCACCGCGCCCTATTTTTTGTAGCATTCTAGACAAATGTCAAAGTCTTCGCTGCTACAGACCTTGCAGCAGTAGAATGCCACATGCATTTCAATGCTCAAAGTGCACACATCGCAGAATTTACATAACTTGTAACGGGATGCAATGATAACCTCGCCATCGTTTTCGCGAGCTGCTATACCTTTCCCGTTTGGGTAGTCGAGCAGCAAATGCTGGAAGCTAGCATTTCCACATCTCTTAGCCTAATACCAGAAATCCTGTCTGAAATGACCTGAGGACTGGAAATAGACTTGTCCAGTAGCGAGCATCATCTTGACCAGCCCTGTGCGAGAATCTCGTACAGCTATTGGCAAAGGTGTCGAACCACAACGGTCTTCCTGATCGGTATCAACAGAGCCATCGCTAAGTAACGCCGTTGTGATTGTATCGTGTCTATTCATAGCCGCAAAGAACAATGGTGTCCGACTAACAGTATCTTGTGCGTTTGCATCTCCTTTGACAAGCAACATCTTGACAACGTCCTTGTGCCCCCTCTCAACGGCCTACAACAGTAGCGTCTGACTATACCTGTTGTCTTTGGCCTTACTATCGGCGCCCTTGGCAAGGAGTAACTCAACGGTAGCTTCACAGCCGTTGCTGGCGGCCCATAATAGTGGCCCTCAACTATTAATTTTATCCTTGGCCTCAATATCTGCGCCCCTTTTGAGCAGTACTTTAACTAAAGCATCATGCGTATCCCTGGCGGCCCGTAGTATGTCTAACCATATTCACTGTCTTTCGCTTCTGTTTACGCACCCTTATCAAGCGGCAGAGCAACGATTATGTTGTACCCTTTCTCAGCGACCCATAATAGTAGCGTTTAATCACGCTTGGTATCCGTTGCCTCGATATCAGCACCCTTTTTAAGGAGTAGCTTAATAATAACCTTATATCCGTTCCTAACAGCCTATAATAGCGATGTTAAGTTGTAATCGCCGTCTTCTGCTTCTATTTCCGCGCCCTTATCTAGCAACAGCTTAACAATAGCATAATAGCTAAAGTATAGAGCTGCTATCAGATCCGTAAGACCATTACCGGTCTTTACAACTTTTACTTACAGTTATAGTCTTCTGTAACTGTCATATTACGTCAAGTGATCAATACCAACCTTAAGCTAACGCTAGCTCGGTCCCTCGGTATTGGCTTTCATGGTAGACCAGACACAAGATCCAACTCGGCCCCACCCACCGAAACTGCTGCGCTTTTACTTCTACGGCGAAGCTAGCAGTACAGTGTTGATATTTCTTCATAAGTACTAACACTAAACCTAATAGAACTATGGTATCTCTTCCGTTCGATAAACAATTTAATATTTGAGATATACTGTTGCCTCTACTCAATTAATACCTCTCACCACACGTGTCACCATGGTACAAGTATCAGCAATTACTGCCCCAGGGGACAACCCGCAACTACGTCTATTGAATGCACTGCGCGCTAATGGCAAACCCATAATGACCTTTTTGGGGCTACCCTCTCTCCGCACAGCTCAGATTGTTGCTTCCACTGGAGTCGATGTAAGCGTCCGACCCATACATACCTAGGTTTTGCTGATTTGTGCTTGAACCACAGTCCCTAACGCCTTTTCTAGGCTGTCATAATTGATTGCGAACACGGTCATATTAGCGATGACTCCATGCATCACGCAACCGCTGCCATTGCCGCCGTCGGTGTCTCGCCACTTGTCCGTCTAAGAATGACGCACCCTGACCTTATCAAGAGAGCGCTTGACAGTGGTGCACAGTACGTTGATTGCTCGCTTACTGAATCACTCCCTTTCTCTGCTGATATCTCTAGTGGAATAATCCTACCTCAAGTCAATACTGCCGAAGAAGCAAGTGAGGTGGTAAAGTACTCCAAGTTTCCACCGCAAGGTCTCCGTGGACAAGGATCGCCATTTGCGGGGTTCGCCCACAACGTTGATACTGCTACATATGTCAAGACGGCCAATGAAACCACGATCGTGTGTGTTCAGATTGAATCGCGGCAAGGAGTCGATAACGTGGATGCAATCTGTGCTGTGCCTGGCGTTGGTAAGACTAAGCTACGAACTACTTCCTTACTACATGCTTAGAGCTAACTCCATTCAAGATATGGTTTTTATTGGACCTAATGATTTAGCCCTTTCTATTCTTGGCTATGTACCTGCTGAGGGGAACGAGCCTGAGTTTGTTAATGCTATTGCAAAGATTGTTACAGCAGCCCGAAAGCACGGAAAGTGGGTAGCTCGGTTATCAAACTCTGGTGCTTTGTGCAAGGAGCATCTAGATGTATTTGATACGGTTGCTTTGAGTTATGATGTTAGAGCGATTCAGAATTGGTACGCCGCAGAGCTCAAGGATGCGAGGGGGTAGAGAGTAGAGACCATAATCGACGAGGCTGTAGTCAATCCTGCTTATGAATGAATACTTTATGATTACAGGGGGGACTTGAGCAAATCTAAATGCTTTAATATTATACTTCTTGATTGAGTTATTCCCAGAAATCTCTCCTCCCATTTGATCGAAAGCCTTGGCGTAGATTCGACAAATCGGGCTACGAATGAGCCTTGCAGAACCGTGCCTGGAACGAGTTTTTTATCCAAAAGACATTTTACTGACATTCATGATTCATGGTGCTACGGGTGCAGGTCAACTTGGAATCAATGTGCTCCATCGGCATTAGGATATTGTGGCTGCTGATCCAAATCTTCTCGACTCGGCGAGGCCAACCGAGCAAAGTTTCAAGGATCCACTCGGTCTAGCTCACCGAACCAGCACTTCGGCCATCTTCGGCTAAAATGTCAAATCTCGGTGTTACCTCTCCGTGTGTCTCTATACTGGTCCATTCAGATCTAGATCTATTATTTCACATCGACTTAAAAGCATGCGTGGCGTATACCATTCGCCGTTCGTTTCACAATAGGTTTACCTGGTACTGGCAATTTACACGCCCCTCATCATGTTCTCCTCGTTTCGTAAGGGTCCCGATGACCCCATGTACTTTCTCAAGCTTGCAGCAGACCAGGATACGTCGAAAGATAAGGTTGACCTTGGCGTTGGTATCTACAGAAACGAACGTGGCCTCTACAGTCAGCTCGGCTGTATTGCAAAGGTATACATGATACAGAAACCCAGGGGGATGAGCACTGATTCGCGTTTGGTCCTCTAGGCGAAAGAAATATTGGCTGAGAATGACCCTGGTCATGACGTAAGTTTGCTTTTTGGACACATGCCTCGTCGTATCTAATACGAGGATAGTATGAGATTACAATTGGAAACAAGCGGTTCTTGCACCATGCTGCCCGTCTCTTGTTCGGACAAGACTGCGAACTCCTGAAGTCTGGCAACGTAAGTCTTTGACCTTTGCCATACTGATAATAAACCGTTAAACCTCCCTAGGTCGCGTCAGTTCAGACCATCTCAGGCACGGGAGCGAATCACCTCGCCGCGCTAGCCCTAAGCCAATCCATCTCTCCTCGTCCACAGGTTTACGTCGGCACCCCAACATGGGGTAACTATAAGCCTATGTTTGAGCTTGTCGGCTTGGAAGTGGTTGAATATCCGTACTTCGACTTCCAGACACGAACCATCGACTTCTCCTCTATTATCTCGGCAGCGGTGACCGCCCCGCGTCGAAGCGTGTTTATCCTCCAAGCCTGTTGTCATAACCCAACGGGCGCCGATCCCACAAAAGAGCAATGGAAGGAACTCGGTGCGGTGATGAAACAGAACTCCCACTTTGTCATGTTTGACATTGCATATCAAGGATTGGGCAATGGCATTGAGGAAGATGGCTATGCTATTCGACATTTTGCTACCCTGGGCCTTGACATGTTCGTTTGTCAGTCGTTCTCCAAGAACTTCGCCTTGTATGGAGAACGATGTGGTGCTCTGCATGCTGTATGCACAAGCCCCGAGATAGCAATAGCTGTTCAAGATCGACTTCGATGCTTGATACGCTGGGAGTTTTCATCGGCACCGGCGTATGGTGGCCGCTTGGCCACTATCGTACTGGACTCGGACGATCTGACTATCGACTGGTAAGTACTTACCTAGTGATTCAACCTAATCCGGGGCATATTTTCTGATAGAGATCTTCATTCCCTAGGATGCAAGAGCTGTCCGAGATACAGCACCGGCTGAAGGCGCTTCGGAAACAACTGCATCACAAATTAAGTCAAACCTTGAAGGTAGGTTAAGTCTTAGACCGAGACAGGTCTCAAAGCTGACCTGTATTAGACACCGGGAAACTGGGACCATATCTTGCGAGAAAATGGGCTCTTCTCGTAAGTGGTATCTATGCCTAACTCTGAAGACCTGTGCTGACTCTTGGCAGATACCTCAACATCAATCCTCAACAGTGCCAGAAGCTTATCGACCATCATCACATCTATCTCCCATCGAACGGTCGAATCAACATCTCAGGCCTCAGCCAGGGTAACATCGAAAGAGTGGCAAATGCATTAAATGAGATTATACGTGAGGAAATCAGGCAGAGCACACAAACAAGGGCAGCTCTTTAGATGCTTTAAGCCAGGGCAGAAACATTCTTAGAAGATAGGGCATCATGAATACACTCCTCCAAACATATTCTTCTACCAATTGACCTGGACCCTGCCCATCATACTACCCTGGAGGTCTATCACCTGTTACATTAGAGATCGAGTTTCCGCCGGCCAAGGCGCATCCGTATGGGGAAGACTGAGAATAAGGTTCACCAGAATAGATAACTGTAAAATGACAGTTCGTGTAACCGAAAGTGTTATTTTATCAAGTACATATTGTGGGCATCTTTATCACCAGATGTGTCATGAGCAAAACCCCGAGTAGCTGGGAGGTCTCTGTCGGAATATGTTAAATTGATAGAAAGGTAGTGTCTCCGCTGTCTCATTACAGCAGTCCATCCAACTGCTCTAGGTCCAAGAACAATATACATTTGTTGGCCTTGCTTGCGGCTTAACCCCAATAGCCGACGTTACCGATGCATGGTCGTGTCACAACGAGAGGCCTTAACAGGTGGCTAGGTACAACTCAGATGATATTCCGGTAGTCCCAGAAGCCCACGTGATATAAACAGGCACAAATATCCAGCCATAGTATACAGCATTACAAGTTAACCGATCGATCTCCACGGAGAGGACTGACCGAAGTCTCCGCGCCGGACAACGACCTTATCTCCCCAAGGTTATCATTCCGGGGTAACCCAGCCCCTGTTCATTGTCAGCAAAAGTTCCGAATAATATCGGTTCCCAGCATGACTCTGCCCCAGACTTGGAGCCGTTCTCTGATAGCGTGCGGGGTATCATGGGGTAAACGAGACAGGCATCCACCTCGGTCAGCAGCACCGAGGCCGTGATAAGGTTGGGTGGCTGTTACTAGTATCAAAAGGGATTGGCCTAGAATGAATCTTTTTGATAAAGACCAATACGTCGGACGCATCAACAGTAATTCAACAACCTGAAAGATACGCCTGTTTTACACAATGACTGAATCATTCGAGAAAGAGAAAGTTAATGAGCTTGACGTGGTTGAGTCCCAGATGCAGGGCGAAATGGCTAACCCTAACGAACTGCGAAGGGACTTCAAGCCACATCAGGTCTTCATGTTCTCCATCGCTTGTGCGATTGGGACAGGACTTGTGATCGGCACAGGCAGTGCTTTGTCCAGAGGCGGGCCGGGCAGTTTATTGATTGCGTATATCCTCGTGGGAATCACGGTCTTCTTCGTCATGACTGCCATTGGAGAGATGGCGACGTTTCTTCCCATGAATAAGGGGTTCGGAGGTTATGCGACGCGCATGGTTGATCCAGCTCTCGGGTACGATGATACCTCCTGTGGCAAGTTCTGACTGACATGTTATAGTTTCGCAACTGGCTGGAACTACTTCTTCAAGTACATCATAGCCACGCCGACAAACCTTACGGCTGCTGGCCTGGTCATCCAATTTTGGAGACCAGATCTGAATGTGGCTATCTGGATCACCATTTTCGGCGTCGCTATTGTAGCCGTCAACGTGAGCAGCCCCAAGCCTCTGTCAGTGTCCTCAGTGTAGCTTATCAAGACTCTAGGTTCTCCATGTCAACAGCTTCGGCGAGACCGAGTTCTGGCTTGGCTTTGCCAAAGTTCTCATCATGACGACGCTGATAATCACCACTTTTGTGGTTGCCATGGGCGGCGGTCCAAACCACGTACGATCCGGCTTTCGATACTGGCAAAACCCTGGAGCGTTTGCAGAGTACTTGCTCGAGGGGCCCACAGGACGATTCCTGGGCTTCTGGGCATGTTGTTGCCAAGCGTGCTTTGGTTTCACGGTATGTAGGCTTGGAATTTTGCAAGAGGCCATGCTGATGAGTTGGACAGGGCACTGAAGTCGTAGGCATGACTTTCGGCGAGACCCCGAACCCACGGAAAAACGTCCCTCGAGCTGTCAAGCAGACCTTTTGGAGAATCGCGTGTTTCTATATCCTTGGCGTCCTGGTGCTTGGTATGGCTGTTCCATACGACAACGAGCAGCTCATTGGCGCCACCAAGCAGAGAACGAGTGGAGGTAAGCGTGTAGCTACTTGCGATCGATCAGGCTGATTAACGTGCCGATGCTAGCTGCTTCTCCCTTCGTCGTTGCAGTGACTCTGGGTGGAGTCCCCATCTTCGCCGACATTATCAACGGATGCCTCTTAGTCTTCACTCTAAGTGCCGCAAGCTCAGGTATGCCAATTTCGTCACTCACTCCGTGGCCATGTACTGGCACTGATGTTAGCAGACATCTACTGCGCTTCTAGGTCTCTCTACGGCCTCGCCAAAGATGGCCAGGCGCCTCGTATCTTTGCCAAGGCACGCGAAAATGGCAACCCGATATTCGCAGTCGGCATCACGTCGTTGTTCATCTGCCTTGGCTACATGAACGCCAGTAAATCTTCTTCCACAGTTTTCGGTTATTTTGTCAGCCTTGTGACAGTCTTTGCTGTTCTCAATTGGGTTGCTATTCTGGTTTCTCACATCCGTTTCCGTCAAGCATTGAAGGCGCAAGGTATCGCCGCAGCCGATCTGCCCTATATTGGATTCTTACAGCCCTACGGCTCGTACTTTTCACTCTTCATCTCGCTCCTGGTTATTGTGTTCAACGGTAAGCACCCCCAAATCGACTGGGAAATAGAACTTGTCGCTGACTGGGATGCTGTAGGCTATGATGCTTTTATCCCTCATTTTAAGCCCGAAGTCTTTGTTCTCAAGTACCTCGGTACCGCCATCTTCATTTTCAACATCGTTTGGTGGAAGATCTCCAAAAAGACTACTTTTTGGTCTGCTACAGACGTGGACCTCAGAACAGGTCGACGCGAGTGGGAGGAAACGGAGAGGGCGGAGGAAGTGCATTGGGAAGGTGGATTGTGGAAGAAGTTTGTCAATATGCTCAGGCAATAAACAAAGTTATAGCTTGTATATGTAAGCTAATTAAGATTATTTCATTTACGTGTGTATCGATCGCCTTGTAGCCTCAGGAGTCCGTGTATCTCTAGAGCGACCATTATTATTTTTGGGTTCTATAGGATTACTTCAATTTCGCATAAACCTCTCCTTTTCGCGACAGTACAGCTCATCGCCAATGTAACGATAAGAGTTCCAAGCACGCGTAAGCTATGGATAAATTTCAAAGCATTAGATATCACTCATAGACTTGTGATATGTCCTAGCGTTTTAAAAAATGATCGTTTCTTTATGAACACTCTAACAAAGGGGGTCGGTACCCTGCCGAAGGAGATATCAATAATTCTGGCAAGAAAGAACCAGTGTCACTCTGGCTCCTTGATTACATAGGTCTGGTTATCTCTTAGTTCAACGTGACGATCGATGATTACCGAGGGCTGCGGCGTCACGTGTTCGGCGAGTGGGCCCGAGAGGAGAAATGGCCCCCCCGAGTAGACCGAGCGACCATTTCTATAAGACAAGGGCAGCCAACCCAATGATATCTGGTGGATTTCTAGATAGGTTAGTAGTTCAGACACTATACAGTCTACATTTCGGACTCGCAAAATGCTCGCTTGTCGGAATTCTCTCAAGACTAGGGTTGCCAATGGGCAACTCTGCAGGGTACGAATACATCCCTAGGCACTATATGTCATGACTATCCTCTGTAGCATACGGCTATCTTGCTCTCACGCTATAGGATTGGTACCATATAGTGTGTTGAATAGTAATTTCTGCCCAGTGCTGATGGCATCAACTTTTAGGCCCTCGGTATACGGCTCGTCTCAAATCCCCAAGTAGTACAACTAGCCAAGAACGCAGACTTCGATAGTGTCTTCATCGATCTCGAACATTCGACGCTTTCTCTCGACGATGCAGGCAAGCTATGTGGCGCTGGACTTGCTCTCGGCATAACGCCCTTTGTGCGAGTACCATACCAGTGCGGCAATGGATTCGTCCAGAAAGCCCTCGATGCAGGTGCTATGGGGATAGTATTTCCTCATGTACAGACCGCAGGTAAGCAGTATTGCAACATGGATCCATATCCGCTCACTCCATGTAGATGAAGCAAAGGCAGCTGTGGCCATTTCCAAATACCCTCCGCAAGGCTGTCGCTCAATCTCTGGCCAACTACCCGTCATATCTCTCAAGCCCTACCCTCAAGTCGACATTATCCGGGAGACAAACGAGCATGCCTCGACAGTTTTTGTCATGATAGAGAACAAGATTGCGGTTGAGAACATAGAAGAGATCGCTGCTGTGGAGGGAGTCGACGTTGTGCTGGTTGGGTCTAACGACTTGGCCATCGAGCTTGGTGGCCCCTCTGAGTTTCGCAGCGACACATTTAGAGAGGCTTTGACAAGTGTGAGCAAAGCATGCAAGAAATATGGAAAAGAGATGGGTCTTGCAGGTATCTATGACGCGCCTGATCTTCAAGAATGGGCGGTCCATACGTTGGGTGTGCAGTTCATGCTATGCCAGCAGGATTCAGGGTTGCTTCTGGGAGCTGCAATGAAGTGTTTGGCTGCCGTAGAAGTAGTTGAGAATTCCTCCTCATCCAAGTCGACGAACCGGCCCACGTAAATGGCAAGTCCCCAGCCTTTTATTCAACACAAGTTGAACACCTGGCAGAGTTAATTGCACTTGCTCCTCCTCTTCATTTCCTCCTCTTGCTGTGACCGTATAAACCTCTTCCCAATCTACACTGCCTGCATTTGTATTCCATTGTCGCAATTCAGTATGCATAACGGGTTAGTTGCATTCTTGATCTATGTAATCGAGCTACAGGGTAGGACACGCTGTCATCGGGTTTCGGCTATATGATACTCCGATGACTTTTAGCACCTGTACTAACAATATCTTGCTTCGACTTGTCTGCTAAACGGACTTTTATTCCCATTTACCTCATCCAAAACTTGGTATGATAATGCGATTTCATTCATTCACATTTGAGATGCCAAAGAAAGAGGGTAATTCAAGCAACACCGATATGCTATACAGAAATTAGGATGAACCAACAATCTACGACTCCACCGTCGGGGAGGCGCAACAAGACTGTCGCGTAAGTAGCTCGCGCTTCATTGATCAATGATATCTAGCCAACAAGAGAGAAGCAATCGCTAACATAATTAAACCGTTAAAGCTGTCTTCAATGCCGTGAGCGGAAAGTTCGTTGCTCAGGGACGTGTCCCTGCGCCAATTGCACGCGTCGCGCAACAGACTGCGTGTTTGAGCAGGAAGACCGCAAAGTTGTCGTATCAGAGAAGTAAGTAGCCGTTCCTAGCGTTGCAAATGTGGCTATGCTGAGACTGATCGTAGTTTGCTCAATGATTTAAAGCGAAAGGCACAGGATTGGAATGAGGCGCAAAAACAGAAGAAGAATAAGACGTCCGCCGAGACCAGTACAAGTGAGAACCTTTATAACTTGACTTGAAGCTTGCTGACAACTGTGCTCAAGATGTAGCGGCCATGGAACCCGGCTCAAGAACAAATCCTGACGATGACCTGCCGCAAATGACCAATCCTCTGCTGACACCCTCTTCCAAATTTGTCGTGGATCACCAAGGGAGGAAACGTATGTTGATCTACATCCCAACGGATGTTGAAAACTAATTTGTACAGGCTTTCTGGGGCCTTCGTCGACATGGGCGTATAGTCGCCAGGTAATGGGCATGATACGAGAGGTGGCACCCCAAGCAAACAGGCACCGTGTGCATGCTAACACAGTGTCTTAGTGCGTGGGCCATGAATGCTCACCCGAGGTCCCATTAAATCACGATGGCGTTGCTTTTAACATTGAGCTACCGAGTATGAAGCAGACTGATCTCGCTATAAACATCGAAGGCTTGCCTTCCCTGGACTATGCGCTCTATCTCACCAACACTGTCAAGTTTCATATTGTTCAAACCTACCATCTATTTGATGAGGAAAGGTTCATGCCGGCTCTTCTAACACTATACAGCGATGCTCCACCGCTGGTGACCGCTGAGAATAGGATGTGGTATGTCCAGTACTTTCTCATCATAGCTTTAGGCAAGGGACTACTCACCCGCGGCATGTCCAAGGCTGGCTCACCGGGAAACGAGTATTTCATGAAAGCCATGGAACTCTTCCCAGATACCCACGGACTATACATAGATCCCATTCTGTCGATCGAAGTATGCTGCGGTCTCGCTTTATATCTCCAAGCTGTTGATCACCGCAACAGTGCTTACGTCTATGTGAGTCACCTCCGCCTTCTGATCACAGACCATACTGATTAGTGTTCTGTAGCTTGGAATGGGCCTCCGGATAGCACTCAGTCAAGGCCTACACCGTGATATTGCTGGAGAATCCGCAGATGATCCTGAAGTAAAGCGATATCGCAATGCATGGTGGACACTCTACATCCTGGATCGCAAACTCTCATCCCTGATGGGCGCTCCAAGCTCTGTTCAGGATGGTGATATTTCCGTGCCGATCCCAGGAGATCAGATTACCCCTCGAAGATCGAGCTCATTGGAGATGCATATCAAGCTATCAAGGCTCGAGACCAAGGTTCTCAATAGTTCGTGTTGTCCAACACGCAGAAGATGTCTCGGAAGCTAACGCATCCTTTAGCTATATACGGTATCGATGGGAAATTAGATGTTTCTTTCCCGAAAAACACCATGTCCATTTTGAGGGAACTCGCTGGGGTTGGAGTTGAGCTAAACTCGGCGCCTGATCTGAAGCTGGATAGCCAAAGCCCACTATCGCGCGTCTCTGCAACCCTGAACCTATGTTATCACCAGGAAAGTCACGGTACATACCTTTCATTTAGCATGGGTTTCAACTAACAGCTAGACCAGTGCATCGTCCTTGCTACGAGGCCACTTCTCATGTGTATTCTCAAAGACAAGCTGGGAATGAGCAGACATGATAACAATGCCAACTATGAGATTTCTGAACCTGTCAAAGCCCTGGTCAGAACCTGTTACGACTCAGCTCATAAATCACTTCGCATCCTGACTACACTCCAGTCACAAGACCTGCTTGGTATGCATGTACCTTATAAAGCTAGTGAAGACAAGCTAACGTTTCAAAGAACTGTTTCTCCCCTTTGATCTCGACCATGCATTCTCAGCTGGTTTCGTCTTGGCACTTATATCCGTCATCCAACCCTTCCCAGACGCAGCCGGTGAATCTTCCTTTGATTTAACAAGGAATATTCTAGATGCGCTGATTGCAGGCGGGAATGTACCCGCACGATTTAGGCGGCAGGAACTTGAGCGTCTCCATGATATGTTGCACCTCATTGAACAAAGAGATACCGTCCCTCGGCTTCAAGGTCAAGAGAACAACTACATTCCCGTTCTTGGAGAGCAGGGAATATCGCCGAACCAAATACTCAATGTTGCCAGTTTACTGGATGGGCATACGGATCTTGGTGCGGATTTAAATGACGTTAATGATTGGCTATGGGAGGTCACTGGTTTCGAGAGTCTACCTCCTGCTTAAGCATGCCTGGCAGGAGTTAATATAATCAGCAGAGTGTTTTTAGTAATACGGTAGGGAAAACTACCCAAGCTCGACCTGCAAGTTCAGTACTTTCATTTCCTCCTTGATTGTTGCCTCTAAGTCTACTATCTCTTACTTCTTCTTCTTAAAGACTTAAGGCAAAACCCACAGTAGCACCCAAAGGCCATTCTCCTTAACACTATAATTAAAGGTTTTATCTTATTACATACAGATTGCAGACATCCTATCGCTAGATCACTCTAGGTATTTCCGCCTTACCTTATAGTTCTATTTCTCTATAATATATTATTAATAGAAGCTTATAGAACTTAAACTTTTAGGTTTATAGAAACTAGTATATAACTTAAGGTATTATAACGTAAAACAGGTAAATATATATTACTACTTAATAAAAGTAAAAAAGAAAAGCTAATATAAGCTTAGAAATAGGTTATATATTAAATAACTTAAAAAATATCTCTTAGTAGCCTTAATAGCTTCTTTAGGTTATTTAGCTATATTATAGCTATTAGTAATATAATATATACTATAAGATAACCCTTTAGATTATATAATTAATTAGCTATAGGTATAGTTTAAATGTAAGAACTTAAAGTAAGTATTATACTTTTCTTAACAGTTTTAATAATAATAGCTTTAATAAAATTATAGATATAAATTCTATCTTAATGTTAACTAAAATTATATGTAAAAGTTCTGTAAATTTAAAACTGTACTATGGTATAATATTCTTCAATCCTCCTCAGTATTTACACAAACCAGGGCACGGCATTTCCTGATTGAACAAACTGACACCAATTGAACCGCTCGATAGAATGGGTTGCCAGTCGAAGGTCACTTCGCTTCCACACCTTCTCGATGATATCTCTCATCACAAGGATATTCCCAATACCCCTGATATTCTCCATATCATCTAACTTTTGAAGGATCGTAATACGTTGTTTCTCAGTTTGAGACTCGCAAGCAAGAATGAACACTGGCCATGGACTGCTGGCAACATTTAAAGTCTCAAGGGCACAGAAGCCCTCCTCGAGGTAGGTAATCCGACAGTCGTCATGCTCAGGCACAGGACAAGCTTTTTCAAGATATAGCAATGCCGCTAGACGATACAATTCCGCAGTAGTCAATGCCTGTGTGCGTCTTAAAGTAGTTGTAATTGTTTCCTCGTCAGGGTCGAGGTAGTGGATAAGATGACGAAGTCGGTTCTCGAGTCCGTATCGTTCCCGCAAGACCGTCGGAGATATCAGCTCCTGGGAATGCTCTTTATAAAAGGTACTTAGGCGGTTTATGTGATCTATAGCGTCGAAGAGCTCGAGAGAACATCCAAGCGACCCAACAATCTTGATCAGGCGTTAGAGTACAACACAACGAGGCTGGCATGATCACTCACTACAGACATGTCGAGCTTGGATGTATCGAGCATCCCTTCTATGTACTGTTCCTCACCAGGGCAGTTCCTAAGGCAGGATTGGGTGAATTTACCCAAGATATCATAGTATAAGAACCACGCAATCAGGAAATTAGAAGTAAGCTTTGGTAGCAGTTGTAGTCGAGAGTTGCGCAGGATTTCCTGGGCGCCTTTGAGATGTATGTGCCAATTGCCCTCCTCGCTGTCAAAAACCTATACAGAATCAGCCCGAGTATTACATGTCTAGAATCTATAAAATGCAAACACTATACCTAATAATAAGGTTTCTATCTTAAATTACACTTTTTAAGCACTATAACTCTAATACTTATATAGAACCTTTTTTTCTACTTTACTAATTACCCTAATATTAAGTTTTAGCTATATATAAAATATATTACTTATTTTAATTTAGTTTTTTTCCCTTTTCCTTTTACTA
>QHHH01000120.1:0-19492 GCA_004367485.1 Fusarium citri
TGGGAGCATCGCTCCAGCGCCGCTATCAGCTGTTATTTTTTGTCTTTTCCGTCTTTTTTAAACCTATCGACGAATAACTCAAGCGTTCTCTGCTCATCACTTATTTTTGATTGGGTATCAATTGTGTATACTTTGTATCAGTACAACAAATCTGATCATCAAACATTTACTGGTCTCATTTCAGCTGCGAAAGGCGCGCCCTTCTCTTCAAAACTCCAAAAGGCTGACAAAGAAATCCGAATCGGATGTTGTCTGTCTTACATTTCGCGATAGGCAATAACGTTAACGGATGCGGCTTCATATAATGACGCCGACTGCGGAGTTTGTCAATACATTCCTTACCATAACAGCGGAGTTTGCAAGTGCTGCTGATAAAGCGATGGACAATTTACAAATGAGGCCATCACCAGTTGGTACAATAAAACGTTATTACTTGGAATGAGATAGATATATAAGACAAGCAGTTCCACATACATAAGAGCTTCACTCATCATTTCCTGCATACGCTATAAGAGCTCAAGCTTTACTCGACTAACTACCTGACTTGCATGACCAATATGTCTTCATCCAAACTCATCGTCATACTCGGCGCAACAGGAAACCAAGGCGGTTCCGTCGCTGAGTCCTTCCTCTCCGAACCAAACTGGAAAGTCCGCGCCTTAACCCGCAACTCTGCCAGCCCCAAAGCCCAAGCCCTCTCTTCCAAGGGCGCAGAAGTAGTTCAAGCCGACCTAGACGATCCCTCAACTCTTACTTCTGCCTTTGAAGGCGCTCATGCCATATTCGCTGTTAGCGACTTCTGGGGTTTGTTCAACGAAGTTCATAGGCTCAAGGCGAAGCCTGGACAGCCTCTTAATGAGTGGGCTGCTGAACATGAGGAGCAACAGCTTAAGAACGTGATTGGTGCTGCTTCCAAGGTTCCGACGCTCGAGAAGTTTGTACTCTCGGCTTTGTCGCATGCTGAGAAGTGGTCTAAGGGTAAGTATACTCGTGTCTACCACTTTGATGGCAAAGCTCGTGCGGCGGAATACATCCCCGAGGCGCACCCTGATCTTTGGGCCAAGACGAGTATCTTCCAAGCTGGACTCTTCTTGAACAACTTCCTCCAATTACCCTTGAACCAACCTACCAAAGTATGTCTGGTCCCTCCTCGAGCCTGGCCAACCTGACTAACATGCCCCAGAACGCCGACGGTATCGTACAGTTCATCACAGCCTTAAACCCTGACACCGAATTCCCCTTCATCGCCGCCGAAGAAGACTCGGGAGCCTTCGTAAAAGCACTCATTACTCAAGAGCCTGCAGGCTGCAACCTCATCGCTTATAGAGGATGGCTCTCACACAACGAAATCGCAGCAGCATTCACCAAAGCCACTGGCATTGAAGCCATAACTGCCAAATTTGACGGGAAATTTCCACCTGATGTTTCCGACGAGTTCATTGGCGAAATGGCTGATTGTTTTGGATACTTTGACGAGTTCAGCTATGAGGGTCGAGATGATCCTACCTTGGTGCATCCTCGAAATGTAAGTTGCGGCTCATCCTTTATGGATGTCTACTAAAGTTGAACACAGTTACTGTTGACACTGAAGCTTGATACTGTCGAGAGCTATTTTGGGAAACAAGACTGGTCCCAGGTTCTTGGCTAATGATATGGGGTACTCTAGGCATGGCCACAAGGGAGCTGTTGGGTCAGCTCAGTGGTGTCGCAGTCTATTACTTACAGCTTGTGCTTATTCATTCTTATAATCGCCCAGACAAGGCTCTCACGAAATAATGGACAACAGTTTGTCAATATTTTGGATCTGGTATTGGTTCCCTATCGTATGCTTGCTTGAACCCAATTGCACCTCTCCTCCTCTTAATACTTCTTCCAAATGATAAGGCGAGAATGATTCCACACCACGAAATGAAATTTCAACCTGGCTAGACGCCAGACTCTAATATGAGGATCTAGCATGGCTGATGGGTGACGATCACCCCAGCACGCTTCGGTGTCCTCAAAGCATATCGTCGCAATCGCTCCCCGCCTTGTATCCCTTGAACCAACCGATATCCTTGTTCGTAACTAGCCGTCCCTAAACAGCGAGTTTCTGCAACTTATCGTATCGCGGTGTTCCAAATCCAGTAACAGGGTCCCAGCCCTTGACAGCCTCGAACCCAGCGTTGGGAATTACAGGTGAAGGGAATCCTTCCAGGCTCATACCGGGGCAACCTTTTGTCTTTCCGTCCACAATACTAGAAATGTTCGTTAGGGCTAAGGAAACAACCACTTCTTCTTCGAAAACTTACTCGGTGAATCCTTTGTGGCCGGTTTTGTAGAGCCATGGGTTGAGGAATCCCATGGCGGGTTTGCCCTTCTTCACTCTCTCGCTGTTAAGTAGGGCAACAATGGCACCGAACGTAGGTGCTGCGATACTGTATAATTGTCAGGTAACTTGCCACATAGAATCAAACCAAGTGCACTCACCTTGTTCCTCCACCTTCGACCTGTTCGCCATAGATGATGGCTTGGTGGCCGAATGCAAGAGCTGAAACATCTGGGTAAGCTCTTCCTTTCTGGTTATAGTATCTCTTGAACTTGTTTCCATGCTTCTTCAGGTAATCCTTGACAGCCTCGTCCTGATACGAAGGTCGTTCGAAGAGTTCTGAAAAGCCACCACCACCCCAACTGAACCACTCCTCGTTGGGGTCGACATAGACTCTCTCAGGATTGTTCCCCATTGTGCCACCGACGGTCGTGACATATGGGCAAGCACTTGGAAATGTTGGAAGGAACTTCGTTGTGTTTTTTCCATCATTCGACTGACAAGAGATACCAACGCCCTGGTTGCCGGCCGGTATCATGACCGAGACACCACGGGCGCCGATCTGTCCAAACTTGTTACAAATCTGGCGGGCGTATTGTTTGGGCATGTGCTGTTCGTATGAGCCCCAAGAGATGGAGACGACTTGTGGGAGCTTATTTTTAGGCAAGCCGAGAAGATATTCTGTAAGCCCAAGCCAGTTCTCAACAGACCGGCCAGGTAACTTTTGCATGCTGCAGCCCAGTTAGCAGTACTCATCTCTGTAAAGATCGATAATCTTACTCGAGATCAGGAATGAAGTCAAGATTGGAACCTCCAACAGCAATGTGCTGTACTGGCACCTGATGGGCTAGAGAAACTGCGTACTGGGTACACTGATTCCCTTCTTCCTCCCGGAAGCCAGGTATGTTTTGGGGGTTTATTCCGCCGGCAGCTGAGGCGTCGGAGAATGTGACACCTTCAAGATCTGGAGCGAATCGTCGGAAGAACTCTTGAAGCTCGTCCTTCTGGGCAGTCATCTGAGGTCTGTCAGCTGTGAACCTTGTAACGCAGCAAAGGATAGCCTACATTCTTGAAATTCACAATCGAATACAAAGCGCCTTTCTCTGCCTTTGGGTACTTCTTCGGAATCTTGTAAAGTTCCTTGATACAAGCAGGTGTCACCTCTGTCTTGCACTTCTGCAGGTCGACAGGTCCTGGTCCGCCATGATTCCCATCGTTGGTTGGTTTGGGCTTCTTTTTGTCTTTGGTATCCCGCTTCACCAGATTGAACGGACTATCTGCATCACTTCGAGCTTGATGAAAGCTTGAAAAGAAGGTGGTGGGTTGAATGGATGTAATGTGGTGTCGGATTTCGAGGGGGACAGAGTATTCTCTAGTTCGCACAATACTTTCGTCATCGCGAGCAAAAACGGAGAAGCGAGTGCTGAGCATTCCTTCGGCGTTTTCGACAGTTGTTCGAATGTGAAGCCATTCGCCCTCATCACGAACATGGTGGTCGGGAACTCCAGCATCCGACAGCCAGCGCTTGACAGAGTCTCGGGCCTCGTGGGAAGGGCTGAGAAGAGCTTTGGCAGCTTCGCGAGAAAGGTGCTTGCCATACTTGGGATGATCGGGGTCCGAGGTTTCGTAGAGGGCACGCTCGAGTAACTTATGATCCTCGGGTTCGAGACCAATAGAGAGGTCAATGAACTGTTCAGGAGAGGGAGAGTCTGATTCTTCCCAACCGGCAGGTGTCTCATGCAATGACTCGACCACAACTGGGACAGCCAAGACAGAGACCGCACTGAGAAGAAACCCTCCAGTCTTGAGGAGGTTGGTCGCCAGCATGGCGTAGAAGTTGAGGTGTAAAAGAGATAGTAATGGGAATTTCACGTTTGCTGTTCAAGATGAGCTTGAGAGTCTGCTGGTGTTTTAAGGTCAGTGCAACTTGGCCTTCTTTATATCGGATTTTATAAACAGTATTCTGTGATATCAACGAAGATACCAATTCTACACCCCTGTCCAACTGGAGTCGCGTTGGTGTTGTGGCTTTCCTCCTTCTTCCCATTGTGGTAGGTGGGCGCTGGAGAACAATATTAAGCCACCTTCATATTGTTCATAGCACGTACCTACCTTAACGACCAACAACACTACACTAACAGTCCCGATAGGACGGCTGTTGGACGTCACTCCTGCCCTGTCGGGCGGAAAGGGCTCCTAGGTCTTACCTGCAGTCCTTTAATGTCACACATCATTTGACAGATAGGGAAGCAGCGGTCCTGTGGCGTCAACCAAGAAGTCTTCACCCATAGCCCCGGTGAATCATTCTTTCTAGAAGAGCGGCAGAAGCTGTTAGATTAGACAGTCCACGCACGACATATATTGGCGGGACAGGGAGCAAGCATGTGATGGGACAAAGAGTGAAGTTACACATTCAGTCGCAAGATTATTAGCTGAGTTTCGGAATATCGCAGCGCTGGTGCTCCAATTCTGTATATGTGATAGGAAGCCTGGTCCAGGGACATACCTCTCATTCCTTACAGGAGGCGCTCGCAGAAGCAAAATGCAACGATAGTTGCGTTTCTCCTTGTGTCCACTAGTTGGTCGGTCTGCTCGTCTAATTGCTTGCAAGGCTTGATATGCAACTTACTTGAACTGGTTTCTCCCAGGCTGCAAAGGTTCACCAGCTGACCAATGTCTCTTCTGTTGGTTCCTAGATACTCAATAGTCTCTTGGCGACAGGCTGAGGACGTTGTGCACCTGCATACTGCGGGGTTTGGATGCATGCTTTCGCCAAAGCTTAAGCATAAGCTGATAGTGAAGGCCAATGATACCGTCCAAATATTGGAATGTGCGGCTGTTGATCATGTTTAGACCCAACAGTGTTTCAGAGGCGATATCTCTTGCGGGCCGCATCGGGAGTCTGCAGTCCTCTCCGCCAAGCTTGACAAGCGAGCTCCCAACATCAAGGTTTGTTGATGGTGGCCCTTAAAGACGACAGCAATAGCTGGATTGTTCGCAGTGCGTTCTTGATACGACACAATGCATTTCATGGCTTGCCAGATGTCGGACGACATTCCACGCGATCGACCAACATTCGTGATAAGTTCTGTGTTCAGGAACTCGGAGCACATTTAGATCTTTGCAAACTGCAAGTTGACTGCAGATCTGCAAGGAGGATCCTTTTCCTACTGGTGCATGTTCCTCGATGTTCGATGGAAGTGTAGCTCCAAAGCTTGGGGCAAGCAAGCTGCAGCCTTTGAGACATTCGGACACTAGGACTTCTGCAAAAGATACGAAGTCAGCAACCTGATTCGTGCCACTCTGGATCACCTCCCTGGCTTTAGCCCGATTTCCTCTGCATCTGAGAGCGGACACAGGTCAAAAAGTAGAAGATCAAAAGGCAAAAAACATACAANNACATACAACAGCGGGGATTCGCTGGTCGTCACCGACCCAACTACTAATCCGCCCCTTACCAGCTTATCTATGGGAGAGCGGACGGGATCCCGAGTTCTCTGGTAGGTATGGTCGTATGTGATAGATTGAGAGGATAGTTGAGTATATGAGAGGACAGCTTCAACTTCCGCGGACTGAAAGGCAGCCTACATGAGCCAGTTTGTGATGCACGAAAGCAGCAGTGGCTGTCGTACATTTGATTTGACGTGGATCAAAGGCTCCGGACTGTCACATTCGATGAAGACGCTTTTCGTTGAAAGGAGGAGATCATATTTGCTTGGAGTTGTGGCTTGTTGTGTAACTGTATCACATATTCGTATTCTGGTATGAAGGAATATCCGTCCTAATCATTCTTCAGGATTGCCCGGGCAAAGACTTTATTCTGATTTAATCATGTTGTTTGCTTGCTGACCTACATCTCATGCTCTCACAAAAAGAGAGCTGAGCTCTGAGCTTCGGTTGCTGGCTGCATGCAATAACAGCCTCAGGCCTGCAGGCGAAGCTTTCCTGCACGCAGCTCCAAGCTTCAGGCTCCGCAGCTCTTGCCCGCTGACCCACCGATTCTCAGAGCAGGCAGCTCTCGCACCTCTCAATTCGCCGAGTTTCCATTGGCCAGAATTCTGCCGCCCGCACAATCAGTAGCTCCACACCGCCCCCAGAATCGACTATAAAATCTCGTCTTCCTCTGCTAAGCTTTGCTTTCCTTTTCTCTTTTCTCCTTAGCTCTCTTTGCCTTTTGGCTTAGATCAAGTGTAGTATCTGTTCTTTTCAGTTTAATCTCTGAAAGATGTCTAAGGACATCAACATTGATTATTCCTATTTTTGGTCAGAGGGCGGTCTCCTCTGCGCTTGCGCATGCTTCCGCCCACAGTGTCCCTGGTATTACACTGCCTCCAGGTGACGCGAAACACTTTTGAGCTCCTCGTTTTTCATTGCTTACTCGGGCTTGCCTGGGTAGTGAGGAAGAACTCCCTCCAAATGTGAAGATGCCTTGTCGCGCTGTGTCGAATGTGTGATGTAGTAAATGCTGCCAGTAAACAAATGCAGCCTTGCGCCTGCCGTAATTATCAATCGTAAACCTCCCGTGAACATTCTCCAGTATTGATCTCTCGACCTTGTGCTAGGCAAAGATCATACCCGTCATAATCGTAGATACGACCCTAGCGTAACTCCAACCACTAAATCTCCATCTCGAGAGCCTCATCCGCAGAGCCTCATTCATCCACACACCATCAACCGCAATCATGTCCTCCGAAACTCCCCTCCTCGACCCTTCCATCTTCTCCCACCTCCAAGAGAAGATCGATGAAGAGACAAGCGTCCGCGACAACCTCTCCCAGATTGTCCAGCGTCTCGAGCGCGCCGTTGCCACCGCTCAAGGTCTTCTTTCTCGCGTCCACTCTACACCTCGCGCCCGCTGTTAGTTTTTTCGCTCTTCCAGGTTTTGATGCGCAAGGCTAATCCATGAAAATGCAGGGTCTGCATTGGTCTCCCAGGTTGAGGATGCTATCAAGGAAGAGGTCGCTATCGTGAAGGAGCTGAGCGAGGTTGCTAGCCAGCACCCGTACTACAAGTGCGTGATCACCGCTTCATTCAAAACGAGCATCAAAATCTGACTGAGTTATAGATACAACCAAAAGTGGGCGAGAGCTGCACAGAATGCTATTGGCACCGCTGTTTACGCTGCTTGGCTCGGCGGCCTAGGCTCTGAGTCGCAGCCTGCTTCTCTCGGCCGTCTCCTCACCCTCGAGCAAGTCGGCGAGGTTTTCCAGGGTACGTTATCCATATCCACAACCATCTGAGTACCCAAACTGACCACTCGCAGTCCCTACAAACCTCAAGGATCGTGACGCCTTCCACTTCACCATCGAGGAGTACCTGCTGTCTCTGACAGACCTCACCAACGAGCTGGCCCGTCTGGCCCCCAACGCTGTTACCCACGGAGACTTTGAGCTTCCTCTCGTTATTAGCGGGTTCATCAAGGATCTTTTTGCCGGGTTCCAGCTTCTCAACCTCAAGAATGACATCCTCCGCAAGCGAGCCGATGCCGTCAAGTATGACGTCAAGAGGGTTGAGGATGTTGTCTACGATTTAAGCCTGCGTGGGCTCATTAAGAAGGCCGGCGAGGGTGACACAGAGATGGCTGCTGCAGAGTAAAGTCAACGTTGCGAAAAGAAAGCTTAGAAAAAGGATGGCAGTACCAGTGATCGACGACATCAAATAGCTTGTATCTAGGTCACCCGAGAATAAATACGAGATTTTTGTTGTTATAAAGTCTTTAATTAATCATGCATGCCGCTAAAGGCACTCCTGGTTTAAGAAATGATCTGGATGTCTTGCTTGACTCTCAGATTGATCCTAAACGATGCGAATTTTGTTTACATTATATATACACCATGATCCGTCCCACCTCTAAACTCCAAGTAAAGTTCGGTTAAATAGACTAATCTTCCCCAATGGTCGTTCTTAGTCATGTCGGAATGTACACTTGTCGCCTCTAGCACACTTGCCCTGCTGCCAGAAGGTACAAGGCTTGGTGCCGATAAGTGCCTTGTTGGCAGGCTTATGAACTGGGAGAGTACCTCTCTTTTTCCGTCCATCTTTGCCGTCACGGTCACCTCTGCTTCCGTGGTGGTCGTGGTCACGGTCATGCGTACGATCACGATCCCAGCCTCTATCTTGGTCGCGATCTCGACCGTGGTCTCTCTCGCGCTCCCACTCTCGCTCTGCGGCAGGCGGGGGCGGTGGGGGAGCCTGTTGGCCTTGTGCCATCTGGCTCAGCATCATATATTGCTGGTACGATGGGTCGTTGGGGTTGAAATAAGGAGCCGCATTCGAGGCTGAAGCTTGTTGCGCCGGAGCCTGCGATGGCTGATTAATGGCTGCCAAAATCGATTGGAGTTGGTTCTCAGGAATTTGTGGCTGCTGCTGTGAGGGCGCAGCGCCTGTCTGAGGCTGAGTCGGCTGCTGTCCACCATTCATCTGCTGCAGCAAAGCCATGTAAGGGGCATAAGCCTGTTGCTGAGCGTAAAAGGCACTCCAGTCTTGAGGGTTCGCAGGAGCTTGACCGGACGATGCACCAGACACCGCCGATAATAAGGCGTTTGCCTCTGCTTCTGCTCGTGCACGGTCTTCCTCCTCCTTCTTTTGTCGAGCTGCCAGTTCCTTGTTGTAGCCGATTTGCCATTCACGAACCTTCTCATGATCATGCAAAATCCATTCAGGAGGTGAATTGGCGGGGAACGGCAGGCCGGACAGAGACTTGGCCACTCCTTCGACGGCGCCTCCACAAAGACGAGTGGGTAGGTCAGAGTAATGGAAAGATCGCCACACATCGCTTGTGGTTTGGTTAGGGTCTCGCCAATTCTTAGCCTTGTCGGACTTGAGAATGGTAATTATCTGCTCTATTATAGCAGGACCCGCGACAATGGGCAAAGTATCGTTAGCCATATTCACAACTTGAGAAGTGCGCTGATGGGGTGAAGTTTGGGGCGCCGCAGGGGCACCTCGGAGGTTGCCCAGGATCGAGTCGAGGCGGTTTGCTGGGTTATTTTTGGCATCGATGCGCTGCAACGCCGAGTAGAGTGCACGATCAGTTCCCATCTGCTGCTCGTCACGCCACCTGGCTTGGATTTCCTGAAACTTGGCGCCATCTGGCAAGTACTGCGTCTTTTGCTGGTTGGCTCCTGCCGTCTCGGGCGGCGGCGATTTGGGCGTTGGTGGAATGTCAGCTGGGTCGGTGTATATAGCCATAAGCTCCTTCCTCTCCCTTTCGGCGATTCGCTCCTTCTCTTCAGTGGTGAAAGTAACGTTTCCACCTCTGTTGACAAAGTTCTTATTTCGGACTTCAGTTGGTAGTCTTGAAAGATCTGTCTCAACTGGTCCCATCCAAGGCTGGTAGGGAACGTCGTCATCATCTTCCTCCTCGTCCACGTCTGCGCGCTGCTTCAGGACCATTCCTTCGGATCGGTCATCGGCAGCGTCTCGAATCATGTTCTGCTCTCTGCCTTCATCCTCAGCATCCTCCTTGTGGAAGACTTTGATCTGAACGAGTTCGCTTTCCGGCTTCCAGGTGACCCGAAGCTTACGGCGAGCTTCCTTACGGAGACGCTTAGCCTTCTCTTCGGGCGTTTCATTAGAGGGTTCGGGGCCATTGGTTTCCTTAGGTTGGACAGGTAACTCGGCTTTGGGAGCGTTGATCGAGTCGAGGAGTGATGCAATGCCGGACAAAGCACTTGAGGCTGCGCTTGGGGTTGGGGCAGTAGTTGTGCCATTGCGAGACGTAGATGGTTTGGTTTCGATTCGTGGGGGCTTCGACTCGCTTTTGGCCTTCTCGTCACTTGCAGTCTTGACATCTGGCTTGACTTCGGGTTTCGGGACTGACTTAGCCACGGGTCTTGGTTTCCCTGACAGAATAGAAGAAGCGGCGGCTTTTGCGGCACTGGTTTTGGATGCTGATTGGAGTTGAATCTTAGGTGTGGCAAGTTTCCTCATAAGAGAACCGCCTCCAGATTCTACGGCAATCTTCTTCACCGTACGTGTGTCGGCTTCATCGTCACGAGCACGCTTAACTGATGTTTCCATGACAGGTTTGGCCTTGGCTCTGCTTGAGGCAGAAGTCCCGGTATAGCCAGTGCTTGCCTCAGGCTCGCTGGCCTTGAGCTTCTTGACTTTGGCAGTAATCTCGGACACGAGCTCCTTGACCTCGGCGTCGCCCTTGTCGGCAAATCTCTTTCGAACTGTCTCGAAGTTTGTTGTCTCGGCAATCTTCTTCGTCATAGGAAAGTGGGTAAACATTTCAAGAACAATCTTGGGAAGCTTTCCTGTAAAGTCACCTGCTTTGATACACATGATCAGGGCATTGACCAAGCTTAAAACTAGCTTTTGGTGGCCTCCAAGATTATCCAAAACAGCATCATCAGCATGCTCGATAGTGGCGTCCAACGCACGTAGAAGAATCTGCTTTTTTTGCTCATAATCGTGCCGCGCTCTGGCAAGCGCGTCCTCAGATACCTTGTCCTTCACAGCTTGGTCGAGTTCTTGCCTGGAACGGTTCATTTCCCCTCGAAGCTTAATGAAATACTCGCCTGCCTGTTGAACACGGCTTGCAATGATATTGGTTGTTTTTGCACTAGATTGGTCGATGTGGACTATTCCAATGGCTTCCCAGGCTGCTGCGTCAGCGGGGTCTGTTGGGCGAGTAGCAGAACGAATCTGGGCAACGTTAGATACACATGTCATTTGGGTTTGAAAGAAATCGCTTACTGGCTTGCTACCACGTTCCCCCTCCAATTCTTTTTTTGCCTTTTTCTCTGCCTTGTTCTTGGAAGCTTCATCGGATTTAAGTTGCTCTTTGAAAGCATGTGGGTACTCTGTGTACTTTGGTCGACGTTTTCCAAGGCTCTTCATGGAACGATCAAAGTCATCCAATAATCCCTTAGCCTCCAAACGCCTCTCATCCAGTCCTCCCTTGTCAGGTGAAGGACGATACTGACTTGTGAATCGGCCCTGCACCTCACACGGGAGGCTATAACCAAGTTCAGGGACCATCTGTCTTCCATTACGATTTGGCTGGGCTACTAGAGGAGCAAGCTTATCATAACTCTTAGGGGCTGGAAGCTTGGCAGTCCCTTCGTAGATCAGATGGGGAAGACCCTTGATTGCGGGATGTTTGGCTTGAGCAGCCTTGGTGCGCTTGTTAAATTGGGCGATCAACTGGGCCTCCTCAGGAGTAGGAGTGGGAGCCTGCAGACTATCGATATCGTCCACCTTCTTCACGGCAGGAGAACCCACAGGTGAGTCGATGTATGTCGCAGCAGGCTCGGGCGTCGGGGTATCAGGAGCACTCTTCACAACCCGCTTCCTTTTCTTAACAGGAGCCTCATTCGTAACCTGTGGGGCAATACCCGTTTCTTGACCGTTAACAGGCTGAGGAACCAGATATGGGTTGTTGGCAGCGGGTGGCGACGAGGCATTAGCTATGAAGTGTGGCTGTTGCTGATGCATCTGTTGCTGAAAGTTTTGAGCAGACAAAGGCTGTGAAGTTTGAGGGTATGCGATAGGCTGTTTGGGGGCGAAATGTGGCTGAGGATGAGGTTGGATAGGCTGCGGTTGTTGCTGAGCATGCTGCTGCTGTTGGTGCTGTTGCGGAGGCTGTTGACGAGCTTGACGTGGCTGCTGGAAGTTAAGTTGATCGTTTGGTCGAGGCTGGGGAGTCTGGCCATTAACTGGCGGCGAAAAAGCAGGCTGACTGTATTGCTGCTGGTTCTGAACAGGAGACTGCTGAGGTGGTCGACTAAAGCTATGGCCCTGATGGCCCTGGGCAAAGGCAGGGGGCATGGCCTCGAATTGTTGCACTGGCGTATGACTTTGTTGCCGACTTGCTGGCTGAGGCATCACATGAGGCTGAGAAAATTGCTGGATAGGAGATTCGAAGGATGACTCGCTAGGTGGTGCCATAGAGTACGGGAAATTAGAGGAATGAGGATGGCCCGAAAGTTGGCCCATACCAGCCATAGCATTATCGAGGTTCATCTTCCCGTGCTGGCCATAGATATCAGGATGTATGCTACTGAAATCTGTATCCATTACATCTGATGTCTGTTGTGAAAACTGCTGGTTCATTGACAGCGAGTCGTGGCCAGGGTGGTAGCCTGCCTGGTCCTGTTGAGAGCCATGTAAAGGCCCAGAAAGGAAGGAGTGACCTTGGTCATTGTCAAAAAAGTTTGAGGCGGAAGTATCTTGTGGGTTAATTTGGGAATAGGCAGCCTGATCATTCACCGGCTGCGACCAGCCTTGATTAGGATCAAACTGGCCATTTTGTGCAGAAAACCCATAGTTGTTATGCCATTGATGCGGTGCCTCATCAGCGCCGTTTTGGCCATTGTTTGACCAAGACTGCATCTTGTGTTGATGCTTTGTTTGAGTAACGATAGCTGTTACAGCACAACAGCAATACAACCACCACGATCAATTAGTTTAACAGCTTTACGAGCTGGAACATTGTGTTAGCAATCTTTACTACTTGGCAATGTATTCCTGCAAGCAATGCAGAAGGAAGAAGTTGATGGAACAACGATGAAAGGAAAGAAGAGATGCGATGTGACAAGCTGCAGCTAGGCGTTGATGTAGCCCGCGATTGCAACAATCATTGGTGTATCAAGCGTGTAAAGAAAAAAAGTACTGACAAGGAGAATTAAGCTGGAAAGTAACCTTATGCAGGTGTCTTTCTGTTAGGGGAAAGCTGTCGGCTATCGCAGCTGCAGGCGGCCCACCACAAGGACACGCTAGTCGATAAACGGACGATCTGGCAGGGATCCAGGTCTTAGGAGAACAAGACAAGGTGAAGTGAATATGTATCTGTATCTAAAGGAAACGAATAAAAACCATCAGTAAGGACTGTCAAGGAATTTGTTATTTTGATAAGTCGAGAACGTGAAGAAAGAAATGACAGGTTATAAACGTGAAGATTGCTGATAAAGAGTATCCAGCAACTGGCAATAGTCAAAAAAGAAGGTGTCTTGCTGGTTGATCAAAGGTCGGACAAAGACTGCCACAGTTGACAAAGAATCTCAGGACAATTGGAAGTAATTAACTCCCAGAGCCAAAATTAAACTCTGGCCATATACAGGAACTTTGTCTGTAAAAATGGAATCGCCTTGTCCGTTGCGACATTTTGGAGAGATCTTTGATGGTGGAGCCACTGTTTTTGAGATGCGTGTGCACCCGTTTTTAGCGTGTGTAGTCCCTGAGATGTCGCTCGCTTTGGTGCTGAGGAAGCTGGAGGCAGCGTTATCGTTATCACCCAGCAGCCCCTGTACCTAACCAAGCTGCAACGTCGCGACGATGATCATCAGTTAGAACGCCCTTTTCTGACCTTGCCTGAATGCTCTTTTTTATCATCAAAAACACTTGCGTCGCGGCTTTTTAGGTCCGCGTTCGCGTCGCTTCTAGGTTGGCCAGGTTGTATATACCTAGAGTTCGCCACATGGGCGTCTTGGTTACCCAGCCACTGCAGCTTTCTGCTCCTAGAAGGCGACACGGAGGAGCTTTTTATCTCCAAGCAAGTCTCCACGACGGTCACCAACTCATCGCCTCGCAATTTAAATGCTGCAGAGAGTCCGAGTGGTTGTTTCCATTGTTATAGAGAAATCACAGATACAATACTGCTGCTTGATTCTGATGGGGCGGGATGACCGAGCCATGCAGAATGACGCGACAGAGGTAAAACGGTTGATTGGTGCAAATAGGGAAAAGGGAACGGGGTCAAGTTTGGGCATACCCTTTGATTCAGAAATAATTCCTTCGACACGAGAGCTTTGTCCGTTTTCCTACCAGTAGAAGCAGAAATATCCTATCCCATCTGTATATTGCGCGAGTCGCGTGGTGTTTACAACATTATCGGACGTATGCGTGACCTGTTCGGAAGGCAGAAGACAGCACAAGGGCGACCCGTCAGTTCGCCAGTACGAGGCGGCGACGTGGGCGCAGATGGGAAAGATGAATACAAAAGAATCGAAATCGGGATATTAAGGGCCCCTGATATTTAAGTGCGCCGCGGTTGAGCGCCGACACAATGTGCTGTCGCGATATATGATGGAGGTTGATGAAGTGTCGTCGGATCAAAGAGAATGAAAAGAAGTCCCTGGCAGTTCGCAACTGAGAACGGAGCTGGACGTGTATGAGTCTGGCCCCATTTTTCAGGCACCAAATGCAATCATAAGTCCGTAGTATCAGGCATGAGGAAGGAAGACCCATAATTCGAACTGCCCTCATCAGCGGCTGGCCCCTTGGAACTCGGCGGGCCCCAGCACCGTGGCACTTTCCATATCCAATCGCATCGGCGCTTGTATCGGTCCGTGCTCTCCAGCTTGCGCGCCGTAGGGAGCTTCCCAACAGTCCAGCGGTGGGTGGTATTGGATCGTGGCCTCAAGTTGGCATCAAGCGATACTAATTCTCACAAGGAAATTTACTTGTCCAATTTCGACCTGAGGCTCTCTTAGTAGCCCATAATCAGTTCTTTTGTCTTGCGACTCACCCATAGAGTCGAACTACAGCTAAATCGTGTCCCTCATACAATCAACTCCTGAACGGCACATCCCACTATCATTGTCTTGAGCTCTCAGGCGCTCCGACGTCATTCGCCAATATGGCGACCAAGGGTAACTCTCTGCGCGATCGCCAAATAGGTTCGTTATGCTGGGTGTTCTAAGCGCTGTTTGTTCTTCTGCTAATGCTTAGTAGCCTCGCTTAAGAAAATCCTCAACCTGAACGAGACCGTCGAATCCTCCGAAGCAGACGAGGCGCATGCTAATGGTCTGCTTGCACCTGTTGCGCCTATCCTCGACGCCGATGGCAACCCTATCTGGAAAGTCTTGGTCTTTGACGACCTTGGTCGAGATGTCATCAGCAGTGTCATGCGTGTCAGTGACTTGCGCGCAATGGGTGTAACAATGCATTTGTAAGTTGACAAGCATGAAGAAGAAGAAGCCAAATGCTGATACAATTATGCAGGCATATTGGCGGCGCAAGACATCCTATTCCCGATGTTCCTGTCATCTACCTCCTCGAACCGACTGCGCAAAACCTACAGGCCATTACTTCCGACTTACAGAAAGAACTCTATACTCCCGCTTACATCAACTTCCTCTCTTCCCTCCCCCGTCCGCTCCTCGAGGAGTTTGCTACACAAACAGCAACGGCCGGCACATCTGAGCATATCGCCCAGCTGTTTGATCAGTATTTGAACTTCATTGTGGCTGAGCCAGACTTGTTCAGCTTGGGGATGCAAAAGGAGCATACCTATTGGGCTCTGAACAGTGCAGCCACAAGCGATGAGGAGCTCGACCGAGTGGTGGACAAGATCGTTAGCGGTCTCTTCAGTGTGATCGCTACCATGGGTATGTCGCCGATTCGACTTGCAAACTCATATGCTCATACTTTACAGGTGTTATTCCCATCATTCGATGTCCAAAGGGTGCCGCTGCCGAGATGGTTGCTGCTCGACTTGATCGCAAGCTTCGAGACCACATCCTTAACTCCAAGGACAACCTCTTTTCAGGACCCCGGCCAAACGCATCATCAAGCACTCACTCTTCCCGGCCTGTCCTCATTCTTCTCGACCGAAACATTGACTTGATACCCATGCTCTCCCACTCCTGGACATACCAAAGTTTGGTTCACGATGTTCTCAACATGAAGTTGAATCGCATTACCATTGAAACTCCTGCGGAAGAAGGAAACCCAGCCAAGGGACCCACCAAGAAGGGCTACGATTTGACTTCAAACGACTTCTTCTGGACCAAGAATGCTGCCAGTCCATTCCCTCAAGTAGCGGAGGATATCGATGCCGAGTTGACCAAGTACAAAGAGGACACCGCTGCGATCACAAAGAAAACCGGTGTCACCAGTCTGGAGGACCTCCAAGCCGACACCAGCGCGAGCGCTCAACATCTAAAGGCAGCAATAACGCTGCTCCCCGAAATGAGAGAGCGCAAAGGCATCTTGGATATGCATATGAACATCTTGGCGGCTCTGTTAACAGGCATCAAAGACCGTCAACTCGATAACTACTTCCAGCTAGAGGAGAATGCTGCGAAGCAAACTAAGGCTCAGATCATGGAGATTCTCAATGACAACGACAAGGGTAACGAACCTGTCGATAAGCTGCGTCTATTCATCATATGGTTCTTGAGTACCGAACAGGAAGTCAATCGACAAGAATTTGAAGGCTTCGAGAAGGCGCTCTCAGAGGCTGGCGCAGATGTATCATGTCTGCCCTATGTTCGACAGTAAGTTTATCATGCAATCATTTGAGGTGACTTTGCTGACCAGAATAGGGTTCGCGCAACTACCAAGATGACACAACTGACTACCATCAACAACACTGTACAGCCAGCTCAAACGTCAGATCTTTTCGGACGCTTCTCTTCGATGTCATCCCGCCTCACAGACCGCCTCAAGGAATCCGGAGTTCCTACCGGTTTGTCATCAAACTTTGAGAGTCTCATCAGTGGTGTGAAGAACTTCCTTCCTGCTGATCGTGACTTCACTGTTACTAAGATCGTCGAATCTATCATGGATCCTGCTTCTGCCTCCTCTTCTGCCATCGCAAAAACAGAGCACTACCTCTACTATGATCCTCGATCAGCTAATGCACGAGGTACTATGCCTCCTCCCAGCGCTGTGCGATCGGGTGCAGGTGCCAGCAATCCGGGCGGCATGCCTGGGTCTCAAGTGCCTGGTCAAACTGCTAGCTTCGGTCAAAGACGGCAAGGCTTCAGTGAAGCTGTCGTGTTCACAGTTGGCGGTGGAAGTATGGATGAGTATGGCAACCTGCAGGAGTGGGTGAGCCGCACCGGAGGAGATAGAGCCAAGAAAAGAGTTGTCTACGGCAGTACTGAAATGGTCAATGCTGCAGAGTTTATTAAAGAGGAGCTTGATACATTAGGAAAGGAGGTGGCATCATAATGCCTGTCTTAAATACGGAGAATAGACTAATGAGACTTGAAGGTCCTGGTCCAATACATGCGCATGCCTTTTTACTATCATGTTTAGAGTTTTAACCATCCACACATTTTGTCTAGTCGAAGGTTAACTCCAATACTAATTATCACCGAATTTCTTCAGGATATAAATTACCACTTCTGGAATATTATTATGTCCAAAATCTCTGAGTGGTTTTCAATGAAGCCAACCTCTTCGCAGGCTTACCCTAGACTCCCAGAATCTTGGATCGTGATGTTAACATAGTAGCGAAGATTAATCAAATTGACTATGGTGTACTATGCTACATAGCACGTTCTAACATCCAAGCACCCTAATACCTACCTCCTGATTCTGAATCAAAGCTGATACCTGAGCTGGTTGATACGGAAGATTCTTACACAGAATCGCGTCACTGGTCTGGGGCAGTCAGGACAGCTCCAGCTCCATACCTACCAGAACTCTGGGGTGTGCCTGGGCTACTGTAAGGTACGTACCGATCTAATTCAAGAACAACACCACCCGTCCTGTCCCAGTCTGAACTTGGTTGCGCAAGGCCCCAAACCAGCAAATCTTATTGGCAAATCCTGCTACCTCTTCATTGTTTCCATTGTGTCAACATCACGAGCATCATCACATCAACTTTTATCAACATCACAACGCGCATAACCAACCCCCCGATTCCAATATTTTCGCAATCCAGCGCGTTTCATTGACGATATCTTCGCCCCGATCGCGCGTCGATCGCACCCTCTCCCTCCCTCGCCATGGACGAGTCCCCCGTTAAGACTGAGGGCGCTACTCGCCATCGCGCCGGCTACAAGTCATGGAAGAAGAAGTACAGAAAGATGCGCATCGTCTTTGATCAAAAGATGCACGATGGCGAGGAGCTACACAAGCAAGAGGATAAGGCCGCGGCGCTGGTCAAGCGCTTGGCTGTAGAGAATGAGTACGCCATCCCCTAGGTTCAGCTATGCAATAGCGGAGGAATTGACTAACCGTGAACACAACAGTCGTCTATTAGATCTATTACTCGAGATCAACAATTCTCCGCAGATCCCACCCGAGAAGCAAGTCGAGGTATCCCTTGAGCCACCATCCGACTCCAAAGCGCCCGTCCTGCCCCTGGATGAAGAACATGAACTACGCAAAGACACACCAAGAAAACGTCTCGAAGACCTTGTCACTGGTGTTCCACATTCAACATACAGCAGTGCAAAGGAGACACTACCACAAATCGTCAACGAATTGAAGGCTCCAGACGGAGAGGCATTCCCTGCCGACTTCCTATCCGCCGATGACATCGACAACTACATCTACGAAATCGACATGGCTCTCGATACCGACGCACCTCATCTCCCCAGTCTCGCCCCTCGTGCCCATCCTGGCAACCACCATGTTTCACATCCGCATCTTAAGAACCCGACGAGTGTAACAAATTGGCTTCGTAAACACGCACCCAAGATATTCCTCCAGGATGGTGAAGCGCATGGCGACGCCGACGATAACGAGGGTGGTCACACCGGCGGACGTAAAACGCGCGGGTCACGAGGCGAGCGTGGCGGAAGAGCGAGCACAAGGGGCAAGCGTGTCAGCGCTGCCGTTCGTGCAGCTGCAGCAGACCGCGACGTCGATGCCAGCATGGATGAGGAGCAAGACTTTGCCTCAACGCCTGTCAGCCGGGGCAAGCGCAAGAGAAATAACGAGGACGACACGGGATACAAACCCCGAGGCTCATCGACCAGGCCTACGAAGAAGAAGCGTAAGAGCGAAGCAGAAGGGACACCCAGTGCGCGCAAGTCGAAGAAGGATAAGGAGATTTCTATCGACCGAACCGACTAGATTCAGGTAGTCTTTGGAAGGTCTTACTCATATTTGTAGCGAGAACAGCCGCTCTACTCCATGTATGGGCAAACCTCAAGGCTCACATAACATGTATTACTATCGAGATCAAGAATGGAGCCTCACGGACTTCGTCCGTATGTACGCAGCAACAATCCTGATTTCACAACCGCATGCATCCACAACCGTGGTGATCCTTCCGGCCAACCGAGGGCCATCTCGATCGGGACAACTCGGGCTTATGGGTGTCATTCTCAATCTTTTAATTATCAGCTCTTTTGTACGATCCATCTCCCTTATACATGCACATGCAGGCTTAAGCCGAGGCATTCCCCAGCCCGGGAACAGACAGCCGGGGAATAAAATTAGGTTTCTTTTGGAAGGGAGGGGATGGGGATGGGGATGGGGACGGGAGAATAG